>CM057337.1:34207874-34700218 GCA_030015575.1 Agapanthus africanus | reverse complement strand
ATGAAAAACTTGTGAATTTTTTTCATTTTTCAGATCTAAAAGATCTACAGATGATTCAAAGAGCAAAGCTCTGTTTATGAAACCCCAATGGGGATCTCTTTAGATCAAAAGATCTGTGAGAGCAAAGCTCTTTGGTTGAAGATTAAGTTCAATTAAGTTTAATTAATTTTACCTAAAGTTTTGACTTTATAAATGATCAAAGCTCTGAAAGTTCTTGAATGAGAGCAAAG
Organism: Agapanthus africanus; assembly: GCA_030015575.1. Classification (NCBI taxonomy): domain Eukaryota; kingdom Viridiplantae; phylum Streptophyta; class Magnoliopsida; order Asparagales; family Amaryllidaceae; genus Agapanthus; species Agapanthus africanus. The sequence goes on along the minus strand of CM057337.1, from coordinate 34,699,988 downwards.
CTCTGGGAAATAAAAAATCTTGAAATGATGAGATTTTTCTAAGGGCCAGAGGTCCTATTTATTAGGCGCTTGCGCCCCTTGAGCTCACCCCTTGATCCAACGATCAGGAGTTTGCCACCGTTGCACTCACGTGTGCGCCACATGAGCGCAACGGTGGGGGGAGGGGGCATTTGTTTCGCCCAATCAGAGCAAAGCTCTGTTGAAATTCAAAATTCAAAATTTTGAAGCAACGCTTCAAATCTCGGGCGCAACGGGCCACATGTCAGGCGCTGATACGTCAGCGCAGCGCCCAAGAAGGCGCGCCCAATCAGAGCATAGCTCTATTTTAAGCAAAATTAAATGAAGCAACGCTTCAGCTGCGCAAGCACTGCGCTGCGTGACACATGTCAGCGCAGATGCGCTGCGCGACACGTGTCACGCACTGGGGCATTTGCGCCAAACAGAATTAAGATTTTAAAGAAATCTTTTTGTTCTTGTTAAAACAAGAAGATTTTCTTCTGTAAAACAGAAGCCCTTGGATCAAAGATCCAACGGTGGGGAAAATTCCCCAAATCACTCAGAGAGAGATCTCTTTAACAAATTTAACTAATTTATGAGCACTATAAAAAGGACCCCAGACCTCAATTCAAAGGCATCAACATCTTTCTAAAAAAAGAGAGAGAATAGAACTCTCGAGAACTCCTCAAGAACAACAGAAGGTAAAAACCTTTGAAAGAAGAGAAAATTCTCTTATGAACAGATCAGTGATCTAAAAACAAGATCATTGATCTTTAAACATAACTAAATAAAATGAATAAATAAAAATAGTGCTTTGCACTTTTTCATGAACCTTTGGTTCTTTAAGATAAGAAAAAACTTATCTTTTTCTTTGATCTAAGTTAGATCAAGAAATCTTACAGTGCTTTGCACTTCTGTTCTTGAATCTAAAAGATTCTCAAATTAATAGTGCTTTGCACTTATAAATCTGCGCTGTTGCGCTCTTGGGCTGGCGCAAGCCACCAGAGAGCGCCACGTGTCAGCGCCTGAACCATTTGCGCTATGCGCTTTTCAATAGAGCTTTGCTCTCTGAAATTGGCGCAAGCCACCAGAGTGCGCCACGTGTCAGCAGCGCAAGCGTAGCGCACTAGCGCAGCATGACACGTGTCATCACCACAAGCGCTTGCGCTCTTTGATTGGCGCAAAGCGCCTGACAAATGCAATGCATTTCTCTTGCTAAAGGGCCAGGCCCAAGCCAAATAGACCTAGCAGGCCAAAATAAATTGCAAAGCAATAAAAGGGGCAGAGCCCAAATAAAATTGATGCTCTGCATCATTTATAAATGGGCAGAGCCCAAAACAAATTGATGCTCTGCATCCTTTATAGGCAGAGCCCAAATAAAAATAAAAAGAAGTGCAATGCAAAAGCAAATAAAATGTTGAACATTTTCAACTGGACTTAGCCCAATTTTGGCCGTAAGTCCTCAAATTAAATTGACTGAGCAAGATTGCTCTCTTAAATCAATTTACTACCGGTTCGAGGGTACATCTCCGAACTCCTCTGACACCTGTCGTTGTAATCCTTCAACGACGTCAGAGAGGTGACGGGTCCCGATGACCACATATGTATATGGACTGCGGGGTCCTTAAACTCGTAGACCGAAACGTCCTTAAACTAATGTCGGACTCCCTAAACTAATGACGGACCACCACGTCCCTAAACTGGAACATGGACCACCACGTCCCTAAACTGAAACTCGGACCGAAACGTCCCTAAACTAATGACGGACCGCCACGTCCCTAAACTGGAACATGGACCACCACGTCCCTAAACTGGAACACGGACCGAAACGTCCCTAAACTAATAACGGACCACCACGTCCCTAAACTGGAACATGGACCACCACGTCCCTAAACTGGAACATGGACCACCACGTCCCTAAACTACCTATGGACCACTACGTCCCTAAACTGGAACAATAGAGCCTCCAAATGCTCTTTTGCCGGATCTAAACGATCCCGTTTAAGTTGATCTTAGCCCCCAAACACGGCTAACGTATCCTTAAACATTCAAACGGACTATAAAACTCCAAATCAACCTTGGTTCAAGGGTACATCTCTGAACTCCTCTGACATCTGCCGTTGTAATCCTTCAACGACGTTAGAGAGGTGACGAGTCCCGATGGCCAGATATTAAATGGATTATCACGTTAAGTTGATCTTAGTCTCAAACAGGACTATCGTATCCTTAACGAACGTTTAAGTTGATCTTAGCCGCAACGCGACTAATGCATCCTTAAGCTAAAAACACCAAACCCAAATCTAAGTAAATACGGATTTGGACTAATCCACGTCCTACGGGCGACGGCATTACTCAGTCTCCGTATACAATCCACGGGCAACCACAAACAAAACAAACACACACGAAACGAAGTGAAATTCTGGAGAAGGAGAAAGTTGTTACCGCGATGCGGTAGCGTAATTAACTGCAGGGGCTTGCGCCTGCAGGGAAGAGCGTCCCCACAATCAAAAACCCCTCAAGCGAGGGGGAATCTGACGAAATCTGCTACATCGGCCGCATCCATCTAAACCTCCGATACACGGTGCCATAAATCAACTTGGCATCTTCGGAGAGGTGGACGGATAAAACCAAATAGCATCTGCCCCGAATCCCAGCGTCAGGACCTCGCAGTCTTGTGCGCCGTCTTTCGGAGGGGAACAGGGAGCTGTGTCGAGAGCTAAGCGATCCTTGGAGACATTTTTGCTGCGTCCGGAAATTGCAATTGGAGATTATTAACCTGCAAATAGAAACTTGATTTCAGTACAGGCAATCGATATGTATATTGATTGAGTTCGCATGAACGTTTGACCCGAGATATGGGAGGAGAGATTGGGTCTCACCGGGCGTGCCAGAACCTGTAGGATGTTTTTCGTCACCCCATCGAGATGGGAATATACGTGCGCTTATCATGCACATTACAGATTTCCCCTGCCTAGGGTAGGTTGGGGTTTATTGATTGTGGGGATCCGAATCTCCGGCAGTCGCGGACTAAGTTGCCGTTAATTACCCCTCGTATTTGGAGCGAGAGAACCTCCAATTGACGGGTTAAACAGGTCATGCGAAGTCAATGTGCAGTGTTGTGTTTTGAAAGGGTTTTGGATATATCGGGGGCCCCGCAGAGTTTTTATGGGGGTCCCACTACCCGGATAGCGGGTTGGGGGTCAAGGGGGCTAGCAGCCCCCTTGTGAGGTGCGGGGCAGCGCCTCGTTAGAAATTTTTTCTAACGGGGGAGGTATTTTTAGTGTGGAGTACATGTGAAATAAGGGAAAATGGCGTCCAAAGGACGCGTGAGCGCCAGCGCCTCACGTGCCCGGCACGTGGGTGTTTGGGCGCTGGCGATAGCGCTTTGGGCGCTAGCGCCTCACGTGTCCGGCACGTGGGCGCTGGGCGCTTGGGTGCCGGCGAAAAGAAGGGTTTTTTACCTTCGGAAATAGGAGTTAGACTCCAAAAGAGGATTTTGAGTGGAGTTAAACTCCAAAAGATTTAGATTTGGAGTTAAACTCCTAAAGGATCTGGATTAGGAGTTAAACTCTTTTGAGGATTTAGGTCCTGGAGTTGAACTCCTTAAAAATCTTCAGAGGTTCTTCTCTCTTAAGTCTTGGATCTTTCCCAAAATGGGGTCTTTGGAGATGGGTCTCCTTCTTCCACCTCTGTTGGCCGGATCTTGAAGAACAAGAAGTATGAGATTTTAAAAATCTCTTATTTTTGAGATCTGATGGGAGATCTGAGTTCCCCTTTGTGGGTTTTTTTGGTGAAAAACTATTAATTTTTGAGAAAAGAAGAGTTGAACTCTTGATTTAATTCAAAAAGGGAAGAAGGTTTTAGAACCCTGAGGAAGGAGAAGGAGGTGCAAGAACCCTAACTTTTTTTTGAGAGGAATGAAAAGTGTATATTTTATTCATCATCATGTTGCCTTATATAGGCTTACACATTTACACATAGCCCCTGGGGCTTTACAAAATGGCATTTTGCCCATCCCATGCCTCACGTGCAATTCCTTTTTGCACATAAGCCACATGCTTACAATAATTTGGCTTTATGCCCATTTTGCTTACATTCATGCATAAAAAATTACATCAGTTATTTATTACATGATTTTTTATTTGCATAGGGGAGGCCGGCCGCTTCATGTTCGAGCTCGACTCGGGCGTAAGCCCACTTGATCTGGGCTTAGGCCCACCTGGCTTGGGGTTGACCTTGACTTTGAGTTGGTCAACCGGGGTGCAGTTTTCGACCCCAACAAGGTGCCCCCATCAATAAATGCACACCACATATATGGGTCGTGTGCATGAAATTGATGGATCTTCTTTCGCGTAGAGGCGACTTGCTTTGGCTCCCACTGTTTGGGATGCACTGCCCTTTTTACGACATAGACGGTCGACGGTTGACGCATCTCCGAGACGGAGTGTCCATATTAGACATTTCCCGGCACAAAGTGATTTGGTTCCCACTTTGTAGGAAGCCTGCACTGCCCTTTTTATGACATGGACGGTCGATGTTTGACGTGTCTCTGAGACGGAGTGTCGATGTTGGACGTTTCCACGAGACGGAGTGTCTGTATGCGATGTTTCCCCAGCATGGAGTGTCGCTGGTTGACGTGTCCTTGTCACGGAGTGTCGCTGGTCTACTTGTCCCCGGCACGGAGTGTCGCTGGCTGTTGACTTGTCCCCGGTACGGAGTGTCGCTGGTCGACTTGTCCCCGACACGGAGTGTCGCTGATTGACTTGTCCCCGCCATGGAGTATCGCTGGTTGTTCGACTTGTTCCCGGCACGGAGTATCGCTGGCTGTTCGATTTGTCCCCAGCACGGAGTGTCGCTGGTCGACTTGTCCCCGGCATGGAGTGTCGCTGGCTGTTCGACTTATCCCCAGCACGGAGTGTCGCTGTTTGACTTGTCCCCAGCACGGAGTGTTGCTGATCGACTTGTCCCTGGCATGGAGTGTACCTGGTTGTTCGACTTGTCCCTGGAACAGAGTGTCGCTGGCTGTTCGACTTGTCCCTGGTATGGAGTGTCGCTGGTCGACTTGTCCCCGGCACGGAGTGTTGCTGGTCGACTTGTCTTCGTTAAGATTTCGGGTATCTTAGATCGTTTTGAAGATTTATCTTCAACGATCTCCCCGGCACGGAGTGGCGCTGATCGACTTATCCCCGGCATGGTGTTTCGCTGGTTGTTCGACTTGTCCCCGGCATGGAGTGTCGCTGGTCGACTTGTCCCGGGCACAAAGTGTCTCTGGTTGTTCGACTTGTCCCCAGCACAGAGTGTAGCTGGTCGACTTGTCCCCGGCACGGAGTATCGCTGGTCGACTTGTCCCCGGCACGGAGTGTCGCTGATCGACTTGTCCCCGGCACGGAGTGTCGCTGGTTGTTTGACTTGTCCCCGGCATAGAGTGTCACTGGTCGACTTGTCCCCGGCACAGAGTGTCACTGATCAACTTGTCCCCGGTACGCAGTGTCGCTGGTTGTTCGACTTGTCCCCGGCACGGAGTGTCGCTGACTTTTCGACTTGTCCCCGGCATGGAGTGTCGCCGGTCGACTTGTCCTCGGCACAGAGTGTCGCTGGTTGTTCGACTTGTCCCCAGCATGGAGTGTCGTTGGTCGACTTGTCCCCGGCACGGAGTGTCGCTGGTTGACCTGATTCCGAGGTGGAGCATAATTCCGGTAGGGAAGGTGGATATCCCGAGGCGGAGCATTATTTCGACATGGGGTACATTCTGGGACGAAGCATGATTTCGACGTAGAGGTTGTTTGTTTGATTTTGGGTTGACATCAGCACTGCTATACTGGAATATGGTACCGGGAGCGAATCATCATTTGCCTTTCCTTGTTGGGAAGCGATGGCTTAGGAGACAGGTTTAGATCCCTATCACCTAAGGCTTTTCAATTTTATGAGCTGTAAAGGTCCCATAAAAGCATTTCTCTCTACGAGTCGAAGGATCCCGCAGGTGTATTTTCTCCTTAGGAATCGTGAGGACTCCCAAGTGTGTTTTTCCTTTGTGAGTCGTAAGGATCCCACGAAAGCGTTTTCTTACGAGTCATAAGGATCTCGCTGTTGGGGTAAAAATTTACACCCCGGTTGACCAACTCAAAATCAAAGTCAACCCCAAGCCAAGTGGGCCCAAGCCCAGATCCAGTGGGCCCATGCCTGGGTCGAGCCCGAACATGAAGCGGCCGGCCTCCCCCCATACCAAGATAAAAATTTTGTAATAAATAATTTTGTTGTATTTCTTTTATTTTATTTTATGGATAAATGTAAGAAAAATAGGCATAAAGCCAATTTTTTGTAAAGCCCATGGCTTATGGGCAAAAAGAAATGGCACATGAGCCATGGGATAGGCAAAATGCCATTTTGTGAAGCCCAAGGGGCTATGTGTAAAGTGTATGGCCTATAAAGGCAAGGATAATGAAAATATCTCATAACCTTTTCTCTCTCCAAAAAATTTTAGATCTGAGAACTTTTCTCCTTTCTCAAGGTTCCAAAACCTTCTTCTTTCTTTTGAATTAAATCAAGAGTTTTAGTCTTCATTTTATAAAACTAAATAGTTTTTCACCACAAAACCTATAAAGGGGAACTCGGATCTTCCATTAGATCTCAAAAAGAAGAGATTTTTAAAATCTCATATCCCTTGATCTTCAAGATCCAGCAACCAGAGGAGAAAGCAGAAGAACTCCTTTCTTCAACCCCAAAACATCTTAGGAGTTTAACTCCACTCTGATTTCTCTTTCGAGAATTTCTGTGGCTAAAAGCCTTTTTTTCTCGCCGGCGCCTAAGCGCCAAGCGCCTAAGCGCCAAGCGCCCACGTGCCGACGCGTGGCGCGCTAGCGCTCGAGCGCAAACCGCCCACGTGCCGACACGTGGCGCGCTGGCGCTCCAGCACCCTGCGCTCAAGCGCAAAGCGCCCATGTGCCGACACGTGGCGCGCTTGCGCTCAAGCTCCCAGCGCAAGCGCAAAGCGCCCACGTGTTGACACGTGGCGCGCTTGTGCTCCAGCGCCCTGCGCTCAAGCGCAAAGCGCCCACATGCCGACACGTGGCACGCTTGAGCTCAAGCGCAAAGCGCCTACGTGCCGACACGTGGCGCGCTTGCGCTTCAGCGCCCTGCGCTCAAGCGCAAAGCGCTCAAGTACCGACACGTGGCGCGCTTGCGCTTCAGCGCCCTGCACTCAAGCGCAAAGTGCCCACGTACCGACACGTGGCGCGCTTGCGCTCAAGCGCCCTGCGCTCAAGCGCCCTGCGCTCAAGCGCAAAGCGCCCATGTGCCGAGACGTGGAGCGCTTGCGCTCAAGCGCCCAGCGCTCAATCGCAAAGCGCCCACATGCCGACACGTGGCGCGCTAGCGCCTAAGCGCACAGCGCTCAAGGCGCTGACCCCACGCGTCCTTTGGACGCTTTTTCCCTATTTTTATATATGTATACTTGTATATATATGTACAGATACACACACACTCCACAACACTGTCCCCCTCAAAATTTTTTTGGGACGGGGCGCTGCTCCGCACCCCGCAAGGGGGCTGCTAGCCCCTTGACCCCCAGCCCGCTATCTGGGTAGCGGGAACCCTGTAAAAACTCTGCGTGGCTCCTGATATATCCAAACCCCCCTCGAAAGAAACACACACGTACACTGCACATTGAGTTCGCATGACCAGTTTAACCCGTCAATCGGAGGTTCCCTCGCCCCAAAAGCGAGGGGTAATTAACGGCAGCTTAGTCCGCGGCTGCCGGAGATTCGGATCTCCACAATTATTAAACCCCGGCCTACCCTAGGAAGGCAGAATCTGTAATGCGCCTGACAAGCGCGCGCATATTCCCATCTCAATGGGGTGACGAAAAACACCCTACAGATTCTGGCACGCCCGGTGGGACCAATCTCTCCTCCCATATTTCGGGTTAAGCTTTCATGCGAACTCAATCAATATACATATCGATTGTCTATACTGAAATGATGTTTTTTTTCTGTGCAGCAATCAACTTTCGACGACAATGTCTCCCAAGAAGAATTCAGCTTCCAACGCGACCCCGATCCCGTGCGTAGTCAAGGTCAATGCTCGTGTGGTTCTCCCCGCAAGCCTCAGTCGACAGTGGGAGGAACTGCCTCGCCAGTTTGGCTCCGTCATCATCTACCCTGCCGGAAGCGCTCATCTGGCAGAAATCCCGGCGAAACAGGCGGCAAATCCGGTCTCAAGGGGCAAGAGGCAGAATGTCGTGATCGCCAAGGCACCACAACCGAAACTTATGACGGTGTCTGAACGATTCTCTGGTGCTCCAGCGGGGGGCAAGAACTCCGGTACAAAGGGCAACATCAAATGTTGCGGACGAGCTCAGGCGATGACTCTAACAAATGCACAATCAAGCATATCTCGAAAATCCTCCATCGTCCAGTCTACGGCGTCTTCCCAAAGAGCCGAAGTCTGCCAGGTGCTTAGAACAGAAAAGTTAAGGCAGAAGCGGCTCAGGTATCGATCCAACAAGAGGGCCAGGGCTTCGGCCAAATGGAATCTTGTGAAGTTCCAAGTGCAGGGTCGCCCCGCGACGACGGCTGAGTCAGACATGAGAATCAGCAATTCCTTCGAGCCTCTGAAGTGGGTTCAGAAAAATGCCATGACCGCCAGAATCAAGAAGACAGCGGTCCGAACAATGCTACAAAGAGACGTGTCCCGGCCCCAACAGAAAAAGTATGACACTGTCTCTTCAAGAGTCTATCAGGCGCTCTGTGCCTCGCGAAATCAGCGGAGCAAATCCATAAAAGAAGCGCCAGCACCATTCAAGAATCCGGCCGGGCCATCCACCTTCAATCGACTGCCCGCTACTGAAACAGGAGGGTCAAGACAGCGATCTGTGAAATCAACCACCGACAATAAAAAGTGGGCTGGATATATCATCCATACGGTCTATATGGCGGGCAGGCGCCCCAGCGACAACCTTCGCAGCAAAAGCAAGGATGGGGCCACTACATCCCAAGTCCAATTTGGCTTGAATGTGGTTGCCGCTTCCCAAGAACAGCCGCCCCCGCCGGATGATGAAAACCCTCTCGAGGAGGAAGATAGGCAGAAAGACCTCTCGGTCCATGCAGAGTCAGCTCGGATAGCGAGGAAGAGCCGACTTTCCGCCCCAGGACCGCGGAGCAAGAGCTGCTTCAAGAGCTTCGAAAAAAGCTCAGGAGCAAGGATAAAGAGATGGCCAAGCTCTATTTGAAAATTGATGACCTAACAAACGTTATGATGCAGCTTACGGCTCAAATTGCTTGAGCGCCTCCTAATCAAGCACAAGTCGCTACTAATCATCCGGGTGATGACAATCCGAAGCAGCCAATGCCTGTTCCTTTGGGTCCAAGACTGGTCGAGCCGCACGAAAGCCGGCCACATTTCGCATCTGGGGACGCCTTGGCCCCAGATAGCACTATCCCGCTAACACAAGATCGGATAATGGATTTGGTCACCAGCAAAGTTAAAACATTGGTGGCTGAAGCTGAAGCTCAGAAAGAGATTGGCAGTAGTGGGCGGCCATACCCCGCACAGTACGATCTGATCGAGTTTCCGAGTGGCTACGTCATTCCTAAGTTCGGAAGATTTGAGGGGACGGGAAACGCAAATTAGCACGTCGCCCACTTCAAAGAATCGTGCGGAAATACAGGGGGCAATGACACGCTCCTTCTTCGTCAGTTTGTCAACAGCTTGACCGGTGTCGCCTTCGACTGGTACGTGAGTATACCAGGCGGGTCCTTCATTACCTTTGCCCAAATGGAGTCTCTGTTTCGGCAAAGGTTCATGAGCGTCAGTGATAAAATCTCCATTGCCGACCTTGTGAGGACCAAGCCGGGGAAGAATGAAAGCAACACCGACTTTATCGCTCGATGGCGTAATCTCACAGTCAAGTGCGAACCGCCGCTGGAGCAGGACCAGTCCGTCAGCCTTCTCATTGGGAACCTTAGCAATAGGATGGTCCCATTCTTGTGTATAGCGGGCCTCAAGACATTTCAGGAGCTAACCAAGAAAGTCCAAATGCTGGAACGCTCGAAGCAAGAGTCCCTGCCGGACTCTCAGAGAGACAAAACTTGGAAAAGCAAGCGGGACGACAACCGTAGAAGCGGGAGTTCCAGCAGTACCAATGTCTTCAATGCGTCCGACAATGAAGAAGAGCGAAGGGCGGGCGAATCCAAAACCAACCGGTCTCGAAAGCCATTGCTGGGAGGAGATGGGCCTTCCCTAGAGGAGAAGAAGAACACGGTTTACTCTTTCAGAAAGGACAAGCTCTGTAAGATATTTAAAGATGCCTTGAACAATGGCCTACAATTGCCGGAGTCGAAAAGACCCCAAGAAGCAAAAATGACTGACAATCCCCTGCATTGCCCATACCACCGAGTAGTGAGCCATGCGATTGAGGATTGCTATATCTTCAAGGACTGGGTCGAGAAGCAGTACAAGGCTGGAGAGATCGAGCTGTCCAAAAGCGTGTTGGTGAACAATCAGGTTGCAACCACCAACTTTATACAGACAAAAGTTGAAGCTTTCTGGGAGCAGACAGCCGAACCCGCTGCCCTGAGAAATGAAACGGACTCATCGCGGTCTCCGTGGAGTACGCACATATCTAATAAGACGAAGAAGATGATAAAGCTACTTCGGAAAGAGCCCAAGACGGAATGGGAAGGGCAGAAGAAGCCTACCAGTCCAGCTGCCAATGCAGCTCCATCAGGATCAAAATCCAAGAAGCTCAAGAAGAAGAAAAGTGAAGCTCGGCGCGAAAAGGAGTCTGCAGGGAGATCGACCATTCAAAAATATATCGATTCCCTCGAAGAATATGAACAGAAGGAAAGAACTCTGATTCAATTGAAGGAGTTCCTCCCTATACGAGTGGCTGAAATTCTGGAGGAGTTAGAGGAAGACTCCAATGAAGAGATCCCTATAGTGACCTGCTACGCCATCCATTTGGGCAGCGACTCTGAGGGGGAGCTCTGTTTTCCCGAAGAGGACGAGGAGCTTGCCACAAAGGCCAATCAAATCCAGCTCAGAAGCGGCAGGGCTCTACCGCCAAATCAGGGCAACACCCCAAAAGAGAAGGAAAAATAGGTGGCTAATGAGGAAGATGGCAGAGAGCCGGCTGATGGAAACTCAAGTCCTTCCTCGGTGGACTATAATGTCTTGGCTCATCTCCGGAAGCTTCCGTCTCTCTTGAGCATCTACGATGCCTTGGTCCTATCTAAGGAGCTTAGAGATGTCCTCATTCACGCTCTACAAAACCCTGAACGGTATCAGGCTCGCTTTGCGGAAATTAATATGAAAGAAGCTCAATTCACTTTGCAAGCCGCCGCAGTCACGTTTAAGGATGAAGACTTGCTACTGGGAACAACTAAGCATAATCGGCCGCTTTACGTGACCGGGTACAGTGACGGAGATCGAATTAATCGCATATTGATTGATCCGGGGTCCTCAGTGAACATCATGAACTTGCGAACTCTGAAGAGTTTGTCAATGGACGTTCGACACTTGTCAAGGGAAAGGATTGTCGTTCAATGCTTCAACCAAAATTGCCAGCAAGTTCTGGGGTCCATAGCTCTGCCAATCAAATTCGGAGATCTGCAAACTGAAGCTAAGATATACGTGATCGACGCCGACACGTCTTATAAGATTCTCTTGGGACGGCTGTGGCTCCACGATTACGGTATCGTCCCGTCAACTCTCCATCAATGCATGAAGTATACTAAAAATGGCGAAGAAAGATGCATTGACGGAGACATCCAGCCGTTTGGTGTGCATGAAGTCCGATATGAAGATTCTCGGTACTTTATGAACCACCAAAATGCTAAGCCACAACTGACAGAGGATAGAGCGGCCCCAAGACTCAAAGGCAAATCTGAGCCAGCTGTCGCTTTCAAAAGCAAAAATGCCCAAGTGCGCCCGCATTTCAGTAGCGACACTGAAGAGTCCGACGCTGGAAGTCCGTCCTTCCATAAAACTCGCCCTCGTTTCGGTAGCGATACGGACGAATCTGTTACTGAAGGCCCATCTAGCAGCAAAGTCCGCCCTCATCTTGGCAGCGACACTGAAGAGTCGGAGGAAGAGGACCTGCCGTGCAACAGCGGTGCAGATTGGACCCCCATGCAACAAGCGAAACTACGAGAGACCTTTGAAATTGCAGAAGGGTCCCTAGCCGTCACAAGGGTACCAGAGAAGATGTGCAAAGAGCTCGATGCGTTGTCAGTCTCCACCGTGGACCAGCTGAAAACCTTCTACGTTCCGGGAGGAAAAGTGGACAGAAGGGCATCCTGTTTTATGGGTCAAACCCCGTTGTGTACCCGGACGATTTGTCTGTCGTATGCCTTCCATACGAAAGAGGCATAAGGGCCGTCCTCAATCCCAGATACTATGCGCCCGAGATGCGGGAATACTTCAAAAAGTGCGGATGCCGGTTATATCAAACGGAGTCCGAAGCAAAGTTTTACGAAGGGCTATGGCATCCACCTCAGGTCCGAGCACTTATCGATGGACGAATTCCAGATAGGCGGGGCTTAGGTTTCATCAAGCCTGGTTCTAAGGCATGCTACATGACCCATATTGGGGAAGCCAGCGAAGAGTCAAATGATGAAGACGAGCTAACCGAGCCCGAAGAAGCTCCTCAAGAGCTCGAAGATGGCGGACAAGCAATCTTTGACGAGCTACCCGAGATTGACTTAGGAACGCCCGATGATCCAAGGCCGACCTACATCAGCTCACTTTTGTCGGAGGAAATGAAAGCGCAGATAATCGCCCTACTGCACGAGTTCGTCGACTGCTTCGCGTGGACGTATAAAGAAATGCCTGGACTTTCCCCTGAAGTGGCCGTGCATAAGCTGGCTATATCTCCTGATGCTAAGCCAGTCAAACAAGCTCCTCGAAGAATGAGAAGGGAACTAGAAGAAAAGGTCATCGAGGAAACCAAGAAGCTCATCGATGCTGGCTTCATCAGGGAAAAGAAATATGCGGACTGGATCGCATGCATAGTCCTAGTGAAGAAGAAAAATGGGCAGATCTGAGTTTGTGTCGATTTCAGGGACCTCAACAAGGCATGTCCTAAAGACGACTTCCCGCTACCGGTCATGGAAATGATGGTCGATGACACCTCAAATTACGAACTGTTCACCTTTATGGATGGCTCGTCTGGGTATAATCAGATCAAAATGTCACCTGAGGATGAGAAGCACACAGCATTCCGAACCCCGATCGGAATATACTGCTATAAGGTGATGCCGTTCGGACTGAAGAACGTAGGTGCTACGTACCAAAGGGCAATGACCAATATCTTTGATGACCTAATTCATAAAGTCGTCGAATGTTATGTTGATGATCTGGTCGTCAAGACTAAAACCAAGGCCGATCATATCCAAGACCTTAGGACCGTTCTCACCAGACTGAGGGAATACGATCTGAAGATGAATCCTCTGAAATGCGCTTTTGGCGTGTCATCGGGAAAATTCCTGGGTTTTATAGTCCGGCATCGAGGGATCGAAGTTGACCCATCAATGATAAAGGCCATCATGGAGATGCCCCCTCCGAAGAGTCTGACGCTGCTAAGATCTTTTCAAGGCAAGCTTGCTTATATACGGCGATTTATCTCAAATTTATCGGGAAGATGTAGGCCCTTCTCAAAGCTCATGAAGAAAGGGGCTCCTTTTGTTTGGGATGCCGAATGTCAAGAGGCGTTCGAAAGCATCAAACGGTACTTGTTGCACCCTCCAGTGCTGGCCGCTCCCATCCCAAATAAACCGCTGATTCTCTACACTGCCGCGCTAGATGAGTCACTCGGTGCGCTCCTTGCCCAGAACAACGAGGAGGGAAAAGAGAATGCCCTCTACTATCTCAGTCGAACTTTAGTCAGGGCGGAACACAACTACTCCCCGATCGAAAAGCAATGCTTGGCTCTGATGTTTGCTGTGAAGAAGCTGAGGCACTATCTGCTCGCTCACCGGGTTATGCTGATCTCCAAGGTCGACCCACTCAAACACTCGATGACTAAAGCAAGCCTAGCCGGCAGAATGGCAAGATGGGCTGTCATGCTACTTGAGTTTCACATAGTTTATACTCCTCAGAAAGCAGTAAAAAGGCAAGCTCTTGCAGACTTTCTCGCTGCTCATCCCATACCAGAAGGGTCACCACTTAATTGTGAGTTACCCGACGAACAAGCGCTACACCTAGAGAATGACGAGCCATGTTGGGAGCTCTACTTTGATGGGGCCTCATCGATAAGGACCTCCAGTAAATCAAGTGTCCCGGAGATAAAAGCAGGGATAGGATTGGTGTTCATCACGCCATCAATGGGAACCCTACGACGTTCTTTTGCTCTCACCGAGCCTCGCACAAACAATGAGGCCGAGTATGAAGCTCTGATAGCTGGTTTGGAGCTCGCCATAGAAATGGAAATCCTTCGGTTACGGGTTTACGTTGACTCCCAGCTTGTCGTCAACCAAGTAAGCGGCGATTATAAGATATACAAACCCGAATTAGCTCGGTACAGAGGCCGAGTAGTGGAACTCATGAAATGGTTCACTCATATTGAAATAACGAGAGTCCCTAGGGCGTTGAACGGAAAGGCTGACGTACTCGCTCGCTTAGCCAAGGAGCTGGCTGATCCTGACATGGACGAAATTCTGATCACAGTCAGGAGCCGGCAAATTCTACCCCCAGTCTCTCTACGAGAAGAGGAAAGCGCGGAACAGAAGAGCAGTCCTGCCGAAGAAGCTTCGATCATCCAAGACGAGCCCAATTGGAGAGAACCCTTCATAGAGTACCTTCGATACGACAAGCTGCCCGAAGAAAAATCTATGAGGATTCAGCTGAAGAAAAGAGCTCTCCGATACGTGTTTGTAAATGACACGTTATACCGCAGGTCATATGACCAACTCTGGCTCAGGTGTCTGTTATTGGCCGAAGCCCAAAAGGTCATGAAAGATGTTCACTCGGGCGTTTGCGGTGCTCACCAATCTGGCCCCAAGATGCGACTTCAAATCAAACGGCTTGGATATTACTGGCCCACCATGATACGGGATTGCGGAGAGCATGCAAAGAAATGTCAGATCTGCCAAATCCATGGTGATTTCTGTTAGTGTATATGCCTTAGAGGCCATTACTGTATCATACTAGTTTGTATATTACTTGATGGAAGCTTGGGATATTCACCTTGTATAGACAATCTTGCTCAATATAGTAATATGCTACTTGGTTTGTTTCTACTTTAATGTGTGCATGTGTTTCTTTTAGCATATCGCCTTTATACATTAGTGGAGCCCTTAGGATCTTTGCTTGATTACCAGCGTTGTGATGGCAGTCACACTCGTGGGGGCTGGGTAATCCACAAGCACATCCTTATGCAGATCCCTAGTCGTAGGACTATCGAGACAGGGCATCGATACTCCGGAGTAGACTAGCGTATACGCTTCTCATCCCAGCTAGGGAGACGGTCTGTCCCACAGCCGTCAGTACGCCGTACTTGAGATAGTATGCGGGTGCTCGTTAGGTTACGAGTACACTGGACATGACTCGTCGGGAACTGTTGGTTGGTACTATACCTATCGTCAGTTATCAGTTCCCAGGTGACATGAGTACAGCTTAGTCCGTTGACTTGACACTGTCACTTCGCCTCGAGTGTGTTCCCACTGCACTTTGATTACTACCCTACCACGGCTCAAAGGAGTCGTGCAAACAGGTAGTTTTTGGGTGCAGTCCCGAAGCACTTGGAGGCAGTGACGGTTAGACAGGATTCGTCTCTCCCGGTATTGGGGGTTGATATCGCGCTGTGTCTAGGAGAGCCATTACACAAAGTCCCTGGCCAGGGCAAGCGAGATAGACTGGTAGGTTTCCAGTGTTATCTCAGGTGTTCTGGGCTACACTCCGACACGACTTGTACCGCTAGTAGGGGACTGACGTTTACCGCCCCCCTAGGCCCGCCATGCGATGTTCTCAGACGAACAGACCAGACTGTACGGAGATTGTCACATTCAGGCTCAGTAGGAGTTCAGATGGGTTTACCTCGTCAGTCTTCTTATCGGCATCTACCTGGGGACCGTTACGTACAGCTAGTGCCGCTTGCGATCTGTGGTTAAACCCACTGCCAGCGTAGTGTCGAGTCTTTAGAGTCCCACACAGAGGGTTATTCGCCTTTGGGCAAAACAGAGTAGATGTCGCATGGTTTTGCGACAGGGTTCGTTCATATCCGCGCACTTGTGCACGTTTGGCGTCCGGACAGACATTACTAGCGGGCTCAGGTTTGAGCCAGATCCTAGTATATGCTTTGGGGTTAGTTTTATCTCATTGTATTCATGTTCCTCGGAACACGAATGCGGGTGTGTATGCACAGTTGGTTGAGGCGGAGGAAGAGGTTTTTCATTAGGGTTTTGGAACGGGTGCGTATGTACGGTTGACAGTTGTCTTTTTCCAAACCCTAATGGATATGTGAAATATCAATTAATAATATTAATTAAATGAAATTGTGTCATGGTTAGGGTTGTTGACTTGTTGACCAAGGTTGAAAGGTTGACCATCATCATTTCAAGCAAAGATGCTCTTTGATCTTTGCAAAACTCATTTAATGTAAAATGATAATGGTCATTTCAACATACCATCACCTTTTTCATTTTGATTAATTTTGTTAATTGATTAATTCACATATATTTGTTATGGTTGTAAAAAACCATCTCATTCGATCATAACCATTCTCTCTCCTCTCTTCTTCCTCCTCTAGTTCAAGGAGAACAATTCTCATGTGTTGAGAAACATCTCCTTGGAGATAAAACACCCTAAGCCACTCTCTACTCTTCCTAAGGTTAAAGGTCTAGCAAGCTGGAGACTTTAGTTTTCTCAAAGTTCGAGAAAGGAGCTCAAGGAAGAAACCCTCAGATGGATCCATCTTCGACAAGAGAAGGCAACGAGGAAAGCATCATCCGACCACCATCGAGAGTTAAAGAGAAGGAGTTCAAGTTGAGGTATAACCCCTAACCGAGTAGATAACTCTCTTGTTAGTTGCTAGTGTGTTGTTTAGCCAAGATCCGTTTTCGTAGTCCATGTTACCTAAACCCTAAAAATCGTTTTTTCACCATTTCCGCAAGCCCGAAAGAACCGGGAGAGGTAACGTGGACTTACAGTGGTATCAGAGCCTAACTAAACACACCCTAGCATGTTAGCAAAGTATCTAGAATTTCGACCGAACAAAAAACCGCGAAACACCCCGGAAAAATCCTAGTTTCTGCCGATTTTTATTTCTGCTCCAAAAATAATAAATCATGTCTTAAAAATCGGCTCAGGCTTTTTAATGAACATGCAAGAAAAACGATCCAGCGAACCGACCAACTCACCGCGGTTCCGCGGCAGAAGCTTGCTTCTGCCACGGATCCGTGGCCGAGTTGACTCGGCCGTGGATCGTTTCTCCTGCAGTTTGTTTCTGGTGGTATTTTGTGATTTTTGAGATGGTTTGTTTCTGCCCAGAATTTCCAGAGAACAAATTTGTTTTTGGGGTGGTTACAAATCCGTATTTTGGTCGATTTTCTATAGACTTTGGCTAATGGGTTATATCTGTAATGTTATATATGTATTGAACGTCTGCTAATCGCTATACGTCGATTAGTGGGGGTTATACATATCTGTGATCTGTAATATTGATGGATTGTGTATATGAATTCGTTGGATTGTCGCGGATGAATAGCCGGGGGGGGGGGAATTGTGAGATGAGAGTTTTGTTTATCTTTCAATTCTTGTAATATGTAAATTGATGTAATATTATTTGTATGGCCGCACAACCGGGTCGGGGTTGTAGCCGTCATTGTATAATTTCTTTTTACTGTTTTTGCTCCTAGGATAGACCCAAGGTGGGGTGCACAAACTACCGGGTACCTCGAAGTGCCGAGTGGCCTACTCACGTCGTTGAGGGAGGTTGCTTCACTTCGGATACTTGGCGGGTAGTTTGCCGCACCCGTAGGGGTCTAGGGTGGGGTTTGGCTATTCATCGCGACCGTGTAATCCGCTCTTCGTTACAGGCTCGTACGAATTGCGGATTCCTAGTATATCCAATGTATTCATCTGTGATATGGAATGGCTATCATTGCATGTGACGAATGTTTATATATATCTATATGATATCTATTTAGGCGTTGCTTATATTTTGCATCTGCGTTAGTCCATCCCCCGCTCTGTCGTTAGTTAAGTAACCTAACGGGTGATGACGGGACCCCGTGGCGAATGCGGATGGCTTAAGCGTACGTCATATTTTCGTTGTTTTCTGCAATGGTAGGATTAATTGATGGGACGCATTAAAATTAATGCAAGAAAAATAAACCAAAGTAAAAGTCGTTGGAACACTTTCAAAAACCACTCGGTTTCTTTTCAAAATAACTTTTAAACGCGGAGCTTAAACCACTCCTTTTAAAAGCTATCTCGTTCCATCGATTATATCAAGTTCACTACGTTCACGGTTTCGCCAAAACCATCCGTAGCCCTCCGTCGTTTCATATGGATGGTCAATAGTATTCAAGCTATGTTTGTTGGCCAAAGTCAAGGCATAATGATTGGTAGTTATTGGGTATTCATGTGCAGCATAGATAGATGTGTTGGTTTGGGACAGTCGTACCGCCTTGTTGGCCAAAGTCAAGGGTAGGTGCGGGTGGGTTCAAATTAACCTGGAGAATGACGGGTAGAACTTGACATGTGACTTATGATTTGTTGGCCAAAGTCAAGGTCATAAGAGCATGGGGCAAAAATCCACATCGGGAGTTTCAAAAGAACTGAAACCTGCTAGCGCTGCATACCATTTGGAGTGTGATGATTCTGGTAGGATTCCTTCAGTTTTGTCACGCAATGATATTTGGATCCCGATCCTACTGTGAGTATATGCTACTCCTCGGGAAAATTCTCGCTTAACGATCAATGCTATAAACCTAGTAGGTGTCTAGAAAGGTGTTAGCGGGGCTGCGCCCCCAGGGAAAAGAGGTTATTTAATTAAGGAACTTCGCGAAAGCGTTGGAAAACCTCCCTCGAAGTACCGACACTAGCCTGACTGAACGGTTAAGCAAGTATTGTACGGTGAGATTGATCCTGACTAATTCTTCCTTTTTGGTTTGAGGAGGGATTCGAGAGACAGTGGGAGCCATCCTGTTTAGACAAATTAAAACCACTCTAAACTTGCAAGAGCATCATGCTAAAGTGTTTCTTCTCTCTCTCCTAATTGCAGCAACCAAACATCATGACTGGACTTAAGTTACTACTAGATAAAAACATACTGACATGGCCAAACTACAAAGATTGGCTCAGGAATGTCAAAATGGCAATCACTTACGACAAGTTGGGGTATCTCCTTACCACCAAAGCTCCCCCTGCCCCAGGTCCCACCTCCAGCGTCGCGGATAAGGAAATCCGTAAGACTTGGGAGATTGATTGCGCGAAGGCCAAGTGCCTCATGCTTGCCTCTATGGACAATGAACACCAGAGGAGGCACGAGAATATGGACCTTGAATCCATATTTCTTCATACAAAAGAACTGTATGGGGAGCAATCCCGTATCGCCAGATACGAAGTCTCGAAAAAGCTGTTTTCGGCGAGATTGGCCATCGGATCACCGGTAGCGGAACACGTGCTTAAGATGATTGGCTTCATTGAGGAGCTCGCGGACCTTGGGACCACGTTGGAGAACGAGCTCTATACGGACTTGATTCTTCAGTCCCTTCCTTCCACTTACGCCCAGTTCATCCTGAATTTCAACTTGCAAGAAAAGGAAGTTGAACTTTCAGAACTCCTCAACATGCTGAGGAGTGCAGAGGGCACCCTACAGAAAGGTAGGGAAACATCCACTTTGTTTGTAGGAGGATCTTCATCTTCTAGGTCCAAGGCGAAAGCCAAGGGAAAGAAGAAGAAAACCCCCGCCAAACCAAGGGGCGGTGTTAGTAAAGTAGATACGAAGGGAAAGGCAAAAGCAACAAAGGAAGCGGGAAAGCTTGTAGGAAAGGAAGAATGCTTTTACTGTCACAAGAGTGGACACTGGAAGAAAGATTGCAGGGCTTGGAAGGCCAGAACACAGGATCTGAAGCGAGTTGCGGCTTCAGCTTCAGGTGTGTATGTTATTGAAAACTGTCTGTCAATAAACTCTACTTCCTGGGTATTGGATACCGGATCAGGATCTTATATCTGTAATTCTTTGCAGGCGTTGAGAAACCGTAGG
The DNA here is from genome assembly GCA_030015575.1 of Agapanthus africanus. NCBI lineage: Eukaryota > Viridiplantae > Streptophyta > Magnoliopsida > Asparagales > Amaryllidaceae > Agapanthus > Agapanthus africanus. Next base: position 34,679,788 of record CM057337.1, on the reverse strand, counting down.
GTTTTGAAGGCAGGTGATATGACCCTCAGAGTTGCAAACGGAGCTGGCATGGATGCTGAGTCCGTGGGGGACTATCACCTGGGGTTGTCAGATGGACACGTTTTGGTTTTGCGTAATTGTTATTTTGTACCCAATGCAACTTGTAATATCATTTCTGTATCTTTAGTTTCTAAAGAAGGTTATGAATTTGCGTTTGTAAGTAATGTTGTAAACATTCGTCTTAATCAAGTTATGATTGGGTCAGGTACATTAAACAATGGAATATACGTATTAAACCAACCACAGATTTTCAATGTCCAGAATACACACAAAAGAAAGTCTCCGGAATCAAATCAGGCTTTCTTATGGCATTGTAGACTAGGTCACATCAATGAGAGAAGGTTGACGAAGTTACATACAGAAGGATATTTGGATCCGTTCGAATATCAATCATATGCAATTTGTCAATCCTGTCTCAAAGGAAAGATGACAAAGACTCCGTTCACTGGACACGGAGTAAGAGCGAGCGAGCTCTTGGGACTCGTACACAGCGACTTGTGCGGTCCAATGTCTACGCATGCACGAAGCGGTTATTCTTACTTTATTACTTTTACGGATGACTTTTCAAGGTACGGTTATGTCTTCTTAATGAAACATAAATCCGAAACCTTTGGAAAATTCCAGGAATATAAGAATGAAGTGGAAAAACAAACAGGCAAAAGTATCAAGACACTAAGATCTGATCGAGGTGGTGAATATTTACGTGCCGAGTTCCTGGATTACTTAAAAGAGAATGGAATTCTCTCTCAGCTTACTCCTCCATACACTCCGCAACATAACGGTGTATCGGAGAGACGGAACCGGACCCTATTGGATATGGTATGTTCCATGATGAGTAACGCTGAGTTACCGCGATCATTCTGGGGATATGCACTAGAATCAGCTGCATACCTTTTGAACCGAGTTCCAACTAAGACTGTGCCTACTACACCATATCAGATGTGGTGTGGGAAGAAACCCTATCTTAAGCACATTAAGACATGGGGATGTCCAGCTTTTGTCAAAAAGCAGCATGCGGACAAACTCGAGCCACGCTCAGTACAGTGCAAGTTTGTGGGATATCCAAAGAACTCCAAGGGATATTTCTTCTATTGCGAAGAGGAACAAAAAGTTTTTGTTTCTCGTCATGCCCACTTCTTGGAAACTGAGTTTTTGGAAAATCAGATAAGTGGGAGCACAATAGAACTGGAAGAAATTCCAGAACCACGAGCTATTACTGAAAGCTTAGTAGAACCAGAGGGTTCGAAAGATCAGGACATTCCTACACCGCTCCGCAGGAGTAGTAGGCAGTCTCATCCTCCCGAGAGATACGGTTTTCTCATAGACGGGGATAAAGAGGATTGCATCATTGATAGTGATGAACCGACTAGCTTCCAGCAGGCCATTCAGAGCGTTGACTCGGTAAAATGGTTGGATGCAATGCGGACCGAAATGGAGTCCATGTACACCAACAAAGTATGGACGTTGGACGTTGCTCTAGATGGGGTAAAACCCGTAGGATGCAAGTGGATCTTCAAAAGGAAGATTGGTGTAGATGGACAGGTTGAGACCTATAAAGCTAGACTTGTTGCAAAGGGTTTCCGTCAAAGACCTGACTTGGACTATGACGAAACCTTTTCTCCAGTGGCTATGCTGAAATCCATTTGGATCCTTCTTGCCGTTGCTTCCTTCCACGATTATAAGATTTGGCAGATGTACGTAAAGACCGCTTTTCTGAATGGAAATTTAGAGGAGTGTGTCTATATGGACCAGCCAGAGGGTTTCATTCAGAGTGGGAGCAGCGGGAAGGTGTGCAAGTTGCTTAAGTCCATCTATGGACTAAAGCAGGTATCGCGGAGTTGGAACATCTGTTTTGATGAGACGGTCAAAGATTTTGGCTTTATCAAAAATCCAGATGAACCATGCATCTATAGTAGATTTGTAGAAAGAACTGTCGTATTCCTCGTTTTATACGTGGATGACATTCTCTTGATAGGAAATGACATTCCTATGCTACAATCTGTCAAAGGGTTCTTGTCACACAGGTTCTCCATGAAAGACCTGGGTGATGCCTCTTACATTCCGGGGATCCGGATCTATCGTGACAGATCCAAGAGGATATTAGGACTTTCACAGTCCAGGTACAACGACACCATACTGAAAAGATTCAGTATGGAAGATTTCAAGCGCGGTAATCTACCGGCTTGTCACGGGATCACCCTCTCCAAAGAGATGTCTCCCAAGACTGATTTGGAAAGGGATCGCATGTCTATTATACCCTACGCTTCTGCGGTAGGCTCTATAATATATGCGATGTTGTGTACCAAACCAGATGTAGCTTATGCACTGAGTGTGGTAAGCAGGTATCAGTCAAACCCTGGGGAGAAACACTGGATAGCGGTAAAGAACATTCTCAAGTACCTGAGAAGGACTAAGGAGATGTTCTTGGTATATGGCGGAAAAGACCTTCAGATCGAGGCCTTTGCTGACTCCAGCTTCCAGAGTGACAAGGATGATTCCAAGTCCATGTCGGGTTATGTCTTTACCCTCAATGGAGGGGCGGTGTGTTGGAAGAGTTCCAAACAGGAAACCGTTGCTGACTCGACGATGGAAGCGGAATATATCGCTGCATCTGATGCCGCAAAAGAAGCCGTCTGGATGAGGAAGTTCTTGATAGAACTTCAGGTGGTTCCGTCCATTGTTGATCCAATACCTCTGTATTGCGACAACAACGGGGCTATAGCTTTGGCGAAGGAACCCAGGTCCCATCAGAAGTCCAGGCACATCTTGAGGCGGTATCACCTGATCAGGGAGATCGTGGGTCGCCAGGAGATCGAGGTTCGGAGAGTTGCTATGGAAGATAACACTGCTGATCCATTCACAAAGGCCTTACCCCAGACTCAGTTCGAGCGGCTGATCGAGATGATAGGTCTTCGATACGCCAGTACATGGCCTTAGTGCAAGTGGGAGATTGTTAGTGTATATGCCCTAGAGGCCATTACTGTATCATACTAGTTTGTATATTACTTGATGGAAGCTTGGGATATTCATCTTGTATAGACAATCTTGCTCAATATAGTAGTATGCTACTTGGTTTGTTTCTACTTTAATGTGTGCATGTGTTTCTTTTCGCATATCGCTTTTACACATTAGTGGAGCCCTTAGGATCTTTGCTTGATTACCAGCGTTGTGATGGCAGTCACACTCGTGGGGGCTGGGTAATCCACAAGCACATCCTTATGCAGGTCCCTAGTCGTAGGACTATCGAGACAGGGCATCGATACTCCGGAGTAGACTAGCGTATACGCTTCTCATCCCAGCTAGGGAGACGGTCTGTCCCACAGCCGTCAGTACGCCGTACTTGAGATAGTATGCGGGTGCTCGTTAGGTTACGAGTACACTGGACAGGACTCGTCGGGAACTGTTGGTTGGTACTATACCTATCGTCAGTTATCAGTTCCCAGGTGACATGAGTACAGCTTAGTCCGTTGACTTGACACTGTCACTTCGCCTCGAGTGTGTTCCCACTGCACTTTGATTACTACCCTACCACGGCTCAAAGGAGTCGTGCAAACAGGTAGTTTTTGGGTGCAGTCCCGAAGCACTTAGAGGCAGTGACGGTTAGACAGGATTCGTCTCTCCCGGTATTGGGGGTTGATATCGCGCTGTGTCTAGGAGAGCCATTACATAAAGTCCCTGGCCAGGGCAAGCGAGATAGACTGGTAGGTTTCCAGTGTTATCTTAGGTGTTCTGGGCTACACTCCGACACGACTTGTACCGCTAGTAGGGGACTGACGTTTACCGCCCCCTAGGCCCGCCATGCGATGTTCTCAGACGAACAGACCAGACTGTACGGAGATTGTCACATTCAGGCTCAGTAGGAGTTCAAATGGGTTTACCTCGTCAGTCTTCTTATCGGCATCTACCTGGGGACCGTTACGTACAGCTAGTGCCGCTTGCGGTCTGTGGTTAAACCCATTGCCAGCGTAGTGTCGAGTCTTTAGAGTCCCACACAGAGGGTTATTCGTCTTTGGGCAAAACAGAGTAGATGTCGCATGGTTTTGCGACAGGGTTCGTTCACATCCGCGCACTTGTGCACGTTTGGCGTCCGGACAGACATTACTAGCGGGCTCGGGTTTGAGCCAGATCCTAGTATATGCTTTGGGGTTAGTTTTATCTCATTGTATTCATGTTCCTCGGAACACGAATGCGGGTGTGTATGCACAGTTGGTTGAGGCGGAGGAAGAGGTTTTTCATTAGGGTTTTGGAACGGGTGCGTATGCACGGTTGACAGTTGTCTTTTTCCAAACCCTAATGGATATGTGAAATATCAATTAATAATATTAATTAAATGAAATTGTGTCATGATTAGGGTTGTTGACTTGTTGACGAAGGTTGACTAGTTGACCAAGCTTGAAAGGTTGACCATCATCATTTCAAGCAAAGATACTCTTTGATCTTTGCAAAACTCATTTAATGTGAAATGATAATGGTCATTTCAACATACCATCACCTTTTTCATTTTTATTAATTTTGTTAATTGATTAATTAACATATATTTGTTATGGTTGTAAAAAACCATCTCATTCGATCATAACCATTCTCTCTCCTCTCTTCTTCTTCTTCCTCCTCTAGTTCAAGGAGAACAATTCTCATGTGTTGAGAAACATCTCCTTGGAGATAAAACACCCTAAGCCACTCTCTACTCTTCCTAAGGTTAAAGGTCTCGCAAGCCGGAGACTTTAGTTTTCTCAAAGTTCGAGAAAGGAGCTCAAGGAAGAAACCCTCAGGTGGATCCATCTTCGACAAGAGAAGGCAACTAGGAAAGCATCATCCGACCACCATCGAGAGTCAAAGAGAAGGAGTTCAAGTTGAGGTATAACCCCTAACCGAGTAGATAACTCTATTGTTAGTTTCTAGTGTGTTGTTTAGCCAAGATCCGTTTTCGTAGTCCATGTTACCTAAACCCTAAAAATCGTTTTTCACCATTTCCGCAAGCCCGAAAGAACCGGAAGAGGTAACGTTGACTTACAATTTCATTCACAAGCATCCCAATCCGTTGCATCCTACGGTGGAGTCGTGGCCCTTTGAAGTCTGGGGCACCGACATTGTTGGCCCAATTGATCCTCCGTCATCCAAAGGCCACCGGTTCATACTGGCCGCGACAGACTACTTCTCCAGATGGGCTGAAGCTGTCCCGCTAAAAGAAGTCAAGACAAAAGATATTCTGACGTTCTTCCAGCATAATATTCTATACCGCTTCGGTACATCAAGAAGAATCATTTCTGACAACGGGCCTTCTTTCAAGAGTTTCAATGTCTCAAGGTTCGCTACTCAGCACAAGATAGACTGGAGATATTCCTCCATCTATAATCCAAGAGCCAATGGGCTAGCCGAAGCCTTCAATAAGACTCTATGCAAGCTCCTGAGGAAAAATGCTTCAGCCAACAAGAGAGACTAGAATCTCAAACTTCACGAGGCGTTGTGGGCATATCATACCATGCACCGTACTCCAACTCAGTCCACTCCATACTCATTGCTCTTCGGAGTGGAGGTTGTCCTCCCCCTCGAAGTCGAAGTTCCAAGCTTAAGAATGGCCGTTCAGCACGAGTTGACGGAGGAGGAAAACGTGCTCCTTCGACTTGAAGAGCTCGATGCCCTCGAAGAAAAGAGGCTCGCGGTGCAGCAAAATCTGGAGCTATACCGAGCCCAAATGTCACGGGCCTATGACAAGATAACCCGTCTCCGCGCTTTCAAGAAAGGTGAATTGGTGTTGGTCCTCAAAAGACCGATCATCCCCAATCGACATGCCAAGGGAAAATTCGAGCCAAACTGGGAAGGACCATATGTCATCGAGAAAGTGTTCGACGGAGGATCCTACCAACTAATAAGTGCCGAGAGAGAAAGGCCCATGCCACCCATCAATGGCCGATATCTCAAGAAATACTACACGTGAATACTCCAAGTCGCAGGCGAATTGAGCACATCAGCCCTACGGTCTGGATCATACATCCTGCAAAACCGTATACAATCCACGGGCGTAAATGACCCTTATCTCTCCCAAATCCTGCCGGTGAGACTACTTTTAAAGTCCCACCAGCGGCAAAAAAAAAGAAGAAAAAAAGAGAGAAAAAAGAAAAAAGAAAAAAGAAAAAAAAGGTATGTCCACAAGCAAAACGGGCACGGATGAAAACCCGAAAGGGCTCCGTGAGTAAAAACAGCAGGACTACCGGCGAGTTTGTGAAAACCCGAAAGGGCGCAAACTCGTGAAAAGAGATGAAATACACTCTCAAAGTCCTCTCGACCTTGTGAGGAGAAAATCCCTGCGTGAGATCCTTACGACTCACAAAGGAGCAACACACTTAGGAATCCTCACGATTCCTAAGGAGAAAATACACCTGCGAGATCCTCTCGACTCGTAGGGAGAAAATGCTTTTATGAGACCCTTACGGCTCATAAAATTGAAAAGCCTTAGGTGACATGGACCCAAACCTGTCTCCTAAGCCATCGTTCCCCAACGGGCAACGACAAATGATGAGTCGCTCCTGGCGTTTCTCTTCAGTGTTAACGGTGCTGATGCCGACCCAAAAACCAAATCCCAAGTCCTCCCGGGGCAAATGATGAGTTGCTCCTGGCATTATTCTAGTGCAGCAATGCTGATGCCAAACAAGATCCAAATTCCAAGTCCCCAAATGGCGAATGATGAGTCGCTCCTCGTACCATATTTCAGTGCAGCGATGCAGACGCCAACCAAATTCCAAACTCAAACCCCAAATGGCGAATGATGAGTCGCTCCTGGTACCATATTTCAGTGCAGCGATGCAGACGCCAACCAAATTCCAAACTCAAATCCCAACGGCGAATGATGAGTCGCTCCTGGTACCATATTCCAATGCAGCGATGCAGACGCCAACCAAATTCCAACCCCCATACCCCAACGGCGAATGATGAGTCGCTCCTGGTACCATATTCCAGTGCAGCGATGCAGACGCCAACAAAATCACGAAATTTTTCCGGCCCTACAGTCTGGATCATACATCCTGCAAAACCGTATACAATCCACGGGAGTAAAACAATCCCAATCTCTCCCAAGTCCTGCCGGTGAGACTACTTTTAAAGTCCCACCATCTCTAAAAAAACGGTATGTCCACAAGCAAATAGGCACGGATGAAAACCCGAAAGGGGCTCCGTGAGTAAAAACAGCAGGACTGCCGGTGAGTCTGTGAAAACCCGAAAGGGCGCAAACTCGTGAAAAGGAGATGAAATGCACTCTCAAAGTCCTCTCGACTTTGAGAGGAGAAAATTCCCGCGTGAGATCCTTACGACTCACAAAGGAGAAACACACTTAGGGGTCCCCACGACTCCTAAGGAGAAAATACACCTACGAGATCCTTTCGACTCGTAGGGAGAAAATGCTTTTATGGGACCCTTACGACCCATAAAATTGAAAAGCCTTAGGTGATAGGGATCTAAACCTGCCTCCTAAGCCATCAATTCCCAAATCCTCTCGGGGCAAATGATGAGTTTCTCCTGGCATTATTCCAGTGCAGCAATGCAGATGCCAAACAAAAAAAAACAATCCCCAAATCCTCTCAAAGACAGATGATGATTCGCTCCTGGTACCATATTCCAGCGTAGCGATGCTGATGTCTACCCAAATCACATCAAGTCAAACAACCAATGACCTCCCTGGCAGAATCAAATTCCACCTCAGAAACAAGTCAACTTCATCCCTAACGCCGCAAGAAGCGGGGCAAGTCAAATCCAGAATCGACCGTCCACGTCGTTAAAAGGCAGCACCGACCGTCCACGTCGCTAAAAGGGCAGCAACGACCGTCCAAGTCACAAAAAGGGCAGAACCGACCGTCCAAGTCACAAAAATGGCAGCACCGACCATCCAAGTCGTTAAAATGGCAGCACCGACCGTCCACGTCGCTAAAATGGCAGCATCGACCGTCCAAGTCGCAAAAAGGGCAGCACCGACCGTCCACGTCGCTAAATTGGCAGCACCGACCGTCCACGTCGCTAAAATGGCAGCACCGACCGTCCACGTCGTAAAAAGGGCAGAACCGACCGTCCAAGTCGCAAAAAGGGCAGTATCGACCGTCCAAGTCGCAAAAAGGGCAGAACCGACCGTCCACGTCGCTAAAATGGCAGCATCGACCGTCCACGTCGCAAAAAGGGCAGCACCGACCGTCCAAGTCGCAAAAAGGGCAGCATCGACCGTCCACGACGCTAAAAGGCCAGCACCGACCGTCCAAGTTGCTAAAAGGGCAACATCAACCGTCCAACTCGCAAAAAGGGCATCATTGACCATCCATGTCGTAGAAAGGGCAGCGCAGGATTCCTACAAAGCGGGAACCAGATCACTCCGGGCCAGGGAAACGTCTATCACGGACACTCCGTCTCGGAGACATGTCAAGCAATGACCGTCCATGTCGTAAAAAGGGCAGTGCCAGCTTCCCAAAAAGCGGGAACCAAATCAGCTCGCCTCCAAGTAAAAGAAGATCCATCAATTTCATGCACACGACCCACATATGTGGTGTGCATTTATTGATGGGGGGCAATTTGTTGGGGTAAAAATTTACACCCCGGTTGACCAACTCAAAATCAAAGTCAACCCCAAGCCAAGTGGGCCCAAGCCCAGATCCAGTGGGCCCATGCCCGGGTCGAGCCGGAACATGAAGCTGCCGGCCTCCCCCTATGCCAAGATAAAAATTTTGTAATAAATAATTTTGTTGTATTTCTTTTATTTTATTTTATGGATAAATGTAAGAAAAATAGGCATAAAGCCAAATTTTTGTAAAGCCCATGGCTTATGTGCAAAAACAAATGGCACATGAGATATGTGATAGGCAAAATGCCATTTTGTGAATCCCAAGGGGCTATGTGTAAAGTGTATAGCCTATAAAGGTAAGGATAATGAAAATATCTCACAACCTTTTCCCTCTCCAAAAATTTTTAGATCTGAGAACTTTTCTCCTTCCTCAAGGTTCCAAAACCTTCTTCTTTCTTTTGAATTAAATCAAGAGTTTTAGTCTTCATTTTATAAAACTAAATAGTTTTTCACCACAAAACCCATAAAGAGGAACTCAGATCTTCCATTAGATCTCAAAAAGAAGAGATTTTTAAAATCACATATCCCTTGATCTTCAAGATCCAGCAACCAGAGGAGAAAGCAGAAGAACCCCTTTCATCAACCCCAAAACATCTTAGGAGTTTAACTCCACTCTGATTTCTCTTTCGAGAATTACTGTGGCTAAAAGCTTCTTTTTCTCGCCGGCGCCCAAGCGCCAAGCGCCCACGTGCCGACGCGTGGCGCGCTAGCGCCTAAGCGCACAGCGCTCAAGGCGTTGACCCCACACGTCCTTTGGGCGCTTTTTCCCTTTTTTATATATGTATACTTGTATATATATGTACAGATACACACACACTCCACAACATTGTCCCCCTCAAAAAAATTTTGGGACAGGGCGCTGCTCCGCACCTCATAAGGGGGCTGCTAGCCCCCTTAACCCCCAGCCCGCTATCCGGGTAGCGGGACCCCCGTAAAAACTCTGCGTGGCTCCCGATATATCCAAACCCCCCTCCAAAACAACACACACGTACACTGCACATTGAGTTCGCATGACCAGTTTAACCCGTCAATCGGAGGTTCCCTCGCCCCAAAGGCAAGGGCTAATTAACGGCAGCTTAGTCCGCGGCTTCCGGAGATTTGGATCTCCACAATCATTAAACCCCGGCCTACCCTTGGCAGGCAGAATCTGTAATGCGCCTGACAAGCGCGCGCGTATTCCCATCTCAATGGGGTGACGAAAAACACCCTACACTCGCATGTTTTGTTCTCCTCATGCATCGTGAGGATACACGAGTGGATTTCCCTCGTTCCCAGTTTAATGACTTAGGGGTCATCGGTTTCTAGTTTAACGACTTAGAGGTCATCTGTTCCCAGTTTAAAGACTTAGGGGTCAATTGTGCCCAGTTTAACGACTTAGAGGTCTTCTGTTCCCAGTTTAACGACTTAGAGGTCATCTGTTTCCAGTTTAAAGACTTAGGGGTCTACCGTTCCCAGTTTAACGACTTAGATGTCATCTTTTCCCAGTTTAAAGACTTAGGGATCTATTGGATCGGAAGTTTGGAATTTTGGGAAAGGGGTAGGCATCAGCGTTGTTAACACTGAAACACATGTGCCAGGAGCAATTCATCATTTTCCTTTTTCCTGTTTGGGAGCGATGGCTTAGGAGACAGGTTTAGATCCCTATCACTTAAGGCTTTTCAATTTTATGAGCCGTAAGGGTCCCATAAAAGCATTTCTCCCTACGAGTCAAAAGGATCCCGCAGGTGTATTTTCTCCTTAGGAATCGTGAGGAATCCCAAGTGTGTTTTTCCTTTGTGAGTCGTAAGGATCCCACAAAAGCGTTTTCTTACGAGTCGTAAGGATCTCGCAAGTTTTGTTCTCCTCATGCATCGTGAGGATACACAAGTGGATTTCCCTCGTTCCCAGTTTAATGACTTAGGGGTTATCGGTTTCTAGTTTAACGACTTAGAGGTCATCTGTTCACAGTTTAAAGACTTAGGGGTCTATTGTGCCCAGTTTAATGACTTAGAGGTCTTCTGTTCCCAGTTTAACGACTTAGAGGTCATCTGTTTCCAGTTTAAAGACTTAAGGGTCTACCGTTCCCAGTTTAACGACTTAGATGTCATCTTTTCCCAGTTTAAAGACTTAGGGATCTATTGGATCGGAAGTTTGGAATTTTGGGATAGGGGTAGGCATCAGCGTTGTTAACACTGAAACACGTGTGCCAGGAGCAATTCATCATTTGCCTTTTTCCTGTTGGGGAGCGATGGCTTAGGAGACAGGTTTAGATCCCTATCACCTAAGGCTTTTCAATTTTATGTGCCGTAAGGGTCCCATAAAAGCATTTCTCCCTACGAGTCAAAAGGATCCCGCAGGTGTATTTTCTCCTTAGGAATTGTGAGGACTCCCAAGTGTGTTTTTCCTTTGTGAGTCGTAAGGATCCCACGAAGGTTTGTTCTCCTCAAGTATCGTGAGGACATATGAGTGGGTTTTTCCTAATGGAGCATAGTTCCAAGGGCGGGGACCGGCCGCGTGACTGGTGGTTGTTGTGGGGCATGGGTATGATGAGAATTATTTGAGCCAGTGGATTGTATACGATAGTCAACTTGGGGACCAACCGTAGGGCCGGGAGAATTTTGGGAATTTGAATTTTGGTTGGCGTCCGCATTGCCGCACTGGAATATGGTACCAGGAGCGACTCATCATTCGCCGTTTGTGAATTTAGATTTTGGTTGGCGTCCGCATCGCTGCACTGGAATATGGTACTAGGAGCGACTCATCATTCGCCGTTGGGAAAACTTGGGATTTGAAATTTTGGTTGGCGTCTGCATCGCTGCACTGGAATATGGTACCAGGAGCGACTCATCATTCGCCCTTTTTTTTACCGCGATTGCTCTATCATTTCAGCTTTTCTTATCGCGAAGGCCGCGATTGCTCTATCATTTCGGCTTTATTTATTCGCGGTTGCCCCATCGTTTCGGCTTTATTTTTCATGTTTATTTTTACTCGCTGATTTTTATTGCGAGTTGCCCCATCATTTCGTCTTTTCTTTCATTTTTATTTACACACACCTTTTCTTTATCTACATTCCCAGTTTAACGACTTAGAGGTCGATTATTCCCAGTTTAATGACATGGTGGTCAGCGGTTCCCAGTTTAAAGACTTAGAGGTCCATCGTTCCCAGTTTAACGACGCGGTGGTCAGCTTGCTTATCCCAGCTCCTCGAACTTTGATCTTGGCAGAGTTGTGTTGATGACCGTAGCTCTGTGGCTTGTCAGTACATCTGACGACTGTGGGGCTTTCCCAAGTTTGTATTGGTTCTCCACCCAATCTTTGAAAATATAGCAGTTTACGATGGTATGACTCACCATTCTATGATATGGGCAATATATGGAATTGCCGGTCATGTTCATTTCATGTGGCCTCTTTGGAACGGGCAGTTGCAGATCGTTGTTCAAGGTGTCCGCGAATATTTTGCGGACTTCATCCCTCCTGAAGGAGTATACCTTTTTCTTTCTCTCCATTGGAGTATGTACCTTTACTGATACTGGTCCTTGAGGCCGATCAGTCTTTGGTTTGCCCTTTTCAGATAATGGCACATGTCTGAGAGAATCAAGTTCCCGAAGGGCTCCGGTCTCCATTTGTATGAAATCGGCGGTCGTAGCTTGACCGTTTGCTAACACGCCTTTAGACAGTTATATCTTTCCCGTCTTGTATTGCTTTTCGACTCAATCTTTGAAGACGAAGCAGTCCTCAATGGCATGACCTATCACTCTGTGATAGGGGCAATATTTTGGGTCGTCGGTCATATTCGCTTCTTGCAGTCTATTTGATTCTGGCAGTTGTAGACCGTTTCTTAGGGCGTCCTTGAATATCTTGTGGACTTTGTCCCTTTTGAAGGATTAGACCTTATCCAGTTTCTCTTTCAGAGGCGATTCCACTTCGGTGTATGTATCAGAGGGACTGGAGGCTGATCACGGCCATTTTTCGCGAAGGCGCTCCGCTCTTAGGCTGAAGGGGGTATCAGTTGGCTGCCTTCGGGTATCAATCCCTGGCTCATGAACCAAAATTTGATTCTGCTGTAATTGCAATCGGGCGACTTGGGTCGCGAGATCTGCCACGACGTTTGCTAATTCGTCGACCTTAGACTGTACCTTGGCTAACTTCTCATCCCTGTCCTGAAGCTTCCTCTGAAGCCATCGGAAAAATGCTTGTTCTGTAGTTCCGATTATGACAACCGGGTCATCCTTATTGCCTGATGTAACGACCCTAATTTTTCCTATACACTTTCTATACAAATTTTTTAAAATTTTTTAAAATCTTTTAAAATCCATAAAGGAGCATTTTAACCTGAGCACAATATATATATAAGTAATTATTTTGTTTTTAAATAACTCCATTTTTAGTGTACATAAAATTGTTTTAAAATTAAAGTAATACTTGGGGTATTTAGTGTTGCTGTTACCACTTTAAGTAGTTATTTTCCCACAATAATTACAAGAAAGAGCTTGTAGCTCATTGGTAACACCTTGCACTGCTGAACCAAGCCACCAGAGTTCAAATCCTATGCCGCACATTATTTTTGTATTTATTTTGTTTAATTTCTTTTGGAAGTCAACGGTCAAAAGGCCATAACTCCCAAAATATGTACTGGACAACAAAAAGTAAATATACCAAATTGTACCCCCGAAGTTTCCCCAGCCTCTGGTGTCCTGACTAGGCCCGACTCGGCGCCGCCGGCCGGCAACTCGGCCGACTCGGTCCGGCGCCGCCGGTCGGACTTGGCCGGACGGCCGAGTCACCAACAGAGAAAAGTTGTGTTATGACTTGGTCAACCCTCCTGCACACTCTAAATGCTTGGATCGGTTATCATTTGGCCAATAAATCCCTTTTAATCCTAGGTTTAATGATTTATATATATATATTTTTTATATATTTTTTTAATTAAAACCCTAACCCTATATAAACCCCCCATACCCTCTACCCTCTCATCACTTTTTCTAAGTCCACTTTCTCAAAATCTCAAGAGAACTTGGTACGTTAGAAAACGAGCGAAAGACGAAGCGCTGACGAAATCGACGGCGAAATTCCGGTGATCGTGCTAGGACCTCTTCACGACGTTTCGACGCACCGGCAAACCCGCTACCTCCCTCTCACTCTCTAGCGTTGTCCAAACCCGTAAGTCCCCCTTTTCTACCTTTCTTTTCCTTCATAAAAATACGAACTTATAAACCCGACGGAAATCGGAACAACCCGATTTCCGATTCGGTTTTCTATCAAATCTCACTTATCACCAATTCCATAATGCTTAAATATCTTCATGTTGACTACTAATCACTTAAAAATTAATTTGAATAAGTTTTCACACATGAAATGATAGCCTTTTCAATATATCGTATTCTTTCACTTAAATACCCCCACTTTTAGTTTATCACTTTTAACCCTTTAACATTGCTATATCTTAAAGTGGATCACGAGGTAATGACCTACCTCCACACACACGCAAATACAACCCTAAATGATATCATCAAAATTTAGAATACGACAAAACAAGATTTTACATTAAAATACCATTTTCTTATTAAAACCTTTTCTAAAAGTTCTAAGTTATATACAATTTTAAAACAATATCTTTTAAAAGGAAAATACGATATGTCGTGGACATCGATCGTTTATCTAAACCTGACTTTGTGGTGTCTAGGCAAGTGTGTCTAAGACGAGTGGTTACTTAATTAGGACCACTACTTGTAGTGGAGAGCCTCCCACTCACCTGGCTCTTACCTGGCCGCAATTGGCGGTGAAGAGGCGATTTGAGGCTTCTAATGACTTATCGTTTAGACCATTTAGAAATAGGTTAGTTGGCTTAGGAAACCCTATAATCTAAAATACGGAAATTTACACCCCTTTTTCAAATAAATATCTTATCTTCATAAAACCGTTTTCTAAATGATTAGTATTTATTAAATCTTTGCAAAGCGCCACTATAACCCACATTTGGGGAACTCGTTAGGGATAGTACGGTTTATCGTGCACCCTCGGGCTTAGTAGTGCGAGATTCAGACCTCCGCAAGGAGCATTCGGTCTCGAAAGGTTTAAAATACGACATTTAAGAAAAATGAGATTTTTTGGAAAATAAAATATTTATTAAAAATTATTCTTGTATAAACATATGTATATTTATCATTTAAACACCTATTTTATTATAAGATAAAGTTTCCATCTTTTCCTAAAAAAAAATTACAAGATTAAAAGTTACATTAAAATACCATGAATTTCAAATAAATCAATATTAAAAATTAATACCTTTATTTATGAAATTAGGATATTTTCACTAGAAATAAGACAAAATAAAATCACACTCATTATAACTATAAAGACGAATAATAAATACTTGAGGTGTATCTTGAAAACTATACAAAAGTATTTTTACATAAAAGCCCCTCAAGTTTTATAAATTACAATGAGGACCCTAGCAATTATAGAACTTCGACTTACATTTCTTTTAGTCTGACTCGGATTTGAGTCTGATTATTTCTGACTTGAATACGATTCAAGTCAATCTATATTCTTTAATATTCCAACTCAATATGAATACATGAATCCCAGAATCCAGTTAACAATCTATACAATTTGACTGAATCAAACCATGGATATACATCCATTATTCCGTTTACCTGATTATGCAGTTACAATCTGTTTACTGATATCATGGTTTTGGTCAGTCATCCAACTTATACAATGCAAAACAACAATACTATCAAAACACTACGGGGTTTTAAGGGATAGATTGGTACGGAAGATGTTAAAAGTGGCACGAGACGGTCAGACTTAAGATACCTAACATGAATCCAATTGCCGTTGTTCCGGGCCTTCTAACGGAGCCTTGTACTCTATATTCCGTTTGCCCTGGTCTTTAGCATATAGAGACCCCTCTCGTATACACTGGCATTCTTCTGTACCAAGCTACAAACAACAACGTTAATACAATATTACAACAATACAATACAACATTAAAAGCTACTCTCTCTCTCCTACTCTTTGTCAATTTCTCCCTTATCTTTGGGACTTACCGAGCGACCTGTTCGCTGACGACATTCTATTTCTTCTTCTTTGAATGTCGTCAGGTGCTTTGGACCCAGCAGAGATCGAGCCTACCAGTGAAGACTTGGAGTAGTTTCACGAAGACCCCGAGCTCTAGAAATTGTACCTTGTTCTATTCAGTATTTTCATTTCCTGTTATGCCACTGTTTAGGCATCGCTTTTCATTTCAGTTGTATTTACTTTTCATGCATTGTACAAAAGAATGTTATTAATAAAGTTGCTGTTATTTCTATATCTTTTGTCTCTTGTGATTTACTTTTATATTGCTTAGATACGCTTAGCGTATGTACTACTAAGTATATACGTAGCGGACTTCGTCGCGTCCTCTTCGCCGTACACCGGGAAGCGGGGCGTGACATGTTCAGTCGATAAAACTGCACATTTGTAGTACATTTTTCCTACCATTTTTATATTAAAAAAGGACTTTATTATAATATATTATACATATGAGGGTTTATGTGTAAAAACATTATTTTCCATGTGTTAATATATTTAATTATCATTTGGTAGGAAAATGTATGCAAATAATATTATTGGTCTAATCCTACTAGAACAAAGTCTACTAAAATCTTATTTGAGTTGTTGTGCAGAATATTTCCAAGTTGTTATGAAGGATTTAACAGACAAATCAATTTGTTGAAGAAATCTTGCCAAATTAAGAATCAAAACTTGGAGACCAAGTCTGGCAGTGACTACGAGAAGATTTCAAAGATCCAAAGGTACCAGAGAGCACCACATATCACAAGGAGCAACCCACAGAGATTTGATCAAGGGATCAGATCATATGGCCGCGGATCCGCGGCCATACCCCCCTTGGGCCGCGGATCCGCGGCAGTGTAGGGGATTTAGGAGCTCAGAAATTTGTGGGAGAATCTTTACTGTTAGTTTCCAACTTTGGAAACTAAATTTCTGCCTTTGGGGCTATAAATAAAGACCGAGAGCCTCTTGGAAAAATCATCAAGCCGAAGAGATCACGAAGTCCAAGACGGCTCACGCATCCAGGCTGATCATCAACTGTTCATCTACCTCCTTCGGAAGAGTTCGAGAAGCAACTAGTTTTGTAATCATTTTCTAAGGAATCAAAGTGTAGATTGTTCAAGTTGATTAATAAAGGTAGTTGTTTTATTTAATTCTTTTGCATTTTACATTATGTTTTCCCTCTCTATCTTTTCATCTTCTTTTCCCAACATGCGCGAGTAATTCTCCGCTTGTTAGGGTTCGTAGGATTAGGGTAGGCTAATGGACGATGAAAATAATTAAACCATTTTTAAGTCCTATAAAGTTTAGGAACTTTATCAAAAGAATCATTAATATCCTAATCGGGCGTGCTAACAATTCTTTGCTAGTTCCGACCACGATTAGCGATTAGATTAATGATTGTTTTGGTAAAGGCTAGATATGAACGGAGTTCCGTGTCGAGATAAGGGTTAAGAGCGGGATTCCTTTTCCCTCCAGAAACCCTAATCTACACGCATCACCGTCGTTCTAGTTCTAAATCTATTAATGGATAAAAAGGGTAACTTTTAATTAATCATCCATAATTACTAAATCCTAACGAACCCTACAAGCCCTCTTATTATATTAATTACATCTTTAAAATAATCTAGATCTATATTTTACATTCTTGTTTAACGTAGATCTAGAAATATTTCTATAAAATTCTTTATCTCTCATCTCTTTCTCAACACATCTAAAGTAAGAGTAAAAGGTTCCACGTTTCCCAGAGGACGACCCGTACTCACCTCGGTCTAGCTATACGCGACACCGTTCTGATTGCGGTTAAACTACAAAACCACACTCTTTCGAATCAATCATGACACCTGAGCTCAATTCCGCAGGAACCCCGGGCTCTTTTGGCTTATCGGCCTGAGCGAGCTCTTCATCATTTAGACCGAGTCGACGTTGGGTAGCGTCCACCATATCATCACCATGGCTGTGAATCATAGGAGGGTTCATTTCTTCTTGTCCGACCATATAGACAGTATGAACTACATATCCAGCCATCTCTTTATCTTTGTCGGCTGATTTTGAAGAGCGGTCTGGGCTTTGGAAATTCATAAAGTTTAACGTGGCCAGAGCCCTAGCCCTTTTGTTGGCTCTGTATCTGAGCCTTTTCTGCCTCAGCTTCTCGATTTTGAGGGCTTGGTGGGCATCCGTTTTCTGGGAAGCCACCATGAGTCGATTGACAGGGAGCTTAAAGAAGATACCCGATCAAGCGGTTGTTGAGGGTACCGCTGGAGCTTGCCCGAGATGCCCCGTTGGTTCGTTGACGTTGATGGCCTTGCCCCCAGCTGGAGCGATGGAGAGTCGTTTGGAAACGGATTTGTGCTTGGGCTGAGGTGCCCTCGCGACCATGGCATTCGGCCTTTTCCCTTTTGAGACCGGTTTGTCTGTTACCGGAGCTTGAGGAGCTGGGACGACGTTAGTTGACACGAATAGAATAGAGCTAAATGGTAGCGGCGGCTCCTCCTACCCGAGACTGGTCGGGAGGACCGTCCTGGCGTCCATCTTCACCGTGTAAGAGATGGGAGCTGTGTCGAGAGCTGAGCTGATCCTTAGAGACATTTTTGCTGCGTCCGAAAATTGCAATTGGAGATTGTTAGCCTGCAAATAGAAACATGATTTCAGTACAGGCAATCGATATGTATATTGATTGAGTTCACATGAATGTTTAACCCGAAATATAGGAGTAGAGATTGGGTCCCGCCGGGCGTGCCAGAACCTGTAGGGTGTTTTTCGTCACACCATTGAGATGGGAATATGCGCGCGCTTATCAGGCGCATTACAGATTCCCCCTGCCTAGGGTAGGATGGGGTTTATTGATTGTGGGGATCCGAATCTCCGGCAGTCGCAGACTAAGCTGCCGTTAATTACCCCTCGCCTTTAGAGCGAGAGAACCTCCGATTGATGGGTCAAACAGGTCATGCGAACTCAATGTGCAGTGTTGTGTTTTTAGTATGGAGTACATGTAAAATGAGGGGAAAATGGCATCCAAAGGTCGCGTGAGCGCCAGCGCCTCACGTGCCTAGCACGCTGGGACTTGGCGCTGACGCTAGCGCTGGGCGCTAGCGCCTCACGTGCCTGGCACGTGGGTGCTTAGGCGTTGGGCTTTGGGCGCTAGCGCCTCATGTGTCCGGCACGTGGGAGCTTGGGCGCTGGGCGATGGCGCCTCACGTGTCCGGAATGTGGGTGCTTGGGCGCTGGCGCTAATGCTTTGGGCACTAGAGCCTCACGTGTCTGGCACGTGGGCGCTGGCGCTAGTGCTTTGGGCGCTAGCGCCTCACGTGTCTGGCACGTGGGTACTTCGGTGCTGGTGCTAGGGCGCTGGCGCTAGCGCTTTGGGCGCTAGCGCTTCACGTATCCGGCACGTGGGCGCTTGGGCACCGGCGAAAAGAAATGGTTTTTACCCCCGGAATAGGAGTTAGACTCCAAAAGATTTAGATTTGGAGTTAAACTCCTATAGGATCTGGATTAGGAGTTAAACTCCTTTGAGGATTTGGGTTCTGGAATTGAACTCCCTAAAATTTTTCAGAGGTTCTTCTCTCTTAAGTCATGGATCTTCTCCAAAATGGGGTCTTTGGAGATGGGTCTCCTTCTTCCTCCTCTGTTGGCCGGATCTTAAAGAACAAGAAGTATGAGATTTTAAAAATCTCTTATTTTTGAGATCTGATGGGAGATCTGAGTTTCCCTTAGGTAGGTTTTGTGGTGAAAAACTATTTATTTTTGAGATAGGAAGAGTTAAACTCTTGATTTAATTCAAAAAGGGAAGAAGGTTTTAGAACCTTGAGAAAGGAGAAGGAGGCACAAGAACCCTAACTTTTTTTGAGAGGAATAAAAGTCTTCTTTATTCATCATCATCTTGGCTTATATAGGCTTACAAAATTACACATAGCCCCTTGGGCATTATAAAATGGCATTTTGCCCATCCCATGCCTCATGTGCAATTCCTTTTTGCACATAAGTCATGGGCTTACAAAAATTTGGCGTTATGCCCATTTTGCTTACATTCATGCATAAAAAATTACATCAAAGTTATTTATTACATGATTTTTATTTGCATAGGGGAGGCCGACCGCTTCATGTTCGGGCTCGACTCGGGCGTGAGCCCACTTGATCTAGGCTTGGGCCCACTTGGCTTGGGGTTGACCTTGAATTTGAATTGGTCAACCGGGGTGCAATTTTTGACTCCAACAAGTCCATTCTGTACTTGTTCTCTGATATTTTGCAACTTAGCATCACTTGTTTGAGCTGTTTTGATCTGATTGACAATTGTTGATTGAACTTGTAAATTTATCAAGCTTGAAGCGTTACCTGGCATGACTACTTCAATCTTCATCTGATGCAATTCCTATTGAAGCTTCCACTGGGCGGTGAGATTCATTGTTAATGGTTGGCGACTAAAGGGCATTAGGTACCACATTCACCTTTCCTGGATGATATTGCAGGTTGATGTCGAAGTCCGCCATGAGTTCTAACCATCGTCTCTGCTGCATATTAAGCTCCTTCCAAGTAAACACATATTTCAGACTCTTGTGATATGTTTATATGTTCACTCGTTCACCATGAAAATAATGACGCCAAATCTTAAGAGCAAAGATAACGGCTGCCAATTCCAAATCATGCGTCGGATAATTGCGTTCATGAATCTTCAGCTGTCTTGAAGCATAAGCCACAACCTTTCCGTGCTGATGTAGAAAACATCCTAATCTCTTACCGGATGCATCGCAATGCACTTCGAAACCGCCGGATTAGTCCGGTATAACGAGAATAGGCGCTGATGTCAACCTTGACTTGAGTTCTACGAAAGCTTGTTCGCATGCTTTTGATCACATGAATTCTTCATCTTTATGTGTGAGCTTGGTCAGGGGTGTTGCTATCTTCGAAAAGCCTTCAATGAACCTTCGGTAATTTCCAGCTAGACCCAAGAAACATCGAATTTCCTTCACTGACTTTGGTGTCGGCCATTCGCTTACTGCTGAAACTTTTGCTGGATCCACAGAGATTCCTTCGCCTGATACAATATGTCCGAGGAAACCAACTTGATCTAGCCAAAACTCGCACTTGCTGTATTTGGCGTAGAGTTGATGTTTTCGTAGAGTTTCCAGGACAATTCGTAGGTTCTCTGCATATTCTTTCCGACTCTTTGAATACACCAGGATGTTGTCGATAAAGATGACAACAAACTTGTCTAAGTACTCTCGGAAAACTTGATCCATCATGTTCATGAATATTGCTGGTGCGTTGGTCGCTCCAAATGGCATCACAAGAAATTCATAATGACTATAGCGAGTTCTGAATGCTGTTTTATGAATATCAGCTTCCTTGACCTTAGCCTGATGATAACCTGAATGAAGATCTAGCTTAGAGAAAACACAAGATCCACTTTGCTGATCGAATAAATCGTCGATGCGCAGGAGTGGATACTTGTTATTTATTGTTACTTCGTTCAAGGCTCTATAATCGATGTACATTCTGTATGAATCTTCCTTCTTCTTCACAAGCAGTACTGGTGATCCCCAACTTGACGTGCTGGGACGAATCCATCCTTTCGCCAATAATTCGTCCAACTGAGTTCGGACTTCCTTCAAACCTTCCGGACTTAATCGATAAGGTGCATTTATCACCGGTTGCGCTCTTGGTATTAAATCAATGCTGAATTCAAGAGCTCGATCGGGAGGCAAACCTGATATATCGTCAGGAAACACATCGTCGAACTCTCGAACCACTTCTGGCTTTGATCCTTCCTCTGCTTGAATTGCTGCAATCACTGCCGTCTTTGGTTTCGCCTTGTAAGTACTTGGCTCCAGGGTACAGTCTCCACTTTTGAAATAGAAGACCGGATGTTCTGGAATCTCGAATACTTCCCTCCTTTGACGATAGTCAATGGTAGCATAGAATGTTCCGAGCCAATCCATACCTAGAACCACATTGAAGTTTGGTATGTCCAGCACCTTGAAGTCAGCATAGAATTTTCTGCTGTAGACGACTACTGGACACAAGCTGTATCCCATTATTGCCTTTGGAATGCCATTTCCTGAACTGACATTCCAACTGGATACAAGCGGTGTGACTGGAATCGCATGAGTTCGGACGAACCGTTGCGACATAAAGCAATGAGATACTCCAGTATCGAATAGTGCTAGTGCAGGGAGTGAGGCTACTAAGATTGTACCTAAGTTATGTGAGATAGATTTTAGGTATAGAGAAAAATATGTAAGTGGGTGTTAAGACTGAAAGAAAAGCTTGAGAAGAAAGGGTTACCAGTGATGACTTGGCCAGTGGCCTCAGCTTCTTCCACGATCATTGTGAAAGACTGTCGCAGTGGTACATTCCTCCTGGTCGGAGGAGCATTCCTCTGAACGTTCCTTTGAGCTTGATGGAACTGACGAGGAGGAGGTGCAGTCGGTGGTTCTCTAGGTAGTGGAGCAGGGAGAGCGAGTCTCGGAGCAGGTGCCTGAAGGGCTGGTCTCTGCTGGTAAGTGATTGCTGGCCTGGGTACAGCAATTGGGTTGTGTCTTCGCGGACAAGACCCAATATCATGAGTAGCTGAGCCGCAGACTAAGCAAAGATGGTTGGCTCGCCGACAGTCTTTCGCCAAATGTCCATCTTTCCTGCAGTAGGTACAAAAGGCTGGGCCGGGCCGGTTGATTGGTACTCCTGGTCTCCTGGGCATAAATGTTGGCCTTGAAGATACTCCTCCTGCCATCTGGGTGGCAGGGCGCTTAAATCCAGCAGATTGAGATCTGCCCATCATCTTTACCACTGCCTCATAACGGCGGGCAGCTTTCAGAGCTGATTCATGAGTCGGAAAATCTCCTGTGGCTAATGTAGCATGAATCTCCGAATCTAACCCTTGTTGAAATCGACGGGCTCTGATCTCATCCGTCGGTATCAGGTGTGCCGCAGATCTGTTAAACTATTGTGTTAGCTGTGTAGTATGTGATATATTGAAAAATCGAATTATTGAGACATATCTTACCGACTGAGTATGGTGAACTCAGCATCGTATTCATCCACTGATTTGGTCCACATCGAACTCTGTTGTAAGTGGATGAACTGCTGTTCCATGTCGAACCTGGCAGTCTCTGGGAAGTACTCTGCGTCGAACATGTCGCGGAAAGTCTTCCATTCGATGGGTTGATCAAGACAGCTTTCTTCCGCCTTCCACCAAACCCGTGCATTATCCGTGAGCTGCAGTTTCGCAACTCGGACCTAAGCTATCTCTGGCACTTGTGCCGCTGCCAGATCATTTTCGATGTTTTGAGTCCATTCCTCCGCTTCCAGAGGGCTCTCTTTTCCTGAGAATTGCTTGGGGTGCAAGGCCCTGAATTACTTCACTCCAGGTGCTTCTGCCTCGGGACGGTTCATTAGAATAGCAGTCTGCTGCTGCTGTCCATCTAGGAGGCTGCGGATCGCCTCAAGTAGAACCGTCTGCTCGTTGATCGGAGCAGCGACGGCAGGTGTGAATGGTAGTGGCGGGGGAGTGTTGTTGACAATTCGTGCTGGTGTTGTTTGGGGAATCCATAACCTTGAAAGAAAATTTTGGTTTAGGACAGATTCAAAGTATATGAAATGATAAGATTCAAGGAACGTGAATTGTAAAGAATATTTTCAGTTGCTGGTTCTTGTATTATATTGCTTAGGTTATCCATACAGTGCTAAACTGCATGGTAGGGTTCCATACAGCTCTGACCTGCATGGGCCACCAACAAAACCTGTCACGCCCCGCTTCTCGGTATACGTCGAAGGGGACGCGACTGGCCCGCTATGTATTTACTCAGAAGTAAACACGCTAAGCATATCTAAGCAATATAAAATGTAATGTATACAAGAGACAAGATGTAAATGAACATCAACTTTATTTATTAAATATTCTTTTTACAATACAACTGAAAAGTAAATACATGGAATGGAAAGCAATGCCTAAACATTGGCATAACAGAAATGGAAAATACAAAATGTAAATGTGTACAAGAAATCTAAAGCTCTGGGTCGAAAGCTAGCTGGTCCAAATCCTCGCCGGTGGGCTCGATCTCCAGTGAGTCCGAATCACCTGACGACATTACAAAGAAGAAGAAAGAGAATTTCATCAGCAAACAAATCACTCGGTAAGTCCCGTAAATAGACAAGAATAGAATAGACATAATAGAGAGTATATTGTTATAATGTTGTATTTAGTGTTAACGCTGTTGTTTGTAGCTTGGTACAGAAGAGGCCAGTGTATACAAGAGGAGTATCACTAAACCAGAGACTACGGTATATGGAGTGCAAGAAACCGTTCAGCCATGGTACAATGGCAATTGAATTCAGATTAGGTGTCTTTATGATTGCTGTCTCGTGCCATTTCTAACACCTTTCGTACCAATCTACCCCTTATAAACCCCGCGATGTCTTGATTGTATTATTTGTATTGTATTGTATTATCTTGATTTATATAGATGGATGACTTGCTGGAATCATGATATCAGTAAATGGATGTAACTGGAGAATCATGTAGATGGATGTATATCTATGGTTCGGTTCAATTAATATAGATTGAACAGATTGAGCAGATTGAATATATATGGATTCATATTGAATTGTAGTTTTGTAGTTTCATACTTGAATCATATTCAAGTCAGATTGATTATATTGAGACTCAGTCCGAGTCAGACAATTAGAAAAGAAATTGAATCCTGATTTATGTTTTGGTGCTATCGGTAACTGCTGTACATGGACGGCAGGATTTGTGTCTTTTTCAAAGACAATTACTGTGTTGATAACACCGTTTGTTAAGTTGTCTACCTTAAATGGGCAAGCACCCATATCTCTGTCTCCCTGAGGCTCAAGAGACTAGTCCCGCTTAAACCTATGTTTACTAGGGTCGTTATTGTAATTTAGTATAACTTGAGGGTTTTTTTTATGTAAAATAGTTTTGTTATACTTTCAAAATATACATCAAGTATTTAATTATCGTCTTTAGAGTTTTCATAGATATTTCTTTTATTCAATGTGAATTTTCTAGTGAATATGACCTAGTTTTTAAAGTATAAGGTATTTATTTGAAATATTGGAATTGTATGGTATTTTCTTGTAAATGGAATGTTTTTCTTGAATTTTGGAAATGTGGAATACTAAAAATATTAAAAATAGGTATTTTGATATTAATTACATATATATTTATTTATTAAAATATAAGTTTTATTTATGATAGAAATCACATTTTCTAAAGAAAATTTTATTAAAATCTTTCGAGATCGTATGCTCCTTACGGAGATCCGCATCTCACTCTACTAAGCCTGAGAATGTGTGTTAATCCGCACCATCCCGAACGGGTTCTCCAAAATAGGTTGTAGAGGCGTAATTGTAAAGAATTGTCAAATACACTTTTTATAGAAAAAGGTTTTAATAGTTGAAGGTGGTTATATGTAAAGTCGTATTTTCCCAAATCTATATTCCCAAATTTCATAGTGCTATATTAGATATGTGTGTTGTGAGGAGGTAGGTCATTACCTCGTGATTTATCTAAAACTATAAAGGTATTATAGAGTTTATGTCGGAAACTAAAGTTTGTGGTATTTTAATGTAAAATTGCGATAAAAGCTGCATATAACAATCTTTTGTGATGAAACTTGTTAAATATGTTTATTAATGTTTAATGAACACTATGTGATGATATGAAGGTATCTTGATTAAGAAAAATTATAGTTTTTAAAGAAAAACCGAATCGGAAGTCGGACTAACTCCGCTTCCGTCGGATTTTAGTTTTGAATGTTTTTAGAATAGAGAAAAGAGAAAGAATTAGGGACTTACTGGATTATTGGTTATAGGAGAGAAAGAGGAAGAGGTGGGAGTTGCCGGTGCATCGTTTCGTCGTCGGAAACTCCTCGGATTGCCGTCGGAAGTTCGTCGGAGCTTCGCCCATTTGCTAACTCCACTTGCACACAAACGACTTGGGATTTTTCTTGAGAGTTTAGGCAGGGATTTAAGAGTGAGGAGGGGTGATTTGAGAATGGTATTTATAGAAAAAATTAGGGTTTTAGGGTAGTGAAAGGGTGTATTAAAAATTTGTATTAAAATGGATTAAATGTGTGTTTTAATGTGCTATGTAAATGTGCAGGAAAAACAAATAATACAGGAGTTATGGGGGGAGTCCAAGAGTCGCCAGGGTTGAAGAAAAATTGGGTTTGAACCGAGTTAGACCGGGGGTGCCGGCCGAGTCAAGCCTTTCGTCGGCCCGAGTCGGGCGAGTCGGGGCTCATCTTGGTGCCATGTGTCCCTGACGCTTGGTCTAGTCTCGTGGACATGTTTGTTTAGGCTGTGACTTTTGGTTTTACGGGTTATGAACGTGTTAACCTTTGGCTTATAAAAGATGAAAAGAAATTTAAATAAAAATAATGTGTGGCTGATGGGATTTGAACTCTGGTGTTTTGGTTCAGCAGTGCAAAGTCTTACCAATGAGCTACAAGCTCCTTCTTGTTGTTCAAAATTGAATCAAATACTTATAATACTCACAGGAAATATAAATACCCCAATTGTACATTAACTTTAAATGAATTTTGTTCCGTCGAAAATCAAAACTATTTCCGGAGCTTCCGCAACGCCATGAAGACACTCCTTCTCTTCCTCATCCTTTTCTTAAGATTTTCAAAATTTAAGCCCCTCTTCTCTCCTTCTCTTTCATATCAATTCGTAATTTTTAAAAATATCGACAAAAGTGGAGTTAACACGTAACAATCTCCGTTTCTAAACATTTTATGCTTGATATGTCTAAATGTCATATAATCACCGTAATATCTTTTTAAAACAAAACCCACATCTGTTGTCTTTTTATGAAACCAAAATTTCATGTTCAATACGCATATAACGAACCTTTTCATTAAAATACCTTGAACTTTAATATCAGCTTTTTCGATAATTGTTAAATACTTTTAGGAAAAACAACACGGGGTAACGACCTACCCCGCACGTACACTTTGGTTTCATAGCACGATTCCTATATATATATGTTTGGTTCAAAGAATAATTTTTATAATAAAATACCACATATTTTAAAAACCGGGTTTCTTTTAAAGCGGTATTTGTATTCCTTTGCAATTATGTATCTACAACCCTCGTTAGGGGACCTTCTAATCGATGGTGTGGATTATCACACATCCTAGGGATAGTAGAGCGAGATGCAGCACTCCTCGCGGAGTATTCGATCTCGAAAGGATATAAAATACAGTTTTTAAGAAATGCAAATTTCTAAATAAAACTAATTTTTAAAATTAAAATTTATATAAAATTATAAATCCATATTTTCATTATATTATGAAACTATATTTTTTCTAAAAATGAAAGATTAAAAAATGTTAATAAAATAGCATCAAATTACTAAAAAGGGTTAGTTTTCAATAAGACACCATAAACTTTTTAAAGCTAAGTATCTATCATTATTAAAACACATGCTCATGAAAACCCTAAATGTTATAAATCACCCTCGAGGTTTTATTTTTAACTATATTAAAAATATTTTTCATAAAACCCCTCGAGATATACAAAACAATATTTTAAGGAGTTTAGTAAATATAGATTTAAGCAGGATCAATTCTCTTAAGCCCCAGGAAGCCGGAGAAAGTGAGTGCTTACCTATTCAGGTTAGAAAACTTAATGGAGTTATCAATGGCAATTTTCTTGGAAAAAGACACAAATCCTGCTGTCCATGTGCAGCAGTTGCCGATTACTCCCGAACCTAAGAATTCAAGAGTTAAATTCGTTCACAAGTGTCTGACTCAATCTGAGTCCAAACCCAAATCTGAATCCAAAATCAAACACGAACTTGAATACTTGATCATGAACTTGAATACTCGAAATCAATATCAAACTTAAACTTGCATACTTGACTTGACCGAACCATGGTTATCACTTGACATGAACTCAACATGATTACTTGAACACATGATTACATTCTGAACATGAACCTGAACATTTTGTATCCATGGTTTCGGCCAATACTTGTAAACATAATCTATACAATACATTACGCGGGGATAAAGGGGTAAATTGGTACATAACGTATATCGTGGCATGAGAGGTCACTTAAAAGACACCTACATGAATTCACGTGCCGTTGTCCTGTGGGTCATGACAGGACCTTGTACTACATGTTACCGTAGTCCACGGGGTAAGATGGACTCCTCTCGTATACATGAATATCTTCTTTATCAAACTATAAATAACCACGTTAGAATAACTATCCTATAACCGTGAACGATCATATACAACTTTACCTGTTCATTTCACATTACATACTATCTTTTATTTCTTCTTTTGGGACTTACCGAGTGCTAGTTCGCTGATGACATTCCTTTCTGTTTCTTTCTTTGGAATGTTAGTCAGGAGGACCAGACTCTAAGGAGATAGAGCCAAGCCAGGAGGACTTGGACCAGCTGTAAGCTCAGCCTGATTACTATCTCCTTCCAGCCTGTACCTACTTTCTGTATGCCAATGTTTAGGCATTGCTCTATTCATTGTACCTTTTTTTTTCAAATAGTTGTATGTAAAATTGAATGTAAATTAATTTGTTATTTATTTTATTACTCTTTTCATTCTTGCTCATTTATATATTGCTTAGTTACGCTTAACGTATTTATTTCATAGTAAATACGCTGCGGGCTTGCCACGTCACCGTTTCCGTCTATTGGGAAGCGGGGCATAACAGGATTTGTTGGCGGCCCACACAGGTCTGTTCACCGCCGAATACAGATACGCGACCGCGTAGATTCGTCTTGCCAGAATTTGGGGGCATATGCTATTTGGTTTTATCTGTCCACCTCTCCGAAGATACCAAGTTGATTTATGGCACCGTATATCGGAGGTTTAGACGGATGCGGCCATTGTACCAGACTTCGTCAGATTCTCCCTCATTTGAGGGGTTTTTTGATTATGGGGACGCTCTTCCCTACAGGCGCAAGCCCCTGCAGTTAATTACGTTACCGTATCACGGTAACCACTTTCTCCTTCTCCAGATGGTCACTTCGTGTCGTGTATGTTTGTTTTATTTTTGGTTGCCCGTGGATTGTATACGGAGACTAATTTATGTTGTCGTCCGTAGGGCGTGGATTAGTCCAAATCCGTATTTTCTTAGATTTGGGTTTTGGTTTGGGTTTAAGGATACGTTAGTCTCATTTGAGACTAAGATCAACTTAAACGTTTGTTAAGGATACGTTAGTCTAATTTTTAAACTAAGATCAACTTAACGTTTTTTAAGGACACATTAGTCTAATTTTAGACTAAGATCTACTTAACATGATCATTTAGATCCAACAAAAGAGCATTTAGGCTCTATAAGTTTAAGGACGTCATAGTCCGTGGAGTTTAAAGACATCATAGTCTAGTTTAGAGATATCATAATCTGTAAAGTTTAAGAACATCATAGTCCATGAGTTTAAGGACCCCACAGTTCGTGGAATGTCTGGTTGTCGGGACCCGTCACCTCTCTGAAGACGTTGAAAGATTACAACGACAAATATCAGAGGAGTGAAGAGATGTACCCTTGAACCAATATTGGTTGGGAGATCTGTAGTCCAATTTGGGACTAAGATCAAAAATTTATGAGCATATGGGCTCAATTAATCTGAATTAGGGATCTGTGGCCACTTTGGGCTCGACCCATTTAATTAAAATGTTAGACATTTAACAATGCTGAGCATTGGTTTGAGTTCTGACAGCCTTTTTGTCTTTTATTGAGTGCTGAGCACTTATTATAGCTCTGGGGCCTTTGTTATTTAAAGAACAATTTATGTTCTTTCAACGCACATGTGAGGAGTACGTGGCGTGCTTGGTGCTGAGCGCCTGTCAATGAGCGCAGTGCGCTTCTTTCAAGTAGCGCACACGTGAGGATCACGTGGCGCGCTTGGCGCTGTTCGCCAGACTTGGAGCGCTGAGGGCCTCTGTGAAATAGCGCACACGTGAGGAGCACGTGGCGCGCTTGGCGCTGTACGCTAGACAATGAGCGCATGGCACTTCTGGTGAAGTAGAGCACACGTGAGGAGCACGTGGTACGTTTGGCGCTGTGCGCCAGACAATGAGCACAGTGCGCTTCTGTTTATATAGCGCACACATGAGGAGCACCTGGCGCTGATCGCCAGCCAATGAGCGCAGAGCGCTTCTGGTGAAGTAGCGCACATGTGAGGAGCACGTGGCGCGCTTGGCGCTGATCGCCAGCCAATGAGCGCAGAGCGCTTCTGGTGAAGTAGCGCACACGTGAGGAGCACGTGGCGCGCTTGGCGCTGTGCGCCAGATAATGAGCGCAGTGCGCTTCTTTAGATTTGGAGCGCTAAGGCTCTGTAGCGCTGTGCGCTAGATTTGGAGCGCTGGGGATCTTCTTTTATGCAACTTTGATCAGTTCTGCGCTCTAAGAATTAAACTCTCATTTATAAGAGATTTTGTCTCATGGATCTAAGAACAAAGTTCTTATTTTTTAGGAGATGTTTCAATCTCTTATGTTCTTGGTGAAAGGCTTTGCCTTTATGGATCTGTGATCCTAAAAGAATTGAATTATTCTCCCTCTTTTTATAATGAGATGTTATATTCTCTTTTGTGAAAGACGATTTGTCTTATAGATCTATGATCTATCAAAAGAACTAGGTTCTTTTCCTGATGAGATTTTTTATCTCTCTGTTTTTACCTTGAAGAAAAGTTCTTCTACTGCCGAGAGCTTGCTCTTCTCTCTGAAGTTTCTCAAAGTTTATGGGGGGGGGTTCCTCTCTATCAGATTTGAAGTCTTGGGGACTTTATATAGGGCAAGCTGATTTGTTGAATCAGTTGAAGCGATCTTTTCTCTAATTGATTTGGGGATGTTTCCCCCGTTGGATCTTTGATCCAAGGGCTTCTGATTTACAGAAGGCAATCTTCTTGTTTTTAACAAGATTGGAAAATCTTTCCCAATACAGAATATATTCTGTATCTTGGTGATTTTAATCACCATTGGATCTTTGATCCAACGGTGCTCTGATTTACAGAGTACAATCTTTCCTGTTTGGAAAGATTCTGAGGAATGTTTCCTTAACAGAATTTTATTCTGGTCAACTGATGATTTTTAATCATGTTCGTTGGATCTTTGATCCAACGGTTGGGAACAATTAGTTCCAACGCTAGCGCTCTCGTGCTTTGCACGTGGTGCGCTGCTTAGAGTGCAACGCATTTAGCACCAGCGCTTACGTGCTTTGCACGTGGTGCGCTGTTTAGAGTGCAGCGCTCTTAGTGCTAGCGCTCACATGCTTTGCCCGTGGTGCGCTACAACGCTCTTAGCGCTAGCGCTCATGTGCTTTGCACGTGAGCGCTGCCTCAGAGTCTTTGACTCTTAGCGCTGGCGCTGTTATGAAGCGCTGCTTCATTTCAAAATTTGAAATTTGAACAGAGCTTTGCTCTTATTGGGGTAAATAAATGCCCCCCACCGTTGCGCTCACGTGGCTTACATGTGAGTGCAGCGGTGGCAGCATCTGCGCTCTTAGATCAACTTAGAAGTTGAAACAGCTCTTAGTGCCTATAAATAGGACCCTTGGCCCTTTAGATGATTTCTGTTCATCTTCTCACTTTTTCTTCTGAGAATTATTTCTCTTTCAGAGCACAGCTCTTCCCTTTAAGAAGTTTTTTAAGAGTCAAAACTCTGCCCAATTTAGGTAAAAATTGAACTTTTTAACAGAGCTTTGCTCTCCTTAGATCATAGATCTAAAAATATATCTTTAGGGTTTTACCCATTAACAGAGTTATGCTCATTTCCAAGATGTAATCTTTTTTTAGGGTGATTTTATCCCATGAACTGGAATATAGTTCATGAAGAACTTACGGGTTTATTCACAGATCTTGAAGAACTTGGAGTTTTTACTCTGTAGAAGCTTTGCTTCTTAGGGTTTCTTGATGGATTGTTTCATCTTCCTTATAGAGCATTGCTCTTTAGAAATTTTAGGGAATTTTATTCCCTTCATAATTGATTTTGACAAGTGTCACTCTTGTCTGCAGAACGTTGCTCTCGAGGAGTTTAACTCCCTGACTCGAGGAGTCTCTTATCAAATGAGAATCCGTTTTAGGATCCCCCCTTAATTGCACAAATTTGAATCTGTTGGGTGTTTTAATCCGCACTTGTTTTCTTCATGCGGATATCAAGATTTGTCTGAATCCCCGTGTTTTGATCAGTTTGTCCGCTAAACTCCCACTGGTTTTTATTTTCAGGTGATATGGCCGCTCATTTGTATGACCCTGACGAAATTGTTTCTTATGGGGACATTCGCGCATTAGGCCGCTGCCAAAATCAGGAGTTCACCAACGCTCAGTGCGCCGAAATTATGCGTCGCTTTGATGAATATAATGATCGATTGCTTCCTCGTCGTTCTGCTCTTTTGAAGTTCATTGTGAGAGCGATCTGGGAAGCACTTCCTTTATTCTATGCAGGCATGCCGCTTAAGGCATTGGATGATGCCGAAGATAAGGTACACTCAGTGTATCTGATGGGCCTAATCTCAAAGAAAAGGAGAGACAATCTTGTTAATATTCTGCATCAAACTTTCGAACAGGCGATGATAATCGCTGCCTATCGAAGGACGGAGGACATCCATGAAGATCCTGACGCTTGCGAGCGTGAGAGGAAGCATATAAGAATGGTCCGAGAGGCCCAAAACATTTTAAATGACCTAACTTTTGAATTTCTCAATCCATGTCCTGGATTTGATGTCTTGCCATTGTAAACATTTTAATGATGTTTTTGTTTATCGTTTTCATCACTGTAAGAATTTTCTGAAGTATGAATAGACAATTCTTGTTTCCGCATATTTATTTTATGCACTAAACCTTTTCCGCACATACACAAATGGATATGCTTCGAACGCTTAACTGGATGCGAATCAAGTGTTCCTCTTACTATCTTTCATAGTATGTGGTTGATGTTCGTAGGTTACGCCTTTTCATTTCGATTTGATGCAGAGCAGTTTGCGCACTCTTGAGTAGCACCTCCATTTTTATAACATGTAATTTTGGCAAATGTGGTATGTAGACAGTAGGTAGCTGTTCATCTTGGACTCTTTATAAGGTAGTGATGGCTTAAGAAACATGTTCAGATATGCTACCTAAGACTTTTCAACTTTATGAGCCGTGAGGGACTCACAAAGATTTTTCTCCCTACGAATCGAGAGGATATCGTAGGCGTATTTTCTCCTTAGGAATCATGAGGATTCCTAAGTGCGTTTTCGCTTGAGAGTCGTAAGGATCTCACAAGAGAATTTTCCCGCTCACAAGTCGAAAGGACTCGTAAGTGGTTGTTTCCCTCCTTGTCGAGATTCGACTTTGGAGAGTGTGGCCCGTGAATAGTATGCAAGCGCCTATCTTAGACTGACTTGCAGGGCCTCGGTGCTTAGGAAACAGGTTTTTTAATCCCTACTGCCTAAGGCTTTTCCCTACAAGTCGAGACGAATCGAGAAGTTCTTGCAAGGACACTAATTTCCTCACGAGTCGAGACGAATCGAGAATTTCTTGCAAGAATGTCCTAACGTCACAGTTAACCTCTGCTCTTTACGACAGAGGTCCGTTAGGGTCTATGGTACTAGGGTTTTGTCCGTCGTACCGTCGCGTCGGCTGATGTATTCCTCGATAGGCAATTTTGCTGTTCGAGTAGCCTTGCGACTGTCGTGTCTCTGATCCCTTCGGGGGCTGGACAAGACGTATTCAAGCAATCTTTCTAAGAGATTGGACCGTCAGAAGAGCAAGCGTTAGGAATTTTGCCATACCGCTTTTTACTTGAGGTTATGCTCAGTTTGGGGAGCCCCGATGGGTCATAACCACTCTGCGCTGGTGTGGGGATGATCTCCGATAGTCTTTCAGGTTTTATATGAGTTACCGTCAAGACCCTGAAGCTGGGAATATTGCCTTCACTTCGTTTGCTAGCATTGCGTCTGCTATATTGAGACGAATGTCGCGGTTGTCTCTAAGTTGTTGGTGAACCGTCGAGGCTTAGAACGAGGGACTTTGCCGTGGCTTCGTTGTTGGGGTCGCGTCTGCATCTTGTTGGAGGAAGAACGCTGGGGTGACATCGCGTCTACTGTATCGAGACGGGCGTCGAGGTGGTCTCTAGGTTGTTAGGGAACTGTCGAGATTTGGATCTAAGGACTTTGCCATGGCTCCGCTGTTGGTGGCGTTGCGTCTGCTGTAACGAGACGAATGTCGAGATGGTCTCTAGGTTTTCTGTAAACCGTCGAGATTTGGAGCTAGGTACTTTGTCGTGGCTCCTCTTATTGACGTTGCGTCCGCTGTAATGAGACGTATGTCGAGATGGTCTATAGGTTGTCTGTGAACCGTCGAGATTTGGAGCTAGGTACTTTGCCGTGGCTCCGCTTGTTGACGTTGCGTCCGCTGTAACGAGACGAATGTCGAGGTGGTCTCTAGGTTGTCTGTGAACTGTTGAGATTTGGAGCTTGGGGACTTTGCCATGGCTCCGAGATTGATTGTCGCGTCCGAATCCAGCTGGAATGAGGAGGAACGCTGTAGTGGATCTCTAGGCTGTAGATGTGGCCGTCGAGACTTGGAACCAACGACTCTGCCGCGGCTCCGGGATTGATTGTCATGTTCGAATCCTGCTGGAATGAGGAGGAACGCTGTTGTAGGTCTCTAGAGATGCAGATGCTGCCATCGAGACTTGGCTCTCTTTTTGATGGAGCCTGGTGGGATGATATGATTCCCTCTTTGTTTGTGCCCTTAGATTGTATACAGGGATCGATGTGATCTCATATGTAGGGCAAAAATTTCATTTCATATGTATTTTTGTTTTCTTTCCGCGATGCTTTATCATTTCAGCTTTTATATCGCGAAAGTCGCGATTGCCCAATCATTTCGGGTATTTTTCGCGGTGCCCAATCATTTCGGCTATCTTTGTTTTTACTCGCCGCTTTTTATTGCGAGTTGCCCAATCATTTCGGCTGTTTTTTTATGCATATCTTTTACTTGCTAATTTTGTTACAAGTTGCCCCATCATTTCGGCTATTTCATATGCATTTTTGGCTCGCTGATTTTTATCGCGAGTGTGGAACTTGGAATCTGGTGCCAATCTTAGCATCAGCATCGCTACGACTGGAATATTACTAGGAGCGAATCATCATTTGCCGTGAAAGGACTTCGGATTTGATACCGATTTAGGCATCAGTATCGCTACAACTGAGATATTGTCAGGAGCGAATCATCATTTGCCTTTGTCGGTTCGAACAAGGGTGGCTTAGCAATCAGGGTTAGGATCCTGTCGACTAAGGCTTTTAACTTCATGAGCCGTAAGGGTCTCATAATGGTTTTTCTCCCTACGAGTCGTGAGGATCTCGTAAGTGCGTTTTCTCCTTAAAAATCGTGATGATTCTTAAGTGTATGTTCTCTTATAAGTCGTAAGGATCTTATAAGAGTGTTTTCTCTTTATAAGTCGAGAGGACTTACAAGGGTCTTTCACCGTGTTAGCATGTCCCTAGTCGCTGGTGGGACTCTGTTAGGGAAATGTTTATTCGTGCCTGTAGATTGTATACAAGGGTCAATATTGAAACACTTGTAGGGCAGTCTGGGAAATGTGATGGCTTAAGAACAAGTTCAGATCCCTGTAACTTAAGGCTTTTGAATCCTATGAGCCGTGAGGGTCTCAAAGGGGAATTCTCCTTACGAGCCGTGAGGATCTCGTAAATGTAACTTCTCCTTAGGAATCGTGGGGATTCCTAAGTGTGTTGCTCCCTCGTTAGTCGTAAGGATCTCACGCAGGTATTTTTTCCTTACAGGGTCGAGAGGACTTTGCAAGTGTCTTTTAACGAGGTTGCATCCTTTCGGGTTTTCACAAACTCGCCGGTAGTCCTGCCGTTTTTACTCACGGAGCCCTTTCGGGTTTTCATCCGTGCCCATCTCGCTTATGGACGTACCGTTTTTTTACGAGTCTGCGCACTTTTGGGTTTTCACAAACATTACAGGTAGTCTTGCTGTTTTTACTCACGGCGCCCTTTCGGGTTTTCATCCGTGCCCATTTGGCTTGTGAACATACCGTTTTTTTGTCAGCCTTGGGATGCTGCGGTCCGTAGTAGTTTATAGATGTCTCGGTCAATTGAAAATTTTAGGACATTGCGGTCCATCATTAGTTTAGGAACATTTCGGTCATTTGTTGCCATATTTGAGGCAAATTTCTAGTTTACGGACTTTTCGGTCCATAGTAGCTTTGAGGTGATGTTTCACCGGATGCTCTATGAACAAGTAGATTTCCCCTTGATAGACCTTGTCACATAATCCAAGGATCTTGGCACTGCTCCTGCTCCCAGCTCCTCTATGTTATCTTCTAACGCCGAGTGAGCTTCTTTGTTACTTAGCGACGAATGAGAGATCATGTGGCAACTTGCCACATAATCTTCGGGTTCCTCTGACGAGTCGTCTCCCTCATCATTGTCATTATCTTCACTTTCAAGGATGTGATTGAGAAACTCTTGATGCGTGACTGGGGTTCGCGCCT
Organism: Agapanthus africanus; assembly: GCA_030015575.1. NCBI lineage: Eukaryota > Viridiplantae > Streptophyta > Magnoliopsida > Asparagales > Amaryllidaceae > Agapanthus > Agapanthus africanus. The sequence goes on along the minus strand of CM057337.1, from coordinate 34,643,618 downwards.
TCTGGTTGTATTCCTCCAGCGCGTCAATATGCTTTTGCAGATCAGTGCGCTTATCGTCAGACTGCGCGAGCTTTTTGGTCTTCTTCTTTTTCTTCGAAGACTTTGATGGCTGGGCCTGGGTGTTTTGCCCATTGCTACTAACTCCTGATGTTGGGCATGGTTTCAACATCCCATCGATGATCTCTGGCTCTTGCGGTCTTTTCCACCTGATTGCCGGGCATGCTTGAAGATCCTTCAGCATTCTTTTCGTTTTTACCGAAAGAACGACTTCCCATAGAGCTTCCTCTACAAATGAGCATGATGCCCCCGGCATGTCCATCTTTTTAGGAGTGTGCTGTCATGGCGGGTTTACCTTCCAATTTTCAGACAACGCGAATTTGCCTTGCTGGTACTGGTCTTCAACCCAGTTTTTGAAGACGTAACAATTTTCGAATGGATGACTCACTACTCTGTGGTAGGGACAATAGTTAGGATGGTTGACATCACCAGGTTGCGACAGATGTCTCGGATCTGGCAGGGTGATGAGCCCGTTGCGTAGCGCCAGTTCGAACAGTCTCCTTGTTTTATCCTGGAGAACTGAGTAAGGACGTCTCAACTTCTCCTCGAGGGATCACAATTTTTTGCCTTGGCGAGCGGCCGGTTTTGGACCACTAGACTGCTGTTGAGTATTGGCGATGAAGGTCGCTTTCCCCTTCCCTTTTTCGTTTCGAGGCTCCATTTTCGAGGAAGATGGTCTATGATCCATCTAATCCATTTGGGCCAGCTTGTCAATCAAGGCCTGAAAGGTAGTCGGCTTGAAAAACATCATGAACTGAGATGTTGTCACCTGCGGATCGAGGGTTCCCACGAACATGCCTATTGCAGGAGCTTCTTCAATGCGTTGTTTGCATTTTGACCATAGATTCCGCCACCGGATTGCATACTGCACCCATGTCTCTCCCGGCTTCACCCTGGCATTGATCAACGCCGTGATTGGGGTGCGCTCACTAGCGCTCGTGAATCTTTGTGTAAACAGTAACTCCATTTCTGCAAATGTCTTAACGGAGTTATTCGGGAGCTCAGAGTACCATTCAAAGGCTGTCTTCGATAAGCTGCCAATGAATTGGCGAAATAGTAGCTTATCGTCACCTCCGGTGTTGCCGCACAAAGCCTTGAATTGAGCGACATGTTGGTGTGGATTCCCCGTCCCCTTATATACATGGAATTTAGGGATCATATATCCCGGCGGGTACTTTATTTGGTCGTATCAATCCGGAAGGGTCGTCCAGTCTTAACAATTTACCCGGCCGCTTCGCTCGCCTGATGAGCTCGTATCTGCTGAGCGATGTAGTCATCCAAGGCGGCTTTGGAGATGGTCTCCTCTTTGGCTGCTGAACAGGCCGGAAGAGGGTTTGATGTCTCCCCTCGGTCGTCTTCAAGGATAATCGGAGGGTCTTCACCTGGAGGATCTGGCTGTAACATCATCCCAACCATGTCTTGGAATTAAAGCGCCATTCGTTTTATGTTAGCAGCTTGTTTCGTTGCCTCTTTGTCCTTCTTCTCAAGGATTCTGCGGAGGAATTCAGCATCAGTTTCTTGTTCATGACGTTGCTCTGGCGACGTCCCCGGGCTTTCTTTTGGCCCAGTGGGTGCGGCCATCTGTGTTAAGATTTCCTGGAGCTTCTGTTGCTGCTCTTGGGTCTTTGTTACAGATCTGGTGAGTGGTCGATGACCCGTAGAGATACGGCTATCCTCTTTCCCGGATGCCATATAAACAGTGTGCACCACCATGCCCCCAGACTTGGGGCATTTCGATTCAGTGCCTTTGAGCTTCGTCACGGACACAGGGACTTTCTCCAACCTCCTTCTTTTGTGAGCGGTCGAAGTTGAGGGGGCCGTTGCAGCGGGCACCCAAGTAGACGACCCCTTTTATGATATGATAGGGTGGTCCTTCTCTTGCCGATCTTTCATCTTCTCTGGTCGGCGGGAGTAGTCTTGATTGATCACCGAGTCTTGGACCTATCGCCAAACCTTATGAATTTTAGAGGACAGCAGTCGAGGGGGCTGCTCTAGCTTCGCCTTTGTAACGTTCTCCACAGGTGGAGGAGATATTTTTAGCACGGCAGTCGGAGAGTTCTTGCGGACCCTCCTGAGTGGTTCAAATCTGTTCCCAGTTGGAACAGCAACATCGACTTCCACTGTTGGAGCTGGCGGAGTCAGTCCAGAGAGTGAACTGCCCCCATCTTTCCTCACTCGGCGCCAGTGGCGACGTCGAGTATGTCGTGCGGCCGGAATCACCTCCGCTGTTGGATGAGCTTCTTCATGCCCCCTGCTTTGAGGAGAGGCTGTTATTGGTGCTAGCCTGTCGAAGACTGACATCCGTTGAGAGGGGATAGTCAATCTTGCGAAGGCCGACTTTCGAACAGGGAAAGCAGCCTTCATGACTTCGCGTGGAGTAGGAGCTGAAACGGCCAGTCTTGTGAAGACCGACCTTTTAGCAGGAGAAGTCGCCTTGACGATTTCAGGAGCAGGAATGTCTATCCGCTTCGGGATGGCCACTTCAGGTATCGCGGGTTTCTTCATGAGCCCACTTGAGCTTTGGCCCAATCTTCTGAAAACTAAGGTGCTGGACTTGGGCGACCCGTTGAGAGGGGCCGCGGTAGTTGCAAGCCGATCAAAGACCGACTTCTTTGGAGCTTCGTGTGACGGCATTTGAACGTTGAAGCTCGTTGGTTGGATCATGGTCCCAAAGAATAGCCCAGTGGTGGCTTGGGTCACTTGTTCCACCGGCATTGTGAAAAGGGAGGCCGCTTGGGGCCCGTAGGTTACTTCTCCAGATGAGGCGGAACGGGAGTTGTTTCAGCTGGAACAGTTAGAAGCCATTGATGTTCTTTTTTCTGCATGGGAGCAAAACCAAATCTTAGTACCTCGAACTCATGGGAAACCATATCAAACCGCAATTCGTTCGCTAACACGACACACGAAGTGTGGAGTGGAAAGAAGAAAACGTCCCACCGGACGTGCCAGAATCTGTTCACCGCCGAATACAGAGACGCGACCGCGTAGGTTCGTCTTGCCTGAATTTGGGGGCAGATGCTATTTGGTTTTATCCGTCCACCTCTCCGAAGATGCCAAGTTGATTTATGGCACCGTATATCGGAGGTTTAGATGGATGCGGCCATTGTAGCAGACTTCGTCAGATTCCCCCTCATTTGAGGGGTTTTTGATTGTGGGACGCTTTTCCCTGCAGGCATAAGCCCCTGCAGTTAATTACGCTACCGCATCGCGGTAACCACTTTCTCCTTCTCCAGATGGTCACTTCGTGTCGTGTATGTTTGTTTTATTTTTGGTTGCCTCTGGATTGTATACGTAGACTAATTTATGTTGTCTCCCGTAGTGCGTGGATTAGTCCAAATCCGTATTTTCTTAGATTTGGGTTTTGGTTTGGGTTTAAGGATACGTTAGTCTCATTTGAGACTAAGATCAACTTAAACGTTTGTTAAGGATACGTTAGTCCAATTTTTAGACTAAGATCAACTTAACGTTTGTTAAGGACACATTAGTCTAATTTTAGACTAAGATCTACTTAACAGGATCATTTAGATCCAACAAAAGAGCATTTAGGCTCTATAAGTATAAGGACGCCATAGTTCGTGGAGTTTAAAGATATCATAGTCTAGTTTAGAGACATCATAGTCTGTAAAGTTTAAGGACATCATAGTCCATGAGTTTAAGGACCCCATAGTCCGTGGAATGTCTGGTTGTCGGGACCCGTCACCTCTTTGAAGACGTTGAAGGATTACAACGACAAATATCAGAGGAGTGAAGAGATGTACCCTTGAACCAATATTGGTTGGGAGATCTGTAGTCCAATTTGGGTCTAAGATCAAAGATTTATGAGCATATAGGCTCAATTAATCTGAATTAGGGATCTGTAGCCACTTTGGCCTCAGCCCATTTAATTAAAATGTTAGACATTAAACAATGCCGAGCATTGGTTTGAGTTCTGACAACCTTTTTGACTTTTTTTGAGTGCTGAGCACTTATTATAGCTCTGGGGCCTTTGTTATTTAAAGAACAATTTATGTTCTCTCAGCGCACACGTGAAGAGCACGTGGCGCGCTTGGCGCTGAGCGCCAGTCAATGAGCGCAGTGCACTTCTATCAAGTAGCGCACACGTGAGGAGCACGTGGCGCGCTTGACGCTGTTCGCCGGACTTGGAGCGCTGAGGGCTTCTGTGAAATAGTGTATACGTGAGGAGCACATGGCGCGCTTGGCGCTGTGCGCCAGACAATGAGCGCAGGGCGCTTCTGGTGAAGTATCGCACATGTGAGGAGCACGTGGCGCGCTTGGCGCTGTGCACCAGACAATGAGCGCAGAGTGCTTCTGTTTATGTAGCGCACACATGAGGAGCACGCGGCGCGCTTGGCGCTGATCGCCAGCCAATGAGCGCAGAGCGCTTCTGGTGAAGTAGGGCACACGTGAGGAGCACATGGCGTGCTTGGCGCTGATCGCCAGCCAATGAGCGCAGAGCGTTTCTGGTGAAGTAGCGCACACGTGAGGAGCACGTGGCGCGCTTAGCGCTGTGCGCCAGACAATGAGCGCAGTGCGCTTCTTTAGATTTGGAGCGCTTAGGCTCTGCAGCGCTGTGCGCTAGATTTAGAGCGCTGCGGCTCTTCTTTTATGCAACTTTGATCAGTTCTGCGCTATGAGAATTAAACTCTCATTTATAAGGGATTTTGTCTCATGGATCTAAAAACAAAGTTCTTATTTTATAGGAGATGTTTCAATCTCTTATGTTCTTGGTGAAAGGCTTTGCCTTTATGGATCTGTGATCCTAAGAGAATTGAATTATTCTCCTCCCTTTTTATAATGAGATGTTATATTCTCTTTTGTGAAAGACGATTTGTATTATAGATTTATGATCTGTCAAAAGAACTAGGTTCTTTTCCTGATGAGATTTTTTATCTCTCTGTTTTTACCTTAAAGAAAAGTTCTTCTTCTTCCGAGAGCTTGCTCTTCTCTCTGAAGTTTCTCAAAATTATGGGGGGAGGGGTTCCTCTCTATCAGACTTGAAGTCTTGGGGCCTTTATATAGGGCAAGCTGATTTTCTGAATCAGTTGAAGAGATATTTTCTCTAATTGATTTGGGGACGTTTCCCCCGTTGGATCTTTGATCTAAGGGCTTCTGATTTACAGAAGGCAATCTTCTTGTTTTTAACAAGATTGAGAAATCTTTCCCCATACAGAATTTATTCTGTATCTTGGTAATTTTAATCACCATTGGATCTTTGATCCAACGGTGCTCTGATTTACAGAGCACAATCTTTCCTGTTTGGAAAGATTCTGAGGAATGTTTCCTTAACAGAATTTTATTCTGGTCAACTGATGATTTTTAATCATGTTCGTTGGATTTTTGATCCAACGGTTGGGAACATTTAGTTCCAGCGCTAGCGCTCTCGTACTTTGCACGTGATGCGCTGTTTAGAGTGCAACACACTTAGCGCTAGCGCTTACGTGCTTTGCACGTGGTGCGCTGCTTAGAGTGCAGCGCTCTTAGCGCTACCGCTCACGTGCTTTGCCCGTAGTGTGCTGCAGCGCTCTTAGCGCTGCCCAGTCAAATTCAAACTTCTAGTTTGAGGGAGCGCTCATGTGCTTTGCATGTGAGCGCTGCCTCAGAGTCTTTGACTCTTAGCGCTGGCGCTGTTATGAACCGCTGCTTCATTTCAAAATTTGAAATTTGAACAGAGCTTTGCTCTGATTGGGGTAAACAAGGTCAGTTTTGCATGAAGTCTTAAGAAATATATCACAAGAATTATAAGAATTAGCAACTATACATTCCTTACATTTCAAATTCCTTGAATCCATCCTAACCATTCATTTTCTATCAAGGTAATAGATTCTCCGAACAAAACCAGCACGAGCGTCAACTACAATACTCCACCGCCTACTCTACCACCACCACCTATCGTTGCAGCTCCTATCAATGAGCAAACGGTACTGCTTGAGGCCATCAAGAGCCTATTGGTGGGTCAGCAGCAGTAGACTGCTATCCTCATCCATCGTTCCGAAGCCGAGGCACCCGGAGTCAAGAAATTTTGGGCACTACACCCAAAACACTTCTCGGGAAAAGAGAGCCCACTTGAGGCAGAAGATTGAGCTCAAGCGATCAAAGATGATTTGGCAGCCGCTCAAGTGCCAGATATTGCCTGGGTGAGAGTTGCTAAGTTGCAACTGACCGACAATGCAAGAGTCTGGTGGAAGGCTGAGGAAAGCCGTCTCACATAGCCAATAGAGTGGAAGACGTTTCGTGATCTGTTCGATACGAAGTTCTTCCCTAAGACTGCTCGTTTTGAGATGGAACAATAGTTCATCCACCTACAACAAGGTTCTATGTGGGTAAAATCGGTAAATGAATATGATGCTGAATTCATCATGCTTAGCAGGTAAAGAATTCGTATCAAATACTGTTCCATTAAAACACATCTCTATCCTGACATCAATATCTTATCAGGTTCATGGCGCATTGATCCCGACCGATGAGATTCGAGCTAGATTTTTCCAACAGGGCTTAGACCCGGAGATTTCGGCGGCATTAGCCACAGGTGACTACCCGACTCATGAACTCGCCCTGAAGGCATCACGTCGTTATGAAGCTGTGGTAAAGAATAAGGGTAAGCCCCAAACAGCTGGAATCAAACACCCTGCTACACAGATGACAGGAGGAGCCTCTTCTAGGCTGAACTTTGCACCTCAGAGACCGGTAGGATCATATAACCGGTCTAGTCCAGATTTCTATTTCTACTGCAAGAGAACTGGACACTTGAAGAAAGACTACAGGCGTGCAAATTGTATGTGTTTGATTTATGGCGTATCTACACACTCTATAGGAGCATGCCCATATCGTTTTAACACAGCACCAGCATCCAGACCCGCAATCACAACCACACAGAGGCCAGCCATTCAGGCAACTGCACCCCGCCTCGCTGTCCCTGCACCAACTCCTCATGGACCACCTTCATAGCCTCAACGTCAATTCCATCAGGCACAGAGAAACGTGCCTCAAGGGCAGAGAAACGTGCCCCAAGGATAGAAGAATGTGCCTCCGGCAAGGAGGAATGTACCGAGACGTCATTCTTTTACAATGACGGTTGAGGAGGCCGAAGCTACATGACAAGTCATCACTGATAACTTTCCATCCTTTCAAATTTTCAATTCTTATGTGTCATTATATTGTTCCTATATCTAAACCCAACCTCACACAACTTAGCTACTATACTAGTAACCACCCTTCCTGCACTCACACTTTTCGACACTAGAGCTTCACACTGCTTCATATCACAACGATTCGTGAGAACGCATGCGATTCCTACGAAGCCACTCATTTCAAGCTGGAATGTCAGTTCCGGGAATGGAGTCTTGAAAGAAACTATGGGGTTTGATCAGTGTCTAGTTGTAGTTTGCGGTCGAGAATTCTATGCAAATTTCAAAGTACTAGACATCCCAAATTTCGACGTTGTGTTGGGGATGGATTGGCCGAGAGTATTCTATGCTACTATTGACTGTCGTCAAAGGAAGGTAGTATTTGAGATACCAGATCACCCAGTTTTCTATTTCAAAAGTGGAGATAGAACTTTGGAGCCAGGAAGCTACCGTGCTAAACCAAAGAATACAGAAGTTTTCTTTCTACCGGCGGAAGAAGAAAAGCCCGAAGTAGTTCGAGGATGTGTTCCCTGAAGACATATCAGGTTTGCCTCCTGATCGATCTCTTGAGTTTAGTATTGATTTACAACCTGGTGCGTAGCCTGTAATCAAAGTTCCATACCGGTTAAGTCCGGGAGGGATTGAAGGAGATCCGTATTCAGTTGGACGAACTGCTGAAGAAAGGTTGGATCCGACCCAGTACTTCAAGTTGGGGATCTCGGGTATTACTCTTGAAGAAGAAGGAAGGTTCATACAGAATGTGTGTAGATTATTGAGCTATGAACGAAGTGACGATTAAGAACAAGTATCCACTACTACGTATTGATGATCTTTTCGATCAGTTAAGTGGGTATTGTGTATTTTCAAAGCTAGATCTTCGTTCGGGTTATCATCAGGTGAAGGTCAAAGAGTCCGACATTTCGAAGACGGTGTTTAGAACTCGATATGGTCATTATGAATATCTCGTAATGCCATTTGGGGTGACCAATGCACCTTCCATCTTTATGAACTTGATGAACCAAGTTTCCCAAGAGTACTTAGGTTCGTTGTTATCTTCATCGACGACATCCTGGTGTATTTAAATAATCGGAAAGAACACGCCGAGCACTTACGGATTTTCCTGGAGACATTGCGACAACATCATCTCTACGCCATGTACAACAAGTGTGAATTTTGGCTAGATCAAGTCGGATTTCTTGGACATATCGTTTCAGGCGAAAGAATCTTAGTAGATCCAACTAAGATGTCCGCTGTCAGTGAGTGGACGACACCAAAGACGGTGAAGGATATACGAAATTTCTTAGGATTAGCAGGATACTACCGACGATTCATTGAAGGCTTCTCAAAGATTGTAGCACCCCTGACTAAGCTCACACGTAAAGATGAAGCATTCGTGTGGTCAGAAGCATATGAAATAGTTTTTGTAAACCTGAAGTCAAGATTAACCTCTGCTTCTATCCTCGTAATACCCGATCAATCTGGAGGATTCGTTGTGCATTTTGATGCGTCCGGTAAAGGATTATGATGTGTTCTACACTATCATGGAAAAGTTGTGGCTTTTGCATCAAGACAGTTAAAGGTTCATGAGCGCAACTATCTAACACATGATCTGGAGTTGGCAGCCGTCATCTTCGCACTTAAGATTTGGCGCCACTATCTCTTGAGAGAACGAGTGGATATATACTCTGACCATAAGAATCTGAAGTATGTATTTAATCAGAAGGAATTAAACATGCGGCAGAGAAGATGGCTAGAACTCATGGCGGACTTCGACATCAACCTATAGTATCATCTTGGGAAGGTGAATGTAGTTCCTAATGAACTTAATCACCAACCATTAGCAATGAACCTCACCGCTCAGTGGAGACTACAACAAGAATTGCAAGGATTGGAGATCGAAGTAGTTATGCCAGGTAACGCTTCATATTTGATGAACTTATAAGTCTAGTCCACTTTTGTCAATCAGATCAAGACAGCTCAAGCAAATGATGCCAAGCTACAAAAGGTCCAAAAACAACTAGAAAGTGGACTTCGAACCGACTTCATCATCCAGGAAGATGGATCCTTGCGATGTGGAAGTTGATTATGTGTGCCAATCGGCCCTGTTCGAGAAGAGTTGATGAAAAACTTCACAGCTCTCCGTATTCAGTACACCCCAGTGGTACAAAGATGTACAAGGATCTACGACAACACTACTGGTGACATGGAATGAAGCGCGAAGTAGCTAGAAGCGTAACCAAGTGTTTGGTATGTTAGTAAGTGAAGGCTGAACATCATAAAATTGTTGGTCTACTTCAGCCGTTACCAATCCCAGAATGGAAATGGCAACACATTACCATGGACTTCGTGGCTGCCCTTCCTTGCAGCACGAAGGGTAATGACGCAATATGGGTTATTGTGGATCGACTCACCAAGTCGGCTCACTTTATTCCATTTCGAGTTGGCCAGTCAACCGAGACGTTAGCAAAGAAGTACATAGAGGTAAGCATAAATCTAAAGTAAGATTTAAACCTTCAAGATGTACCATATTTGATACCCATGAACTCATGCAGGAGATCGTGAGATTGCATGGATTACCTGTTTGCATCGTCTCTGACCGTGATACAAGATTACGATCACAGTTTTGGCAGAGCCTGCAAGCTAGCCTGGGAACGAGTCTGAATTTGAACATGGCTTATCATCTACAAACGGATGGACAGTCTGAGTGAACAATTCAGATTCTGGAAGATATGCTAAGAGCCTGTATGTTAGAATTCGGAGGTTCGTGGGAAGATTACTTATACTTTGTGGAGTTTTTATACAACAACTATCAGGCAAGCATTGGAATGGCACCATTCGCAGCACTCTACGGATGGATGTGTCGATCACCGCTAAGTTATGATGACGTCGGAGATCGTGAACTCCTTGGACCAGAGATGATCGTGGCAACTATGGACGTAGTTCGCACGATCGGGGAAAGGATGCGCATAGTCCAAGACCGACAGAAACATTGGGCAGATGTAAAGCGTCGACATCTGGAGTTCCAACCTGGAGACCATGTATTCCTGAAGATCTCTCCAAACTTAGGAGTGATCCGTTTTGGTAAAAGGGGCAAACTCAATCCAAGATATATAGGACCGTTCGACATACTCGAACGAGTTGGAGAAGTGGCATACCGTTTAGCACTATCACCCTCAATGGAAGGAGTACACAACGTGTTCCACATATCCCAGCTATGATGATATGTGAGCGACCCCAGCCATATACTTGATCACTCAGAGTTCATAGTACAAACCGACTTAATCTGCGAGCAACAACCAGTTGAGATCCTGGACCGAAACGTAAGGACATTACGGTACAAGAAAGTAAATTTGGTCCGAGTGATGTGGAGAAACGATTCGCCAGGAGAATCAACACTGGAACGAGAAGAAGATATGTATACACGATACCCTTACCTCTTTGAAAATTAGTCCCTACGTAATTGTAAATTTCGAGGACGAAATTTTTATAAGGAGGGTAGAATGTAACGACTCTGAAATCTCTGCACAAAATTTTCCTGTTAATATACAGAAAAACATATTACAGCCTATGTAAGAGTTAAAAGTTATTTCTATTAAATAAAAGCAAGAAACAACTTGTAGCTCACTGGTAAAGCCTTTGCACTGCTGTGACGTAGCCTGTGTGTTCGATTCCCATCAGGCACAATTTTTTTTTCTTCTGATTTTTCTTTTTATTTTTGGAAGCCCAAAATATTGCACGTGCAATACATGGAGAAATGAAAAGTTCAGAAAAATCAAACATGCGCAAAATGGTGTAAACATAGAAAAACCCACGTGGCATGAATTTCGAGGCCAGAGATCCAAATCCGACCAGCCAAATTGGTCATGGGGCCGACGCCGACGTCTCTGATGAGCCCGTTTGCCTCTATGCTTTGTACACTTGTCCCTTCAGCTCCTCTTAACTCCTCTGCACTGTTTGATTTCTCTGCAATCAAACAGAGACCTTTCATTTCACCAATTAACACCATTTTAATGCCTTTTAATCCAAAATTTTAATTCCCAAACCCTAATTCTCTACTATAAATACCATCCCATACTTTAGCTTAGCACCATTCTGAAAATTCTAGAGAAAAATTCTTTCAAAAGTTCCTAAGTGCAAGTGGAGTAAAGTGGGGTTAGTGAGCAAACTTGTTCTGTCGAAGATCGAAGCCATTTCCGGAGCTCCCGTGACGCCACGAAGACGCTCCTTCTCTTCCTCATTCTTTTCTTAAGATTTTCAAACTGTAAGTCCCTCTTCTCTCCTTCTTTTTCATATTAATTCGTAATTTTTAAAAATATCAACAAAAGTGGAGTTAACACGTAACAATCTTCGTTTCTAAACATTTTATCATGCTTGATATGTCTAAATGTCATATAATCACCCTAATATCTTTTTAAAAAAACTCACATCTATTGTTTTTTTATGAAACCAAAATTTCATGTTCAATACGCATATAACGAACTTTTTCATTAAAATACCATGAATTTTAATATCAGCTCTTTCGATAATTGTTAAATACCTTTAGGAAAAACTTCACGGGGTAACGACCTACCCCACACGCACACTTTGGTTTCATAGCATGATGCCTATATATATATGTTTGGTTCAAAGAATAATTTTAACAATAAAATACCATATATTTTAAAACCCGGGTTTCTTTTAAAGCAGTATTTGTATTCCTTAACAATTATGCATCTACAACTCTCGTTAGGGGACCCGCTGTAACGACTTTGAAATCTTAGTATGGAAATTCTTCTGTTAAAATACAGAATAGAGTTTGACAGCCTGAGTACAAGTTATAAGTTAATTTTTTTTAAGAACAACAAGAACTAACTTGTTGTTCACCGGTAAAGCCCTTGCACTGCTGTGACGTAGCCCCTGTGTTCGAATCCCATCAGACACATTATTTTTTTCTGATTTTTCTTTTAAATTTTTTGGAAGCCCAAAAGTTTACACGTGCAATGCACATAAAAATGAAAAGTCTGAAGAAATAAACATGTGCAAAAGAGTATTAATACTGAGATGAACACGTGGCACCAATCCACCGGCCCCACTCCCACAATCGACCGACGAGATGCCCTTTATGGCCGGCGGGGACGAGTGAACCGTAGCCAAAGGTGCCCAGGCTTTGCACACATAACCCTTCCCCTACCCATTGTTGGATTTGTATGCTCTAGAAGGCGTATGCCCTAGAGGCCTTCATTGTATAGGATGCTAGGGATATGTATGTACAAGATAATTTTGCTCAATATGATAGTACACTGTTTGGTTTGTCTTTATCTTAACATGTGATGTGTTTTACTTAGTATTTCATATCTTGTATACATGTTGATAAAGCCCTTTGGATGTTGGCTTGACTACCAAGACTATGTTGCAGATCATACTAGTGGGGCTTGTATAGTCCGTAAGCACATTCTTTAACAGTTCCTGGTCGAGAGAGTATCGAGACAGGGCATCGACATTCCAGAGTAGACTAGTGTGTACGTTTCTTGACCTTGTATGGGGGCGATGGTTGATCCCATAACCATTGGTGTTTGACATCAAAGATTGTACACAGATGTTCATTAGAGAATGAGTACACTGAACAGGACTCGCCGAGAACTCCTAGATGGTATCATACCTGTCATCAGATAGCAGTTCTCTGGTGACACTTGTACATGTTAGTTTGTAGACCAGAGATTGTTATAATGTCTTGTGTGGTTCCCACTGTGCTTTGATTTCCTCCCAACCACGGCTTATCATATTCGTGCAAACATGTGGATTTTTGGTACAGTCCCGAGTCACAGGGAGGCAGTGAGCGATAGGAGGGGATTCGTCTCTCCCGGTATTGGGAGTTGATGTTGTGCTATACTCGATTGGCTATAACAGCAAGTCCCTGGCCAGGGCTGATGAGATTTACTGGTAAGTGTTATCAGTAGTTTCTCGAAAGATGATAGGCCACACATCTGCATGACTTATCAAGTTATCGGAGTCCGACGATTCCACCTCCAGACTTGATATGCGACATATCAGACAAAGAGACCGGACTATATGGTAAGTGTTACTTATAGGCTCATTGGGGTTCGGATGAATTTGCTCGTCGGTCTTCTTTTCGACATGTACCTGGGTAGCCTTTCCGTATAGCTAGTGCCGCTGACGGACTTGTGGTTAAACCCACTGCCAGTGTACTATCGAGTCTTTAGAGTCCCACACAGAGGGTTTTCCTGGTTCAGGCGAAACGATGTAGAGGTCATATGGTCTTACGACAGGGTTTCAATCATATATGTGTACTGGCTACACGTATGATGTTTGGACGGATAATACTGGTTGGTTTTGGTTTAAGTCGGATACCAGTATTATATTATTGGATTATTGTTATATCAATTTATTCGTATTTTTTGTCATACGAATACGAGTATGTATATACGGTGAGGGGCATTCTTGTAATTGTACAAGAATTGTTTCTGGAAGGAGACACCTCATTTATGAATTTTATTTTGTGAAAATAAAATGAATGAGGTGGAATTTGGAGATATTTATGGTATAGATAAAAGCATGGCTTGAATTATATTATATTCATTTGGTTTCACTATTGAAGCATGGTTGATTATTTTTCTCAAAAATAATCCATGCTTCAATAATTCAAAGCCTTAGCCATTCTATTTTCTTTACAACACTTAGCTCATTTTCACTCATTCATTCTCTCTCCAAATTTTCTCCTCCCTCTACCTCAAACCCTAACCTTTTACATGAGTTGTAATCCATAGGGTTTTGAGATCAAATAATCATTTAATCATTCCCTACATTCTCTAAGTAGTTTCTTTTAGCAAACTAGACTTCTTAGTTACCTCAAAGTTGAGGTTGAAGCTTGATCCAAAAGCTTTCGGGTGGATCATCTATGGTATAGTGGAGAACGGAGATCAAGTTCTATTCAAGCATCCAAAGAGCCAAGAAGAGGAGCAAGGAAGCGGAAAGAAGACCCGAAGGACTGGTGCAAGGAGGTATAACATACATCAGAGTAGTTAAATCTCCTAGATAGTTATGTTAGTTATGGTTTAGGATAAGATCTGGGTTTCAAGTCGATGTTGCTTGCTACAAAATTGTTGTTTGCTAATTCCGCCTCCCCACAAACTATGTGGTGGTGTGCAACATCTACTTATAGTATCAGAGCCTAACTAAACCAAAACTAGCATATTAGACGACGTATAAAGTTTCGAAACCGAAACAACTCCGAAACCGTTAAACTAAAACCAAGTTTTAGTCAAATTTTAATAATCCTTGTAATTTTTTTTAAATAGGTGCAGAATACTACTAATGATGTAGCTAGAACACCACTAAAAACCGAGGCCAAACCAACTTTTTCTGGCTGGCCAAAACATCATTTAGCCCAGCCTGGCCGGTCCAAATACAATATTTGGTCTTCTTTTTTTTTGTGGTTTTCTTATCTCTTGGTTTTAGGTTTTAAGGTTCTGTTTGATTTTGCCGAGATTGCATGTGATGTTATCTTTCTGTAGTCGCAATTCAGAGTGTTTCGAAGTCGAAAATTTTGCATCGTTTATCCGGTTTCTGTTTGTATATGTGTTTAGAAACGTTCGCTAATTGCTATACGTCGATTAGTGGGGGTTGCATATATTAGAATCATGTGATGGTCTGTGTATATGGAGTATTGGATCGTCATGGATGAATAGCCGGAGGGTTGTGAGAAAAGTGTTTTCTTTTCTTTCATTCATGTAATTTGTAAATGTGATGTAATATTATTTTGCGGGGCACATCCGAGTTGAGGTTGTAGCCACCGTTGTATTATTTCTTTTACTATTTTTTTGCTCCTAGGTAGACCTAAGATGGGGTGCATAAACTACCGGGTTCTTGAAGTGCCGAGTGGCCTACTCATTTTATTGAGGGAGGTTGCTTCACTTCAAGAATTTGTCGGGTATTTTTTCGCACCCGTAGGGGTCTAGGGTGGGGTTTGGCTATTCATCACGACCGTAGAATCTGTCTTTCGTTCAAAGCTTAAACGAAACACGGAATTCCTAGTATATCCAATATATTCATTTGTGATCTTGAATACTTATTTTTGCGTGAGACGAATGGCTATATATATGTGATATATAATAAATGTTGCTTATATTTTGCACCCGCGCTAGTCCAGCCCTCGCTCTTTTTTTAGTTAAGTAACCTAACGGTGTATGACGGGGCCCCGCGGCGAATGCAGATGGCATAAGTGTACGTTCTATTTTCGTTTATTTTTATGCAATGATAAGGTTAAATGATAGGAAAACATTAATAAGATTAATTTTAAGAAAAGAAAGCTAAATATGTTGTAGAATCAAATTTTTCAACAAAGATAGCTCTAGTTCTTGCTTTGCATAGTGGTATTCCTTGATGAATATCCAGCACCTCATTCGATGAGGAAAGAGCCTAGATCCCTTCACTGGGAGTGATCTCTTTAGCAAAACTAGCACATGCTACAACCCACTCGGTTTTTTTTGAAAACTACTCGATTTTTAAAAGCGGAGCTTAAACCACTCTTTTTCAGATCACTAGATTCTACAACGATATCAAGCTCATTACGTTAAAGGTTTTCATCAAAACCATTCGTAGCCCTCCGCCATTTTAGGAAGTAGAGTACTTAGTATTCGTGCTAAGTTTGTTGACTATAGTTAAGGCGTAGTGTACGGTAGCTAAGTGATGTCTTCCTATAAAGTATATGATGTGATCGATTAGGACATTCGTACGACTTTGTTAACCAGAGTTAAGGGTCATACGAATGGGTCTAAATCAATCATGAAATGACGGGTAGAACTTGACTAGTGCTTATAATTTGTTGACCATAGTTAAGGTCATAAGAAGCTAGGGGTAAAAACCATATCGGGAATTTCAAGTGTTGAAATTTGCAATGAGATTGCATACCTTCTATTTGATAGTTGGATCCCGATCCCACTGTGAGTAATAGTTACTCCCAGAAAATTTTTACACTATACAATTAGTTAATCCGGTAGGTGTCTAGAAATGTGTCAACGGGGTTATACCTATAGGGAAATGAGGTTTATTTTAATTAGGTCCGTGCGAAAGTACGGGGAACTTCCCTCGGAGTACCGACACTAGCCTGGCCAACCGGTTAGCGAACTTATAGAATGCAATTAATCTTGGCTAATTTTATTTTTAAGGTTTGAACGAAAATTTTATAAAAGCAGTGCGAGATATCGATTAGATAAGATAAATAACCAGTCTAATCATGCAAGAGTTATCGCTGAGTATTTTCTTTTCTCTCTTCTAATGGCAGATACCAATGTCGGGACTTAAGCTTCTATTGGAGAAAAATAAACTAACGGGACCTAATTATAAAGACTGGCTGAGGAACATGAATATTTCCCTTACTTATGATAAGGTTGCATACGTCCTTACTGCTCCAGCCCCTCCCCTCCCAGTCCCTGATTCCTCTGTTGCGGATAAGGAAATCCGCAAGACATGGGATATCGATTTCGCCATAGGCAAATACCTCACGCTTGCTTCGATGGACAACGAACATCAAAAGCAGCATGAGAAGATGGATGTGCAATCCATCTTTCTCCATACAAAGGAGTTGTATGGGGAGCAATCTCGTGCTCTTCGCTATGAGGCCTCAAGAAAGCTGTTTCAAATGAGGATGGCTGCTGGTACATCTGTAGGAGATCATATCCTAAAGATGATAGATCTTATTGAAGAACTAGAGGACCTGTGATGGACGATGGAAAATAAACAATGTTGATATAGTTCTACAGTCTCCCCCCTTCCTATGCTCAGTTTATAGTGAACTTCAACATGCATAATTTGGAGAGATCACTTCCTGAACTTCTCAATATGTTGAGAAGTGCAGAGAGCACGCTGAAAGTAATGAAAACTCCCTTTCTAGTTGCTGGGCAATCTTCTTCTTCCATCCCAAAAGCTAAAGCTAAGGGGAAGAAGAAGAAACCCATCAAACCGAGATGTGGAGTTAAAAAGGCACAGGGGAAAGACAAGTCAGGAGCTGCGGGATCAGGAAAAGGAGAATGCTTCTACTGCCACAAGTCAGGACACTAGAAAAGGAGCTGTTTTGAGTACCTCGCCGATCTCAAGAAGAAGAAGCATATTGATGCTTCCACTTTAAGTGTGCTTGTTACCGAAAGCCATTTTTCTATAAACTCTGCATCCTGGGTATTATATACCGGTTCAGGATCTCATATCTGCAATTGTGTGCAGAGATTGAGAAATAGAAAGGTTTTGAAGAAAGGTGACCATACTCTCCGTGTTGGAAATGGATCAAATATTCATGCTATATCCGTGGTAGAGTATTATCTGGGGTTGCCTTTAGGGTATATATTGGTTTTGAACCCATGTTATTTTGTGCCATCTATGTTATGTAACATAATATCTGTATCTCTCTTGGACAATAAAGGATATAATTTTGTGTTACAAAGTAATGTTATGAATATTAACCTAAATCAACAGTTGATTGGGTATGGTACATTAAATAACGGAATTTATGTCGTGAATCAACACACAGTTTTTAACATACAACACACAAACAAAAGGAAGATTTCAGAAATAAATGAAGATTTCATTTGGCATTTTAGACTTGGTCATATTAACGAAACAAGACTAACCAAGCTACATAAAAATGGATATTTAAATCCGTTTGAATATAAATCTTATGCGACTTGTCAGTCTTGTATCAAGAGTAAAATGACCAAAACTCCGTTTACTGGACACGGAAAGAGAGCTACTGAACTCTTATGTCTCATACATAGTGATGTATGTGGACCAATGTCTACATATACAAGAAGCGGTTATTCATACTTCATAACTTTTACTGATGATTTCTCGAGATTTGGACACGTGTTCTTGTTGAAATATAAATCTGAAATTTTTGAAAAATTCAAGGAATATAAACTTGAAGTAGAAAAACAAACTGGATTGAGTATCAAGAAACTTCGATCAGATCGAGGAGGAGAGTACTTAAATACAGAGTTTCTAGATCTCCTAAAAGAGAATGCGATTCTCTCTCAGCTCACTCCTCTGTACACACCACAACACAACGGTGTCTAAGAACGGAGAAATCTTACCCTATTAGATATGGCACGCTCAATGATGGGTGATGCTGAGTTGCCACTTTCTTTTTGGGGGTATGCATTGGAGACTGCAGTATATCTATTAAACAGGGTTCCGACCAAATCTGTGCCTACCACTCCATATGAGATATGGTATGAGAAGAGACCATCTCTTAAATGAGTTAGGATATGGGGTTGTTCTATTTATGTTAAAAAGAAGAATCCAGACAAACTCGAGATACGATCGGTTTTGTGTAAATTTGTGAGATATCCCAAACATTCATATGGATATCTTTTCTACCACAATGAGGAACAAAGAGTGTTTGTTTCTCAATATGCCATAGTTTTAGAAAATGAATATTTTACAAATGATACTATTGGAAATACAGTAGAACTGGAAGAAATTTCAGAGCCACAAACAACTAATGACGATTTGGTTGAACCTGAAGTTTCAATAGAACCCAACGAGCCTCAGTCACTCCGTAGATCTAGTAGAACTTCTCGTCCACCAGATAGATACTATGGTTTTCTAATTGATGGTGATAGAGAAGATTGCATCATTGATGATAATGACCCTACTAGTTTTCAGCAAGCTATCACGAGTAGTGACTCAGTGAAATGGCTGGATTCCATGCGATCCGAAATAAAATCCATGCACACCAACAAAGTATGGATTTTGTAGGTTGCACCTTCTGGAGTAAAACCCATAGGATGTAAATGGATCCTTAAGAAAAAGATTGGTGTGGATGGGCAGGTAAAGACCTATAAAGCTAAGCTTGTGGCGAAATAATTTCGTCAAAGACCAGGATTTGACTATGATGAGACTTTTTCTCCAGTTGCAGTGCTTAAATCCATTCGAATCCTACTTGCTATTGCTGCTTACTATGACTATGAAATCTGGCAGATGGACGTTAAAATAGTATTTCTAAATGGTGATTTGGATGAATGCGTTTTTATGGATCAGCTAGAGGGCTTCATTGACAGTGGGAGCAGCGAAAAGGCATGTAGGCTGCTTAAATCCATCTATGGATTAAAGCAGGCATCACGGAGTTGGAACATCTTCTTTGATGATACAATCAAAGAGTTTGATTTTATCAAAAATATAGATGAACCTTGCATTTATAAGAAAATTGTAGGGAGTACAGTCACTTTTCTTGTATTGTACGTGGATGATATTCTCTTGATAGGAAATGACGTTCCTATGCTACAACCGGTCAAACTATTCTTATCACAGAGGTTCTCCATGAAGGACCTGGGTGATGCCTCGTGCATTCTAGGCATTAAGATCTATAAAGATAGGTCTAAGAGATTATTGGGATTGTCCCAATCAAGATATATAGACACCGTACTAAAGAGGTTTAGTATGGAAGATTCCAAGCGAGGTAATTTACCCTCTTATCACGGGATCACCCTTTCCAAAGAGATGTCTCCAAAGACCGATAAAGAGAGGGCTCACATGAGCATTATACCCTACGCTTCAGCGGTAGGATCTATAATGTACGCGATATTATGTACTCGCCCAGATGTAGCTTACGCACTGAGTGTAGTAAGCAGGTATCAATCCAATCCAGGGGAGAAACACTGGACAACTATGAAGAACATTCTTAAGTACTTACGAAGGACTAAAGAATTGTTCTTGGTATATGGTAATGGAGATCTCCAAATGGAGGCCTTTACCGATTCTAGTTTCCAGAGCGATAAGGATGAAAGAAAGTCCATCTCGGGTTTTGTATTTACCCTCAATAGAGGGACGGTATGTTGGAAGAGTTCCAAACAAGATACCGTCGCTGACTCAACGATGGAAGCTGAGTATATAGCTGTTAATGATGTCTTCAAAATAGGCAGTCTGGATGAGGAAGTTCGTTTATGAACTTCAGGTGGTTCCATCCATTGCTAATCCAATACCTTTATATTGCGATAACAACAGAGCCATGGCTTTGGCAAAGGAACCACGGTCCCATCAGAAATCCAGACATATCTTGAGGCGGTATCACCTGATCAGGGAGATCGTGGATCGTCAGGAGATTGAAGTACGGAGAGTGAACACAAAAGACAACACGGCGATCCATTCACCAAGGCCATCCTTCAATTCCAATTCGAGAGACTATTCGAGATGTTGGGCATGAGGTATGCCAGCAACTGGCTCTAGTGTAGAAAGTGGGTACTTATTGCACCAATTACAGGCCTTAGTGCAAGTAGGAGATTGTTGGATATGTATGCCCTAGAGGCCTTCATTGTATAGGATGCCAGGGATATGTATGTACAGGACAATCTTGCTCAATATAATAGTACACTATTTGGTTTGTCTTTATTATAACATGTGATGTGTTTCACTTAGTAATTCATATCTTGTATATATGTTGATAAAGCCCTTAGGATGTTGGCTTGACTACCAAGACTATGATGCAGATCATACTAGTGGGGCTTGTATAGTCCATAAGCACATCTTTTAACAGTTCCTAGTCGAGGGAGTATCGAGACAGGGCATTGATATTCTGGAGTAGACTAGTGTGTAAGTTTCTTGACCCTGTATGGGGCGATGGTTGATCCCATAATCATTGGTGTTTGACATCAAAGACTGTACGCAAGTGCTCATTAGAGAATGGTTACTTGCTGAGAACTCCTAGATGGTATCATACCTATCGTCAGATAGAAGTTCTCTGGTGACACTTGTACATGTTAGTCTGTAGACCCAAGATCGTCATAGTGTCTTGTATGGTTCCCACTGTGCTTTGATTTACTCCCTACCACGGCTCATCAGAGTCGTGTAAACAAGTAGATTTTGGGTACAATCCCGAGTCACATAGAGGCAATGAGCGATAGGAGGGATTTCGTCACTCCCGATATTGGGAGTTGATGTCGCGCTATGCTCGATTGGCTATAAAATCAAGTCCCTGGCCAGGGCTGATGAGATTTATTGGTAAATATTATCAGTAGTTTCTCGAAAGGTTATAGGCCACATATCGGCATGACTTATCAAGTTATTGGAGTCTGACGATTCTACCTCCAGACTTGATATGCGACATATCAGATGAAGAAACCGTATTGTATGGTATATGTTACTTATAGGCTCATTGTGGTTCGGTTGAGTTCTCTCGTTGACTTTCTTTTCGACATGTACCTGGGTAGCCGTTACGTATAGCTACTGCCGCTGACGGACTTGTGGTTAAACCCACTGCCAGCGTACTGTCGAGTCTTTAGAGTCCCACATAGAGGGTTTTCCTGGTTCAGTCGAAACGATGTAGAGGCTGTATGGTCTTACGGCAGGGTTTCGATCATATACGTGTACTGGCTATACGGATGATGTTCGAACGGATAATAGGTTTAAGCCGGATACTAGTATTATATTATTAGATTATTGTTATCTTATTGTATTAGTATTTTTCAGAATACGAGTACGGGTATGTATATACGGTGAGGGGTATTCTTGTAATTGTACAAGAATTGCTTCTAGAAGGAGACACCTCATTTATGGATTTTATTTTGTGAAAATAAATTGAATGTGGTGGAATTTGGAGATATTTATGGTATGGATAAAAGCATGGCTTGAATTATATTATATTCATTTGGCTTCACTACTGAAGCATGGTTGATTATTTTTCTCAAAAATAATCCATGCTTCAATAATTCAAAGCCTTAGCCATTCTATTAACTTTACAACACTTAGCTCATTTTCACTCATTCATTCTCTCTCCAAATTTTCTCCTCCGTCTACCTCAAACCCTAACCCTTCACATGAGTTGTGATCCCTAGGGTTTTGAGATCAAATAATCCTTTAATCATTCTCTACATCCTCTAAGCAGTCTCTTTTCTCAAACTAGACTTCTTAATTACCTCAAAGTTGTGGTTGAAGCTTGATCTAAAAGCTCTCGGGTGGATCATCTATGGCATAGAGGATATCGGGGATCAAGTTCTATTCAAGAATCTAAAGAACAAAGAAGAGGAGCAAGGAAGCGGAAAGAAGACCTGAATGACCAGTGCAAGGAGGTATAACATCCATCAGAGTAGTTAAATCGCTTAGATAGTTATGTTAGTTACGGTCTAGCATAAGATCCGGGTTTTAAGTCGATGTTACTTGATAAAAAATTGTTGTTTGCTAATTCCGCCTCCCCACAAACTATGTGGTGGTGTGCAACATCTACTTACATTCCCCTGCACTATTTGATTTCTCTGCAATCAAACAGAGACCTTTCAGTTCCCCAGTTATCCTCATTTTAATGCATTTTAATTTATCTTTTTATTTCCAAAACCCTAATTCCACACTATAAATACTATCCCATGCCCCAGGCCTTCGTCATTCTGAAAATTATAGCCAAAATTCTCAAAATTTCTTAAGTACAAGTGGATTAGAAGAGGAGTTAGCAAGCGACCAAGTTCCGGCAAGGATCGACGCATATTCCGTCGACCCCGCGATGTCTCGATGACAACCCTCTCTTCCTACACTTTCCTTTTATCCGCTTCACTTGTAAGTCCTTTCCAATCCTCATTCTTCTTCTCTAAATATTCTTTTTCAAAACATATGTCGGAAGTGGAGTTAATACCGACATCTTTTTCTATACTATATAAAATACACTTTTTCTTACATATCTGGCATCCATATCCTTACACAAAGTTTATAATCATAAAACTAAGGTTTAGAACAAACTTTCACTCAAATATGTCATGTAACATAACTTTAATTTAACTTTTACATTAAAATACCATGAACTTTGTATATACCATCTTTATTTGTTTTGCTTAAACACACCTTTAGAAAAATTCACGAGGTAATGACCTACCTCTCACATACACACATGGTTCAATAGCAATGTGTTTTTAGTTACGAACAGAAGATTACATCAAAATACCATTTACTATAAAAACGGTTTTCTTTAGAATTGTATTTTAAAATTCCTTTGCAAATAAGGCTCCACAACCCTTTTTAGGGGACCCGCTATTGAATGGTGCGGATTATCGGACATCCTTGGAATAGTAGAGCGAGATGCTGACCTTTTCACGGAGTATTCGGTCTCGAAAGGTTTTTAATACGGTTTTTAAGAAAAACGTAATTTTTCTACTTAAATAAAAATTTAATTTTTAATAATTATATAAATATTAAAAAATCCATATATTTTCAAAATATAAAAACCTTAGATTTTTCAAATGAAAGAATTAAATTTTTTTATCAAAATACCATCAAGATACCAACAAAAGTCAAGCTTTACAGTAAAATACCATGAACTTTCCAAGCTAAGCTACTATCACTAAAATACCTCAAATCTCTAAAATTCACATCCATGAAAATCCTGAATAATATAAATAATTTCTCGAGGTTATTCTGAAACCATATTAATTTTTTTTTCATAAAACACCCTCGAATTATATAAAACTATATTTAAGGACTTTAGTAAATATAGGTTTAATTGGGATCAATTCTCTTGAGCCCCAGGGAGACGGAGAAAGTGAGTGCTTACCTATTTAAGGTAGAAAACTTAACGGCGTTACCAATGGTAATTGTCTTGGAAAAAGACACAAATCCCGCCGTCCATGTGCAGCAGTTACCGATAACTCCCGAACCTAATTCAGGATCTAAATCAGTTTATAAGTATCTGACTCAAGTCTGAGTTTAACTCAAGTCTGAATCCAAACTTAAACCTGAATTTAAAAACAAACATGAATACTTGATCATGAATACTTGAATTCAAACATCAAAAGCAAACAGGTATACTTGACTATTGATCATGAATCAGAACACTTGAACTTGACTAAAACGAAATATGAATATTTGAACACTATGACTTGACTTGAACCATGAATACAACTTGACATAAATATATGAATACTTGATATATACATGAACTCAATCTTGCAACTTGATATATTCATGGATTCGAGCAAGGATGGTAATTTTAACTGTAACGTAGAATACATGGGGTGTTGGGGTAGTTCATGCCTGAATCCAACGAAATTTCAGGAGTCCCACTAGATCATGAATCCATATCTACTGACACAAGCAAGCTATCATGAAGGCCCGTGTTTTCTTTCTCCTGGATTACAGCCTGTTGAGTTTAGAATACTTCAACACTAGGTTGAAATCCCGTTACTAACACTTAATTCGGGCCCGTGGTTCCTTACCCCTGAATTATAGCCTGTTGGGTTTGTGAACAATCTTGAGATTGGTTAACATTCATTCTTGAACTTACGTTAAATTAGTGTACCCAAGTAGAGACCTGTTAAGACACTTACATTCACTGCATGTTCACCATATCTACACTACACGGCCATGTTATATTTGTTTGCCATGCTCATGCTATACAGCCATATTTACCTACTTGTCATATATATTACCATACTTGTTCACATATATTACGAAAGAACTGCATGCTAAATAAAATTTCTGTGTTTACATAAATTGACATGTTGAGACACCATACCTCATAATCAATTGTTCATAATATACACTTCCTTTATCATTACACTTTATATTTCACTTCATATCTTGGGGACTTACCGAGAGAAAGTTCGCTGACGGGCATTCCATCTACTTTTGTTTTCTTAGAATGTTTGTCAAATACTGTGGAGACTGAGGAGGTAAACATCTCAGAGGAGGAGCACGATCAGATCGCAACCCAGGCCTAGACCAGTTATCTTCTTCTCAGTTTATCTATGCCACCTGTTTAGGCATTTATTTTCTTGTATTAGCTTTCAGTTGAAATCATGTATTGTATATGAATCAAGTTGAATGTAAATAAATTTGTTGAAGTTTTAACCTCATGTTAATTTTCTTGTTATTTTATATTGCTTATTTTACGCTTAGCGTATTTATTCCGGAAAATGAGCTTCTCGAAATAAACACGTTGCGGGCTTGCCACGTCACCGTTTTCGTCTACTGGGAAGCGGGGCATGACACCCGGTAATGGATGGTGTAGATTATCGCACATCTTTAGGATAGTAGAGTAAGATGCAACACTCCTCGCGAAGTATTCGATATCGAAAGGATATAAAATACGGTTTTTAAGAAATGCGAATTTCTAAATAAAACTAATTTTTAAAATAAAAAATTATATAAAATTATAAATCCATATTTTCATTATATTATGAAACTATATTTTTTTCTAAAAATGAAAGATTAAAAAATGTCAATAAAATATCATCAAGTTACTAAAAAGGGCTAGTTTTCAATAAAATACCATAAATTTTTTAAAACTAAGTATCTATCATTAAAATACCCCTATAATTAAAACACATGCTCATGAAAACCCTAAATGTTATAAATCACTCTCGAGGTTTTATTTTTAACTATATTAAAAATATTTTTCCTAAAACCCCTCGAGATATACAAAACAATATTTTAAGGACTTTAGTAAATATAAGTTTAAGCGGGATCAATTCTCTTGAGCCCCAGGGAGCCGGAGAAAGTGAGTGCTTGCCTATTCAGGTTAGAAAACTTAACGGAGTTATCAATGTCAATTGTCTTGAAAAAAGACATAAATCCTGCCGTCCATGTATAGCAGTTGCCGATTACTTCTGAACCTAAGAATTCAAGAGTTAAATCCGTTCACAAGAGTCTGACTCAATCTGAGTCAAAACTCAAACCTGAATCCAAAATCAAACACGAACTCGAATACTTGATCATGAACTTGAATACTCGAAATCAATATCAAACTCAAACTTGCATACTTGACTTGACTTGACCGAACAATGGTTATAACTTGGCATGAACTCAACATGACTACTTGAACACATAATTACATCCTGAACATGAACCTGAACATTTTGTATCCATGGTTTCGGCCAAGACTTGTAAACATAATCTATATAATATATTACGCGGGGATAAATGGGTAGATTGGTACGGAACGTATATCGTGGCATGAGAGGTCACTTAAAAAACACCTACATGAATTCATGTGCCATTGTCCCCTGGGTTATGATGGGGCCTTGTACTATATGTTACCATAGTCCACGGGGTAAGATGGACTCCTCTCGTATACATGAATAGCTTCTTTATCAAACTACAAATAACCACGTTAGAATAGCTATGCTATACCTGTGAACGATCATATACAGCTTTACCAGTTCATTTCACATTACATACTATCTTCTATTTCTTCTTTTGGGACTTACCGAGCGCTAGTTCGCTGATGACATTCGTTTTTGTTTCATTCTTTGGAATGTTCGTCAGGAGGACCGGACTCTGAGGAGATAGAGCCGAGCCAAGAGGACTTGGACCAGCTGTAAGCTCAGCTTGATTACTAGCTCCTTCCAGACTGCACTTACTTTATGTATGCCATTGTTTTATTCACTGCACCTTCTAATTTCAGACAGTTGTATGTAAATAAAGTTGCTGTTTATTTTATTACTCTTGTCATTCTTGCTCATTTATATATTTCTTAGTTACACTTAACGTATTTATTTCATAGTAAATACGTTGCGGGCTTACCATGTCACCGTTTCGGTCTATTGGGAAGCACGACGTGACACCTAGGTAAAGAAAAAAGCAGAGATAAAATGTATCTTCTTTGCCTAGCATAAAGAAAACAATGGTTTAACCCTTCATAAAACGAACTTAGTTCTTCTTTTGATCCGTGATCTGAGATTTGCCTTGCAAATCTCCCCACAAGTTGAGAATTTAACTCTCATTGGAAAGATTTTGTTCTTCAAACTCAAAATCTAGGGGACAGAACTAGATTAAGAGAAAAAGAAAGAAGAGAACTTATGGTTCTAGGAATTTAATTTCTCTGCAAACAAGGTTTAACCCTATATGAAAGAAATTAATTTTTATAAAAAAAATAAGAACTTAGTTCTCCAATAAAAAGATCTCAGATCTTCAAAAACTTAGATCTTGGTGATTATTAATGGCAAAAATGCCATTAATAGAGATTCGATCTATAAAAAAGAAAAAAAGGGACCTGGCGTCTCACGTGAAACACACGTGAGCGCCCAAAAGATTCCCTTAAATGGAACTCAGCGTCTCATGTGCTTCCCACGTGAGCGCCCAAAAAAAAGACTCAGCGCCGCACTTGCTTCCCACATGAACTCCCAAAACAAATGAGCGCTCAGCGCCTCACGTGAAATACACGTGAGCGCTCAACAAAATAGAACGCTCAGCGCCTCACGTGCTCCCCACCTGAGTGCCATACCAAGTGGTTAGCACTCTATATTCAGTCAAAAGGATTAAGTACGTGGCACTGATTGGACAATGTCCATGTCTGAACGCCTCATGTGTTTCCTACGTGAGCGCCAGAGCCACAAATAAGTGCTTAGCACTTCTGAATAAAAAAAAGCCGAAGACCGAGTAGACCAAGCCCAAATTGGTTATGTCTTTGAAATTTCTTTCAGCTGAGCCCAAACGCTCTGTTGTTGGATCTCAACAAAAATCTGATCATCCCTAAAATATTGCTAAGTTAATCTTAGTCTCAAATAAGACTAACGTATTCTTAGTTAAAATAAATTGAGCCCAGATGCTAATATATTGAAGTTGATCTTAATTCTAAACTAGATTAACGGTCCCTAAATAAATAAACAAAATATTCTTTGAACTGACGGAGTACATACAACCTAAGTTCAACCCCAAATCTAAAATATATGGATTTGGACTAATCCGCGTCCTACGGGCGACAACATAAATTAGTCTCCGTATACAATCCGCGGGCAACCAAAACAAACAAAATACCACACGACACGAAGTGAACTATTGGAGAAGGAGAAAGTGATTATCGCAATGCGATAACGTAATTAACTGCAGGAGCTTGCTCCTGCAGGGAAGAGCGTCCCCACAATTAAAAACCTTTCATAAATGAGGGGAAATATGATAAACTCTGCTACAACGATCGCATCTATCCAAACCTCCAATATACGGTGCCATAAATCAGCTTAGTATCTTCGGAGAGGTGGATGGATATGTCCAAATAGCATCTGCCCCCAAATTCAGACAAGATGATCAACCCCAGTTCGTCTATGTTTTCGGCGGTAAACAGATTCTGGCACATCTGGTGGGACCCTTTCTCTTTCCACTCCACACTTCATGTGTCATGATCATGAAAAAAATCATGGTTCGCTATATATTGGTCGCCCTTGGGTTTGAGGTACTAAAACTAGGTGTCTCGCTTTTGTGCAGAATCAATGGCTTCTCACTGCACTGCTTGCAACAACAACTCTCTCTCCATCCCAGCTGGAGGAGTCACATACGGGCCTAATGCGGCCTCCATTTTCTCAATGCCGATGGGGCAGGTTACACAAGCCAATACCAGACTGTTTTTCGGGACCATGCTCCCTCCTGTGAATTTTGGCGCCTCAACGCCACAATGAGAAGCTCCCAGAAAGTCGGTTTTCGATCGGCTGGCAACCACGACGGCTCATATCAACAAGCCGTCAAACCCAGAAATCTCAGTCTTCAACAGGCTGAGTAAGAGCTCAAGTGGGCCCATAAAGAAGCCCATGATATCAGAGGGAGCTACCCTAAAACGGCTAGCTCTCCCTACTCTTGCTATGAGTGGAGCTGATAAAGGTTCTTCCCCTCCAAGACGGCCAGACATCGAAAAATTGGCCAACCCCGCTCCAATTCCAACAAGGACGTCAGTCTTCAACAGGCTGACACCAAACGAAAACCCTGAGCAATACAGGGGGCAAGACGTAGACGCATCCAAAACTGAGGCAATTCCCACTCCAAGACATGCTCAACGTCGCCACTGGCGCTGAGCGAGAGAAGCCGGGGGCAACTCTCCCTCTAGGCTCACCTCACCAGCTCCTATGGTAAATATGAACGTTACTGTTCCAACTGGGAAAAACTTTGAACCGCTTAGAAGGGTACGCAAGAAATCTCCGACAACGGTGCTAAAGAAATCACCTCCGCTAGTAGAGGCCCCTGTGCAGCGACAGCCAGAGCAGCCTCGCCAACATCTCTCTTCACAAATACATAGGGTCTGGAGAAAAGTCCAAGACTCTGTGATTAACAAAAATTACCCTTGTCAACCCAAGAAATCTACGGGCCGTCAAGGAAAAAACCGCTCCTATGCCATACAACGGGGGACCATTCCTAAACAGGTGCCTATCACAATGGCTCCTTCAGCTCCGACCTCCCATAAAAGAACGGGGCCATAGAAAATTCCACTGCCCGCGGTAAATTCCAAAGGCGATGGATCTAACACTACTAAAATAGGGGGTTGCCCCTACGGATATTGAAATCCGTAGGGGTAGATTTATGTTGGCCCTACGGATTAATCCGTAGGGCTATAAGGTTGCCCCTACGGGCCAAGACGTTCAAGAATAAAAATATTTATTCTTAATTTGGTGTTTGCCCCTACGGAGCCGCAAACCAAGGACCTACGGACAAATCCGTAGGGGCAACTAAATAGCGATTTGATAAAGGCACAGATCGATCGCATACGCCCGTTATCTCTTTCTTCCTCTCTCGATCGCGCGCGAAACAAAATCCCCAAATCGCCACCGCCGTTCTCGTCATCGCCACCGCCGTTCTCGTCGTCACCACCGCCGTTCTCGTCGTCGCCACCACCGTTCTCGTCGTCGCCACCACCGTTAAAGTTAGTAAATCTTCAACTAAATTAAAGAAATTTTTGATTATTTAGGGCTATGGTTCATGGCTGGGTCTGGGGTTGCGGTTGGAGTTGGGGTTCGGCAGGGATTACGGTCGGGGTCGGGGTCGGGGTTGGGGTTAGGGTTCGGTTGCGGCTGGGGCTGGGGCTGGGGTTAGGGTTTGGCTTAGGGTTGGGGTTGGGGTTTAGCTGGGGCTGGGGTTAGGGTTAGGTTGGGGCGGAGCTGGGCTGGGGCTGGGGCTAGGGTTAGGTTGGGGTTGGGTATCGATGTATATACATTTATCATATCATGAATGATTCATTTTCATTAAATGTGGTAAAATTAAGTGTATAAAATCATGCCATATAAATAGATTGTGTTCGTGAATGGCGATCTAGTTAGGCGAACCAAAGTGTTGCATTGATGAAAGTTTACCGTAGAGGAAATTACGGCTAGCTCTATGCATTTAACCTGAATGTATCCAGTAATTACTAGCATGTATAGAAAAGTTGGTTTAATTTATGAAAAAATGGGGAGACAACATGCATGTATGCATATAGGTAACATCTGCCAATATGCCATATCCAGACCGCAATCTATTTTTGCCTATTGGCTAATATGAAAATATCGGCCCGCGTATATGACATAATCAAAGTTGTTAAATCTTGATACGGTTTGTGTTTCGTTTTTTTATTTATCATATCGTGTATCGTATCTGTTTCATATCGAAAGAAACAAAATTTTCTGTTACAATAACGAAATAATTATGTGTAGAACCAATTACAATTTTAAAAATGATCAAATTAACAACATAAAGCAACGTACAAGTTAAAGAAAATTTCGGAATTGCAGCACTCAAATACATACATATAAATCATACAAACCCATGCATTTGATAATCAAATAGGGTTTTTTTCTGCCCCCCTACTTCAATATTTTGATGCATGTTTCAATCATGTGAATTCATATGTTGCGTATAACGCTTTATGATATCAGTATCCTACATTTGTAGTTTTAATTGTTGATTGTTATAGATGAATGCCATTGCAATAATAGTTTTTGGTTGATGAATGCTATTACAATGTAGGATGATCAGTTCTATCAATCTTGATCTCAATGGTTTAAAATCATGTTACACATACAACACGAATGCACAACAAACGCATAATTAGAGAGCGATTCGAGATGTTCAGGTTAAAACCAATATATGATACTTGATGATAATATGAAACCTTCATATTCCCATCGATACTCATATATGAAACTAAAAGCGCCACTTAGTCCCCGTCTATCGGTTAACATACGTGCGATACTCGTCGTGACCTAGAACTATACGAAGGTTGTTAAATATCGGACAGTATAGCTCGATACTAACAACCGTCATATAGTATACGCGACAAGAAAATTCAATCGTATAGTAACCCATAGATTTGTCCCGTGTGGACAAGTTAAGAATGTATAAAGCAAACGCCTTCATTCACTTGTGTTTTCATCCGTTTTGAGATATTTCGTCGGTACCTTTCCGCTGGTTCTCCGTGTACAAAGATAGATTAGATGTTCATTTCAACATTGTTTCACAGCTTTGAAATGATTATCTATTCTATTACAGTGTACTCGGAGAACAGCGGGGAGGTGCTGCCGAAATTTACTCGAAACGGTTGAAAGCACAAGTGATGGGTGTTCGCTCTATACATGCTTAATGGGATAGAAGCCTACCCCTGACAGCCGGAACACACACATACAACAAGAATACACAACAAACGCATAATTAGAGAGCGATTCGAGATGTTCGGGTTAAAACCAATATATGATAATATGAAACTTTCATATTCCCATCGATACTCATATATGAAACTAAAAGCGCCACTTAGTCCCCGTCTATCGGTTAACATACGTATGATGCTCGTCGTGACCTAGAACTATACGAAGGTTGTTAAATATCGGACAGTATAGCTCGATACTAACAACCGTCGTATAGTCTACGCGACGAGAAAATTCAATCATATGGTAACCCATAGATTTGTCCCGTGTGGACAAGTTAAGAATGTATAAAGCAAACTCCTTCATTCACTTGTGTTTCATCCGTTTCGAGATATTTCGTCGGTACCTTTTCACTGGTTCTCCGTATACAAAGATAGATTAGATGTTCATTTCAACGTTGTTTCACAGCTTTGAAATGATTATCTATTCTATTACAGTGTACTCGGAGAATAGCGGGGAGGTGCTGCCGAAATTTACTCGAAACGGTTGAAAGCACAAGTGATGGGTGTTCGCTCTATATATTCTTAATGGGATAGAAGCTTACCCCCGACAGCCGGAACACACACATACAACAAGAATACACAACAAACGCATAATAAGAGAGCGATTCGAGATGTTCGGGTTAAAACCAATATATGATAATATGAAACCTTCATATTCTCATCGATACTCATATATGAAACTAAAAGCGCCACTTAGTCCCCGTCTATCGGTTAACATACGTGCGATAATTTATTTTTTTCAACGATAAATGCACACACAAAGCATATACACGGATTTTCTCCTTTGTCAGTAACTATCCCGTTCTTATATTTCTCAATATAGTCAGCATAACCTACAATTTATATGTTATACAGTCTAACATGGCCCATGAGCACGTCAGAGTTAAGGACTGGATGTATGTGGATTGGAAACAACGTATGCAACCTAAGTTTGTTGCAGGAGTTGCTGCTTTCCTTGAATTTGCACTCGCACATAATAAGATCATAATAGAGAAGATTCTGTCCGTGCGATAGATGTGGCAATAAGTACTGGCAGAAGGTAGAATTGGCAGAGCTTCATATTGTAAAACATGGGTTTACTAGACTTTATACAACTTGGAAATATCACGGGGAAGGAGAAGAATGCAGTACTGCGGCAGAAGAAGAAGGAGAACACGATAATGCGGCAGGAGAAGAAGAAGAATTCGGTAATGCGGCAGGAGACGGAAATTTATTTCCATCAGAAGAAATGGAGGATATGGTAGAGGCTGCCCTAGGTGAATCTATTCGTACCGAAGATGACATTCCTTCCGGTCAAGGTCCGCGTGCGGATAAATATGAAAATTTCATGAATGATGCTAGGAAACCAATTTATGAGAATGCTAAGTATTCCACCCTCTCATGGTTCGTCCAACTTTTCCAGATTAAGTGCCTAAATGGATGGAGCAACAAGTCATTCACAATCCTTCTTTCGTTTTTGAAAGATTCTATGCCTCCGGGAAATAATATGCCCGATAGCTGGTACGAAGCCCAGAAGATGATGTCTAATTTGGGTCTAAAGTGCGAGAAGATTCAAGCATGTCCTAAAAATTGCGTGTTATACCGGAAAGAGAATTCAGATTTGAAAGAGTGTCCAACATGCGGAGAGGCCAGGTATAAGCCGAAAGATTCTGATAAGAAGCCTGATATACCTGTGAAGATAGCACGATACTTTCCCATAACACAGAGGCTATTCAGGTGCAAGAAAACAGCCGAGGCAATGATTTGGCATCACCATGCTCCTCCAAGCGAAGATGGAAAAATGATCCATCCAAGAGATTCACCGGCATGGAAGGATTTCGATAGGAGGCATGCAATATTCAGTAGCGATCCTCGCAATGTCCGGCTCGGACTGGCTACTGATGGCTTCTGCCCATTCAACTATATGGCTGGAAGTCACAGCACATGGCCCGTTGTAATGATAATTTATAATCTGTCGCCTTGGTTGGCTATGGACCAATCATACTTTATGATGCATCTTCTTATCGACGGACCAAACTCACCGGGGAACAATATCGACGTCTATCTCCGACCTCTGACCGAGAAGTTGAAATCTTTGTTCATTGATGGTGTAGAGACATATGATTCAAACACAAATACAACCTTCATACTGCGTGCGGCTTTAATGTGGACAATTAATGACTTTCCTGCGTATGGAATGCTATCAGGTTGGTCCGTACATGGTCACAAAGCATTTCCTCATTGCCATGAACACACAACATCAAAATTCTTGAATTTTAGCAGGTTGGTTTGTTATTGCGGCCATCGATGTTTCCTGCCTCCAGACCACCCCTATAGGTTAGACACGGTTCACTTTGATGGTCATCAGGAGCTTCTTGGACCTCCATCCCCATTGTCCGGAGAGGACGTGACTGCTAAATGGGATGGTTACAATAACGTGACCTTCGGGATGGATCCGACGAAACAGGTCAAACCACAATATTGGAACAAGTTAAGCATTTTCTTCGAGCTTCCGTACTGGTCTACAAATTCAGTGCATCATTGTCTGGACGTCATGCATATAGAGAAGGGAGTATCAGAGCATATACTTAACTTGCTTCTTTGTAAAGACGGGAAATCGAAAGACAACATGAATGCTCGGATGGATCTACAAGAGTGGGGAATAAGAAGTGAATTGCACCCTAGACCGGTAGCGGGTAAACCGGGCAAGTTTGTACTTCCCAATGCCGCTTATCATATGTTACAATCGGAGAAGAAAAGATTCCTGCAGGTGTTGCATGATTTGAAAGTCCCCACAGGTTTCTCAGGATCATTCAGCAAGAAAATAAAAATTGTGAAGGGCAAGATCGATGGGCTGAAAAGTCATGATCACCATGTTATCGTGGAGCACCTTCTTCCATTAGCCCTCAGGACTTCTCTCCCCGACTCGGTTAGTCTAGTAATCAACGACCTATGTTGTTTTTTCAGGGAGTTGTGTGCTAAAACACTAGAGGTTACGATGCTGGATAAACTAGAAAATTCTATTGCATTGATACTTTGCAAGTTTGAGCGTATTTTCCCACCGTCATTCTTCGATATCATAATACACTTGACGGTTCATCTTGCAACTGAGGCGAAGTTAGCCGGACCGGTACAATATCGATGGATGTATCCCGTCGAGAGGTACGTGTAATTTTTCGTTTCGCGCAATTTATAAATTTATTGTTGTCCTATATGCCCGTATTTATTTATTCAACATATTCTCATTAGGTACCTCTACACTCTTAAGAAGTATATACGCAATAAAAATCGACCAGAGGGTTCTATTATGCAAGGTTATCTTCTTGATGAAGCAACCATATTTTGTTCCCGCTATCTGGACGAGAACATTGAGACAAGGCTTAACCGACCACGAAGAATTCAAGACGGGCCATCTGGTAAAGCCGAGTATAAGAGGGTAGACACTATGTTTATCAACAAGATATACCGGTTTATCTTGCTTAATTGCGCATGTCTTGAACAAATTAGAGAGTAAGTTTTTTTAGATTAATTGTTATATCTGTGTTTGTGTGTGTATGAAATGATATAATATTAATGTCACAATTATTTGTCGAAAACAGAATTCATTTTAACGAGGTACGTGAGGGGCATCCTGATTGGAACGAAGAACGTTTGGAAAAATACCATTAGGATAATTTTTGTGATTGGGTCACAGATCATGTAAGTTACTCGAATAACATTTTATTGCTATCAGTTTTAATCTAAACTTGTATCGTTATGTATTTGTCGTAAAATTTGTTTTGTTAGATCCACGATCCGAACTTGTCTGCATCATTTGAGTGTGATTCAAGATGTTTAGCTCAATTTCCTAGTATGGAGGTTGCTTATTACAAATGATTTGGTGTCCTTGGATACAAATTTGAAGTTAAGGACATAGAAACATCTAGAACCACTCAGAATAGTGGGATTGCGACGGTAGGATCGGACGGTGTGATTTACTATGGGTACTTAAATTGTATACTCGGCATCCACTATTCCGGACGATCAGAACCCTTTTATATATTCCAGTGTACTTGGTACGATCCGCGAACCGATACGGACAGGTGGAGAAGCAATCTTGGGACTTGGAAAGATGAATATGGATTGATCAGTATGAACACACTTCGATTTTACGGTCAGGACGATCCGTTTATCTTTCCGAACCAAGCATTCCAAGTATACTACTCACAGTGTTTGAAGCATCCGGGATGGAGTGTTGTATGTCGATGGAAACCCAGAGATGTCTACGATGTCCCAGAATTCGAGGACGGCGATGAGGACGAAGAAGAAAGAAGGCTTAAAGTGCTCCGACCATCTGTTTCGAAGGACGGGTTGTCTTCGAACGATCATGAAGTTACGTGGGTTAGAAATGACATCGATGATGAAATCCAAGAAGATATGTATAATGCGCCCACGAAACGAAAAAAGGTTATCAGTAATGTTATATTATTACTTCATATTTTACGCTCTATACATATATAGTCAATACTTTTAATGATTGTCTAATGCGTCCATGAACTGTTTATCTAGATTTGATGACGATGTCGGGAGCAGCGAGGGGCGGCAGGAGCTCCAGCCGCGGCAGAGGCAGAAGCAGAGGCAGAGCGGTTCTGCCGCCCGGAGAGCTCCGTAGGGAGCTTCAGAGGGCCGGTCTTGCACCCAGATTGGAGACCCCTTCGGATGCCTCCTTCCGTGTGGATTTTGCCACACCTCCAGGTATACTGCACGCATATCCATTTTGAATGTAATATTACAGATATTCATGCCTGTTTATGTCAAAATTACTTATATTGTCAATATTTGATTGTCTAGTTGTTGGTGATGCGTCCACATCTGGGACATAGGCCACTCCCGCTCCTCCAGGTATGCTTATATATCATATAGTGCATGCATATTTATTTAGAATGCTATATCATAAATACACACATTCCTTTTGCTCTTACTTAGCAATTTTTATTATTGTCTAGCTGTAGGTGGTGACACCACCGCATCTGCGGGTATGTTTATATATCCTATAGTGCATGCATATTGATTTAGAACGTTATATTATTGATCTACACATTCTTTTTGCAATTACTTATATAATCTATTTTTAATTGTCTAATTATAGGTGCGTCCACATCTTCTGCAGGGGCCACTCCTGCCGCTTTCATACCCTCCGCATCGTCTGCAGGTTAGTATGAATAAATTTAAAATATTTATTCATTTTACATATGCTCTATAGAATAAATATGAACTTCATGGAAATTTAGCGTCGATGTTTATTTTCTAGTTGGAGGGGATGCGTCCGCATCCGGGACCCCGGTTGTTCCTCACCGGAGGAACTATCGTCCCGCTCGTGCTGCTGCTCGGGCCCAGGCTCGTGCGATAGTCACCGGAGGTATATATCACACTTGAATTTTCATTTAACCTTGATTTCTTAATACAACTTTGTCTTAATATTGATTGTCTTGATATTTCGTGCAGACGCAGGGCCTCCCCATCCCCAGAGGGGGACTCGAGGCCCGAATCAGTCCCATAGGCTGAGGCCTGACAGAGCTAGGGGGAGGCAGCATTCCCCCTTTTTTTACCCTTGACTATCGCTATACCGGTCCTCATGCCGAGAGGTTTGGCCGGTATATGGGGGACGAGAGCCGGCTCGTGAAGAACTATCCACTTCACGTTGAGTGGGGCGAGCCGCACCAGCGCTCATTCGTCCTCTTCTTTGATCAGGCTCGGGTACGTATTAATATATATTTTCAGTTGATATATCCGCTTATCATATTTATTATTAACACTTGCAATCTAATAACAATGTTTTTTTTTGTATTTTCAGTTGGATTACGATTTTCAGCCTGTAGCCGACCCTGATCATCCGGGGAGGGTGCTCGACCTTCATGCTCTGTATAATGGCCTGATGAAGAACATGCAGGCCAAGGTCCGATACAACAAGAATGACTTGAAGGCCGACTGCTACTCCCTGTGGATGGCGACCCCCGAGGCAGAGAGAGCGGCCCTCCTATCTACTCCGGCGTTTGCGAGAGTCGACGTAGAGACATGGCCTCTATTGTGCGAATATTTCGACTCCCAGCGCAAACAGGTATGTATTTTAAATGTAATTCATTGTTTAGGATATAATTTATTTTTTGTGTTCCTTAATTAGAAAACTAAATGTTAATGCGTTGTGCAGAAACAGTCCGCTCAGAATACAGAGAACAGGAAGTTGGCGAAAAGGGGTCGCCCTACTTACACAGGTGGCTCGAGGAACATTACTCGAGCCATGGAGTTATCGGTAAATTACAATAGACCGACCTTTGTGATATTCTGCAATATTAAGAGTTATTTTCTAATATTTCTAATATTAAGAGTAACTTTCTAATATTGCAGACATCTCGGACCGTGGTGTCAGGTAGTACACCGAGCGTGCTGTCCGCATATCTTGCCGTCCACGGCACCTCGACAGATCCCGCCATGGGCGAGCTTCGATATCCCGACGTCGCTACCCAGGAGTATTGCGTAAGTGTTAATATTTTTTCTACCCAAATTTGAAATTTTATTTTTGTAAATTTCAAGTTTATATTTTATACTTATACTTTACTGCTTAATGTGGGTGAAGGAGTGGGTGGTTGAGCAGGCCGAGGCATCGGGGATCGATTTTACCGGACAGAGCGATCCGAGGATGCTGACCCCAGTTCTGGACGCCGCACACGGAGGGCACCACGGAGGTTGGGAGAGAGGCCGGGGACTGGGCCCTAGCAGGGCCCATATGAGGTTGGACTCCACCTCGGCGGTTACTTCCTCCATCTCCAGTGACCGGCGTGTCCATCAAGAACTGGAGAGCTTGAGGGCCACTGTTCAGGAGTTGAAGGAGATGCTGGTATGTATACTACTTTATAGTAAAATATCATGTCATATTATATAGATATCAACATATTCATAATTAGTACGTAGCTTGAGCTTATTTGGTTTTAGACTTAAGTTTGATTAATCATACATACATATGTAATTAAAATAAACAACGGTTTTCCAAACTAGATATCCAAACGGGGTTTCGAAATAACTTAATAATGATACGAATTTGAATAATACACAGTTCTTACACGCTTCTTACACACGTTAGGTCCAGACGCGACAGGGTATATCGACCGAGCCTCCACATGCATCTCCTTCGGCTGCGGCTCCGCAAGCTACTACATCGGCTGCGGTTCCGCAGACAGCTCCTATAGCTCCACCGCCCGCTCAGACTCCCGCAGCCGCGGCTCCGTAAGCGACTACTTCGACGACGGCTGCGCAGACCACATAGCCAGCTCCACAGGCCGCTCAGACTCCCGCTCGCGCCGAATTGCAGAGTTTATTGACCGAGGAGCAGGCGCGCTTTATTCTATCGTTATTCAGAGGTGGAGCTGGACCGAGCTAGGGTAGCTTTTTGGTTCTTATTTTTTGAAACATGTATTTATTTATATCATACACATTGTACTATGTTTCCCCCAATCAGAGCAAGGCTCTGTTTGAATTTCAAAAATTCAAAATTTTGAAGCAACGCTTCAGATCCTCTGCGCTGCGTGCAAAGCGCCACGTGTCAGAAGTTGATGCGTCAACACAGCGTCCGAGGCAGTGCGTCCAATAAGAGCAATGCTCTTTAAAAATAAAAGTAAAGGAAGCAACGCTTCAGTTACGCAAGCGCTGCGCTGCGCGACATGTGTCTGCGCAGTTGCGCAAGCACTGCGCTGCGCGACACGTGTCTGCACGACGCGTGTCTGCGCAAGCACATCTGCACGACGCGTGTCTGCGCAAGCACAGCTGCGCAGGCACAGCTGCGCAAGCGCTGCGCTGCACGACGCGTATCTGCCCAAGCACAGCTGCTGCGCAAGCGCTGCGCTGTACGACACGTGTCTGCGCAATTGCGCAAGCACAGCTGCGCTGCGCGACACGTGTCACACGCTGAGGCGTTTGCGTAAAACAAAATTGAAATTTTAAAGAAATCTTTTTTGTTCTTGTTAAAACAAGAAGATTTTCTTCTGTAAAAGAGAGGCCTTTGGATCAAGGATCCAACGGTGGGGAAAATTCCCCAAATCACTCAGAGAAAGATCTCTTTAACAAATTTAACTAATTTATGGGCACAATAAAAAGGACCCCAGACCTCAAAAAGGGATGGATATTTTTTTGGTGAAAAATTAAACAGAGAAGACTCTGAAGAACTGGAGAGAAATCCTCAAGAACAAAGAAAAAGGTAAAAACCTTTAGAAAAAGAGAAAGTTCTCTTATGAACAGATCATTGATCTGAGAACAAGATCAATGATCTCTAATGAAAAGGAAAAATAATAAATAAAAAACAGTGCCTTGCACTTCTTTTTATGAACCATGGGTTCCGAATCTAAAAGATTCTCAAGATAACAGTGCCTTGCAATTTATATGAACCACTGGTTCTTTAAAAAACAAGAAAAAACTTGTTTTCTGTGATCTGAAATTGATCCAAAAGAATAAGAACAGTGCCCAGCACTTGCCCAAACTGCACCATTGTGCAAGCCGCCAAGAAGCGCTACGTGTCAGCAGTACAACAGCGCAGCGCACTGACGCAGTGCACTACGCTGTTGCGCTTGCGCTCA
This sequence comes from Agapanthus africanus, assembly GCA_030015575.1. Classification (NCBI taxonomy): domain Eukaryota; kingdom Viridiplantae; phylum Streptophyta; class Magnoliopsida; order Asparagales; family Amaryllidaceae; genus Agapanthus; species Agapanthus africanus. The sequence goes on along the minus strand of CM057337.1, from coordinate 34,603,515 downwards.
TCAGAACGTGACACGTGTCACCTCTACGAGCGCTTGCGCTCTTTAATTGCTCAAAGCACCTGACAAGCCATGTGGGGCACTGTCAGAAGTATTAAATGCAATGCATTTCTTTTGTTAAAGGGTCAGGCCCAATCAAAGGTCTAATGGACCAAATAAAAGTACTGCACATTATTTTAAAAAGGCAGAGCCTAATTAAAAAGTCTAAACAGACCAAAAATAATGCTATGCATTGTTTAAAGGGCAGAGCCCAATTGAGAGGTCCAATGGACCAAAAACAAATGCTCTGCATTATAATAAAAAGGGCAGAGCCCAGTCAATGGCCTGAAATAATGCTATGCATTATTCTAAAAAGGGGAAAGCCTAAACAAAGGCCTAACAGGCCAAATGCAAACAAAATGTGAACATTTTCAACTGGACTTAGCCCAATTTTGGCCGTAAGTCCTTAAATTAAATTGACTGAGCACAACTGCTCTCTTAAATCAGTTTATATCCGGTTCGAGGGTACATCTCCGAGCTCCTCTGACACTTATCGTTGTAATCCTTCAACGACGTCAGAGAGGTGACGGGTCCCGACGACCACATATCGATTGGACTGCGGGGTCCTTAAACTCGTGGACCGAGACGTCCTTAAACTAATATCGGACCGAGACGTCCTTAAACTAATATCGGACCGAGACGTCCTTAAACTAATATCGGACCGAGACGTCCTTAAACTAATATTGGACCGAGACGTCTTTAAACTAATATTGGACTGCGGAGTCCTTAAACTCGTGGACCGAGATGTCCTTAAACTAATATTGGACCGAGACGTCCTTAAACTAATATTGGACCGAGACGTCCTTAAACTAATATTAGACCGAAACGTCCTTAAACTAATATTGGACCGAGACGTCTTTAAACTAATATTGGACTGCGGAGTCCTTAAACTCGTGGACCGAGACGTCCCTAAACTAATATTGGACCGAGACGTCCTTAAACTAATATTGGACCGACACGTACTTAAACTAATGATGGACCACCACGTCCGTAAACTGGAATATGGACCCCTACGTCCCTAAACTGGAATATGGACCGCCACGTCCCTAAACTGGCAATAGACCATCACGTCCTTAAACTAGAACATAGACCACCACGTCCCTAAACTGGAATATGGACCGCGATGTCCCTAAACTACCTATGGACCCCTATGTCCCTAAACTGGAACATGGACCCCCCATGTCCCTAAACTGGCAATGGACCGCAATGTCCTTAAACTACCTATGGACCACTACGTCCCTAAATTGGAACAATAGAGCCCCTAAATGCTCTTTTGTCGGATCTAAACGATCACGTTTAAGTTGATCTTAGCCTCAAATATGGCTAACGTATCCTTAAACATTCAAACAGACTTTAGTCTCAAATTGGACTATAGATCCCCCAATCAACTTTGGTTCAAGGGTACATCTCTGAACTCCTCCGACATCTGTCGTTGTAATCCTTCAACGTGGTCAGAGAGGTGATAGGCCCCGACGGCCATACATGCAACGGACCACTAGGTCCCTAAACTGGAACAATAGAGCCTAAACGCTCTTTTGTTGGATCTAAACGATCCCGTTTGAGTTAATCTTATCCTCAAATATGGCTAACGTATCCTCAAACCAAAACCCCAAACCCAAATCTAAGTAAATACGGATTTGGACTAATCCACGTCCTACGGGCGACGGCATCACTTAGTCTCCGTATACAATCCACGGGCAACCACAAACAAAACAAACACACACGACACGAAGTGAAATTCTGGAGAAGGAGAAAGTTGTTACCGCGATGCGGTAGCGTAATTAACTACAGGGGCTTGCGCCTGTAGGGAAGAGCGTCCCCACAATCAAAAACCCCTCAAGCGAGGGGGAATCTGACGAAGTCTGCTACATCGGCCGCATCCGTCTAAACCTCCGATACACGGTGCCATAAATCAACTTGGCATCTTCGGAGAGGTAGACGGATAAAACCAAATAGCATCTGCCCCGAATCTCAGGCAAGACGTCCTAATGTCTCGGCAGCCATTCGGAGGGGAACAGATTCTGGCACGCCCGGTGGGACCTTTTCCTCTTTCCACTCCACACTTCGTGTGTCGTCCTCGCGAACCAATCACGGTTTGTTAACGGTTGCCTTTGGATTTCAAGTTACTAAGATTTGGTCTTCTGCCTGGCGCAGAACTCAAGCATCAATGGCCTCTAACTGCACCAACTGCTCGAAGTGCCACTGCAACAGACGCTCCACCTCACCTGGAGGTGTAGCATATGGGCCCCAAGCGGCCTCCTTCCTCGCTCTGCCGGTAGAGCAGGTGACCCAAGCCGCCACTGGCCTGTTTTTCGGGACCATGATCCCACCTACAAGCTTCTCTATGCCAATACCTGCACTGGAAGTGAACAAGAAGTCGGTCTTCGACCGGCTCACTGCTACGACGGCCCCTGTCAACGGGTCGCCCACTACCAAACCAACAACCTCTATTTTCTCCAGGCTGGATCAGAACTCTAAATTGGTTGTCCCAAGGAAGGCAATAACTGCTGTTCCAGAAGTCGTCAAGGCGGCTTCCCCTGTCAAAGAGTCAGTCTTTTCAAGACTGACGATTCCTGCTCCTGCCCCTGCTCGAGGATCCGTCTTCGACAGGTTGAATATCACCCCTCAAAAGACAACCTCAGTCTTTAAGAGGTTAACACCAGCGGCGCCTCATTCAGACAGGGGGAAAAAAGAAGCTGTCTCAATCTTCGAGCCAGTCCCAACGGCTCGTCATGCTCGACGTCGCCATTGGCGACGAGTGAGGAAGGCAGGGGGCAACTCCCCCTCAGGGCTAACTCCACCGGCTCCAGTGGTAGAAGTCAACGCTGCTGTTCCAACCGGGAACAGCTTTGAACTGCTGAGGAGGGTACATAAGAATTCTCCAACCGCTACATTGAAAAGATCTCCTCCGCCTGTGGAGAGAGTTCCGGAAACAAAACAGGAAAAGCCCCCTCAACCGCTGTCCTAAAAAATTTATAAAGTTTGGCGGAGAGTTCAAGACTCCGTAATTGACCCAGATCGCTCTCGTCAACAGAAAAAGGAGAAAGTGGAAAAAGAAAAAGACCGTCCTATTAAACAGCAGGGGACAACAATCGCTAGGGTGCCCACTACAACGGCCCCTTCAACTTCAACGGCCCACAAAAGAAGGAGGCCGGAGAAAACCCCCGCGCCGGCGACAAATATCAGAGGTGGTGAACCCAAACGCCCTAAGTCAGGGGGCATTGTAGTTCATACCATCTATGTGACGTCTGGTAAAGAGGACAGTCGCATATCTACGGGTCATCGACCGCTTACGCGATCAGTGACCAAGGCGCAGGAGCAACAACAAAAGCTCCAAGAGATGATGAACGCTATGGCCGCACTTACTGGGCCAAAAGAAAACCCTGAAGCGTCCTCAGATGAACGCCAGGAAGAAGAAACCGACGCCGAATTCCTTCATCGAATATTGGAGAAGAAGGACAAAGAGGCTGCTGAACATGCAGCCAACATACAGCGTATGGGCCTCCTGTTCCAAGACATGGTAGGGATGATGATAAAACAAGATCCTCCGGCTGGAGATCCCCCGATCGTCCTTGGTGACGATAGGGGAGAAACGTCGAATCATCCGCCAGCTTTGTCAACAGCTAAGGAGGATACAATCTCCAAAGCTGATTTGGACGAGTACATAGCCCAACAAATACGGGTTCATCATGCGACCGAAGCAGCCGGCCAGGTCGTAAAAACAGGGCGGCCATATCCAAGTTGGTACGATCAAATCAAGTACCCGCCCGGTTACACAATTCCCAAGTTCCATGTTTACAAAGGGACGGGCAATCCTCACCAGCATGTTGCCCAGTTCAGGGCACTCTGCGGCAACACCGGTGGTGATGACAAGCTTTTGCTCCGCCAGTTTGTTGGAAGTTTATCAGATACGGCGTTCGAGTGGTACTCTGAGCTCCCGAACGACTCTATCAAAACCTTCGCGGAGATGGAGCTGTTGTTTACTCAGCGTTTTGCAAGCGCCAGTAAACGCACCCCGATGACGGCACTGATTAACGCCAGGGTAAAACCAGGCGAGACATGGGTTCAATATGCTATACGGTGGCGGAACTTATGGTCAAAATGCGAGCAACGCATTGAAGAAGCTCCCGCAGTGGGTATGTTTGTGGGAACCCTTGATCCGCAAGCAACCATCTCGCAATTTATGATGTTTTTCAAGCCGACTACCTTCCAGGCCTTGATTGACAAGCTAGCACAAATGGATCAGATGGGCCATAAACCTCCTCTTCCAAAGCCGGACTCCCGAAGTGACAAAGGGAAGGGAAAAGCGATCATTGTCGCTAACGCTCAACAACAACCGAGCGACTCGAAGCCGGTTGTTCGCCAAAATAATATGCGTCCGTACGTAGCCCTTGAAGAGAGGCTAGGACGTTCTTACTCTTTTCCCCGCGATAAAACGAGAAGGTTATTCGAGCTGGCGTTGCGCAACAGACTCATAAATCTGCCGGATCCAAAACGTCCGTTGCAACCAAGTGATGTCAATGAGCCCAACTACTGTCCTTATCATCGAGTACTGGGCCATCCGATCGAAGATTGCTACGTTTTCAAAAATTGGCTCGAAAACCAGTACCGACAGGGCAAATTCGCGTTATCTGACAAATGGAAGGTGAATCCCCTGCTGCCCCACACCTCTAAAGGGACGAATACGCCGGGGGAAACATGCTCCGTCGTTGAAGAAGCTCTTTGGGAGGTTGTATTATCAGCCAGGACAAAAAGGATGCTAAACGATTTTCAGACATGTCCAGCGATTAGGTGGAAGAACCCGTTGGAACTGCAGGTCATTGAAGGGATGTTGAAACCACGTCCAACTCCAAAGACCGATGGTGGTGGCTCAAACACTCGCAACCAGTCTTCAAAATCTTCAAAGAAGAAGAAGAAGAAATCTAAGAAGCCCGTGAAGCCTGACGACAAGCGCACAGACTTGCAAAAACAAATTGATGCGCTGGAGGAATACAACCAGAAGACGCGGACTCCCATTACACTCCAAGAGTTCCTCAATCACGTCTTTCAAGAGGAAGATGAGGGAGAAAGTTCATCCGATGAATCTGAAGAATGTGTGGCGAGCTGTCATGTGATTTACCATTTGTTCATGGACGATGAGGAAACTCCTTGTACTGAAACGCTGGGGGCAGATCCTGAACCAAAAATTCTGGGGCCATCAGATGAAGTAATTGACGCATTCCTTAATGAAGCTCGGTTGAAAAGTAAAGCTGATCGGGAACGCGAGGCGACTATATTTGAAAGGGCCAAGCGCCAGCGACTTGATGAAAGAGCTGAGACGATACCGCTGGAGCAAAATGCCTCCACCGTCGACAAAAGCCAATTCAAGATGAGGAAAAGGTTTGCTAAGGCCATATCAATGGGCATGAAGCTACTGTCCTCCGAAGGAAACATCACCGGTGAAGTGGAAATGCACCCCTCATATTGCTTATATCATCGTAAGATTTCGTACCCCACCGAAGAGTGCAAAGCTTTCGATAGATGGAGGCAAGGATACGTTGCTCATCGACAACGCTTTAAGCGGGAGAAACGTAAAACTCGTCGGGGGCAGAAAAATATAACCGAAGGGTTTAACAGAACTACCGGTGATTGTCGCATGGTTAACGCCAGGGGATCATAGGTGCCTACATTCGGGAGCGATTCTGATGAGGAGCTGGAACTTGCCCCTCTGTTTAAAGAGTCCACTTCGGGAAAAGAAGAAGAGCAGAAGGTCTGCGAAAATATTCGGCTGCGGAATCGCACGTTGCCCGAAAAGAACTTCGGACCCTTAAACAGAAAAGTTAAAGGGAAAGAAAAGGTCTCTGAAGATATCGTCTTAGATGACCAAGTTCCGGAGGAGCTAAGCGCCAAGGACCCGCCGAAGAAGAATAAGGTGGATTACAACGTCTTAGCACATCTGAGGAAGCTGCCCTCGCAACTCAGCATTCTTGACGCCCTTTTTCTATCAAAAGAGGCGAGAGATTCGTTGATCAAGGCACTACAAGATCCGGAACAATTCCAAGCGTGCCTGGCCGAGGAAAAGATGAAGGATGAATTGGAGGAAGTGCACGCGGCCGATGTCACTTTTGGCGACGAGGACCTTCTCCTTGGGACGTGCGAACACAATCGCTCCCTCTATGTCTCAGGATACTGTCACGATATAAAGATAGGCAAAATCCTGATCGACAATGGATCTTCCGTTAATCTCCTCAATGTGCGGGTCTTAAAAGAAATCTGCATGAGCGTCCAGCACCTTGCTCGACAAGATTACCATTTCCGGGTTCGACTCCCAGTTATCAAGAACTCTTGGGTCTGTAATACTGACGCTACGCTTCGGGCTACTCGTCACGGACATTAAGTTCCACGTCATAGACGCCAAGACATGCTACAACGCTTTGCTCGGCCGACCATGGTTACACGAGTACAACATCATCCCTTCTACGCAACATCAGTGTATGAAGTATTTTAAGGATGGTTTCGAGTATACCGTGACGGGAGAACTGAACCCGTTCTCTGTGAACGAGGTCCGCAAATATGAAGATGCCAAATACTTCTTACTGGATTTCGAAGACATGGAGAAGTGTCACAAGCCGGAGAACAAAGCTAATGCCACCATCCCTGTCTTCGGCAGTGATACCGAGGAGGAAGAGGAGATAGTTTATTCGGGTCCATCCCAACACAATAAGCCAGGGCCGTCCGCCCCTACGTTGATCTTTGGTAGCGACTTGGAAGATGAGATCCGTGTTGTATTCTCTGCGTGACCTTCAATACAAACGTCCGCCGACGAAGAGCAAAGTCTACAAATCGCCATAGTGCCGCTTAAACACCATAAAGAACTGGATGCGCTTGATATCTACAATGTAGAAGAGCTGCGAACGTTCTATATCCCTCCCAGGCGAGAAAGAGAAAAAGCAATTCTATTCTACCGCTCTGAAGAAACCAAGGTGGAAAAAGAAATCTGGCATGTCGCAGATCCTACGCTCGACAGGCTTCAACCCATCCGTCTTCCCAGATATTATACGGAAGGTTTGAAAAAGTTGCTGAAACGCCAGGGGATATCCTTCAAATAGACCGTTCGAAAAGCCAAGTTCTATGACAAAGTCTGGAACGTTCCCGGGACTCAACGCAAACCGCCTAATGGGAGAATGGAGACAAAAGGACTTGGATAGACCCGATCAAAGAAACGAGAGCTACTAAACAGCTGCTACGTCGTGTATGACTTCGATGAAGAAGCGGATGCTCAGTGGGAGGACGCTGATCCTGAGACGGTGAAAGTTCCAGATGCAAAAGAGCCCAGTTCGTCGTTCGAAGAACAAATGGACAAGCTTATAAGAGAAGCGGGTCAAAAAGTCCGGGACGATCATAACCGCGAAATGGTCATTTACGAGAAAGCCAAAACACAACGCCTTCTCCAACAGGCCGTGAAAGATGAAAATGCCGCTCCTTGTCAACCTGTCATAAAGAAGGCTCGACGCAAAAGCAGAAATAAGTCGAAAGGCCAAAAATGCGCTCAGCAGCAACAAAGCAGGGCTAAGAAGCCACGCAAACGGGAGTCGAGCGTTATTGATCTATCCCTCTTGAAGAAAATGGGTCGAGCGTACTCGTTTCCTTGGGACAAGACGAAGAAGATACTTGATCTTGCTCTGAAACATCAAATGCTTACACTGCCGGAGTCCAAAAACCCCGAACAAGCAAGCGAAGTCTCTAACCCAAACTATTGCTCTTACCATCGAGTAATAGGGAATCCTCTTGAAGATTGCTTCACCTTCAAGAATTGGGTTGAAGATCAGTATCAGCTTGGCAAATTCACTCTGTCTGACAACTGGAGGGTAGCACCGCCACAGAAGTACGAGCCCAAGGCCACGAAAGAAGAACCAGTTCTACATTGGGATTGGAAGCGAATTCGTACTTGTCACGTGATAACGATATTAAAAGAAGAGCACGAGAACATGGATGACCTTCTCTGGTGCTTCGAAAACAACAACGACGAGATAATCTCAGAATTTCCACCAGCGCCAAAAGAGCTGGAAGATGGAATCCATACCACTGCAGATAACCTCAAGGAAATTGAGTTGGGAACGGCGAATGATCCGCGACCGACATTCATCAGCGAGCTACTATCTAAAGAAAGGGTGGCTGCGTTAAAAGACGTGCTTCTACAGCATAGAGATTGCTTTGCGTGGAACTATTCTGAAATGCCGGAACTAGATCCAGAAATTGCTGTGCACAGATTGGCGATATCCCCGGACATCAAGCCAGTCAAACAGGCGCCGAGGAGAATGTGGCTCGAGCTTGAGATGAGCATCAATGCCGAGGTCAAGAAGCTGATCGACTCTGGCTTCATCCAGGAAGTTCAATACCCTGAATGGATCGCCAACATCGTCCCGGTGATGAAGAAAAATGGGACAGTGCGCATATGCGTAGACTTCCGGGATATTAATAAAGCTTGCCCGAAGGACAATTTCCCAGTGCCAGTCACCGAACTGATGATAGACAATACGTCCACTCACGAGGTTTTCTCCTTCATGGACGGCTCGTCAGGATATAATCAGATAAAAATGCATCCCGAAGACCAGAAGCACACCGCCTTCTGAACTCCTTTGGGAATATTCTGTTATAAAGTGATGCCCTTCGGTTTAAAGAATGCCGGTGCCACCTACCAAAGGGCCATGACGAAGATCTTCGATGACCTTATACACGAAATCGTCGAATGCTATATCGACGATCTCGTGGTTAAAAGCAAATCATATGAGGAACATCTCGAGCATTTGAAGACCGTATTTCAACGCCTTCGACAATACAACTTGAAGATGAACCCCCTCAAGTGTGCATTCGGAGTTTCCTCGGGCAAATTCCTAGGATTCATTGTCCGACACCGGGGCATCGAGATAGATCCATCAAAGATCAAGGCGATCATGGAAGTGCCTCCGCCAAGGACTCTCAAACAACTGCGGTCTCTCCAAGGGAAGCTCGCATACATACGGCGATTTATAGCCAACCTTTCAGGCAAGTGCCGTCCTTACAGCCACCTGATGAAGAAGGGAACCCCGTTCGTCTGGGACCAAAAATGCCAAAGCGCGCTAGACGAGATCAAACAATACCTGCAGAACCCGCCGGTGTTGGCTGCTTCGGTCAAAGGAAAGCCCCTCATTCTTTATACAACCGCCCTCGAAGGTTCCTTAGGCGCACTATGGGCGCAAGAGAACGATCAAGGGAAATAAAGAGCACACTACTATTTAAGTCGAGTTCTACTGGGGGCAGAAAGTAATTACTCCCCTATCGAAAAACATTGCCTGGCGTTAATCTTTGCGATAACCAAGCTCAGACACTATGTGTTGACACATGAGGTCCGTCTCATTTCAAAGGTGGACCCCCTTAAATATTTGATGTCAAAGGCCATATTGACAGGACAAATTGCTAAATGGGCACTGCTCTTGATGGAGTTCTCGATAACCTATCAGCCTCTCAAGGCAGTGAAAGGCCAGGCCATCGCCGACTTCCTCGCTGAGCACCCGATACCCGCCGATTCTCCTCTGAATTGCGATCTTCCAGACGAACATGCATTTGACGCGATCGACGGTGGTGATACCCAATGGGAGCTTTATTTCGATGGAGCATCTTCCTTGAAGAAACGCAAACAAAGTGCCCCTATAATCAAATCGGGAGTAGGACTCATCTTTGTAACTCCACAAGGTGGGATAATGAGTTTTGTCTTCTCTCTAATAGAGCCGAGGACAAACAATGAAGCCGAATACGAAGCTCTGATAGCAGGCCTCGAGATCGCCATCGACATGGGGATTGAAAACCTCCTCATATATGGAGATTCCCAACTGGTCGTTAGTCAAGTAAACGACGACTACCAAACATGCAAACCAGAATTGGTGAAGTACGGCGAAAAGGTGCAACAACTGTTGACCCAAATTCCCTCATATACTTTGGAAAGCATACCGCGTGCGGAAAACAGCAAAGCAGACGCGTTGGCCAAACTTGCTAAAGAACTGGCTGATGAGAACCCCGATGACGTTAGAATCGCGGTACAAAGCCGTCGGGTGCTTGCCCCAGCAGAAATATCTCCGGAATCATCCGAAGAAAATGGAGCGAGCGAGCAGACGACCCTGCAAGTAAAAGATTGGGAAAATACCGAGGATTGGAGAGAAGTCTTCATAGACTACTTTAAATCCCACCGAATGCCTGAAGAAGCGTCCACAAGACATCAGCTCACGAAACGAGCTCTGTCTTTTGCCTTCGTCAATGATACTCTGTACAAGAGGTCATTTGATTCTCTGTGGCTGAGATGCTTAGGACCTGACGAAGCGAAAAGGGTCGTCCAGGAAGTTCATGACGGACTCTGTGGTTCTCACCAAGCAGGCCCAAAGATGAAGTTGAAGATCTAACGGATGGGCTACTACTGGCCCACGATGATCCAGGACTGCCTCGAATATGCGAAGCAATGCCACTCATGCCAAATTCATGGGGACTTCATCCACCGGCATCCAAATCCACTACATCCAACGGTGGCTAGCTGGCCGTTCGAAATGTGGGGAACTGATATAGTCGGCCCTATCGAACCAGCGTCGTCCAAGGGACATCGTTTCATACTGGCGACGACTGATTACTTCTCCAAATGGGCGGAGGCAGTACCGCTGAGGGAAGTGAAGACGGAGAATATCCTCCACTTCTTCAAGACGCACGTCATATATCGGTTTGGAACTCCACGACGAATCATCTCCGATAACGGGCCAGCTTACAGAAGCCACAAGATCAGTCGCTTCGCGCAACAGCACAATATAGACTGGAGATATTCCTCGGTTTATAATCCGTGAGCTAACGGTCCAGCTGAGGCCTTCAACAAGACCTTGATGAAGATCATGAAGAAAATGGTGTCACGAAATAAGAAAGACTGGCACGAAAGACTGCAAGAAGCTCTCTGGACGTATCGAACTACGTTTAAGACGGCCACGAACGCAACGCCATATGCGTTGGTATTCAGTACAGAAGCAGTACTCCCCCCCGAGATAGAATTACCCTCTCTACGAGTGGCAGTCCATTACGAGCTGACGGACGAAGAAAATGCTCACCATCGGCTTGAGGAGCTTGACGCACTTGATGAAACCCGGCTCATAGCGCAACAAAATCTAGAAGCTTACAAAGCAAAGATGACGCGCTCATATGAAAGATTGACCCGACCGAGGACATTCCGCCAAGGCGAACTTGTGCTAGTGGTCAAAAGGCCTATGATTCCCAATCGCGCCAAGCGGGGAAAATTTGAGCCAAACTATGAAGGCCCGTACATCATAGATAAAGTTTACCAGGGTGGGGCCTATCTACTCGTGGACATGCACGGTGAAAGGCCTTTCAGGCCAATAAACGGTCGCTTTCTAAAGAAATACTACGCTTAATGAGTCACAGCCTAGGTCAATGATAGATGACGACGACTATGTCCGATCGCTATCTTCCTAAGATCAAGCTTTTTAAGCAGTAGCCGGCCTTCTCAATGTCGGACCGAAACGTCCTTAAACTAATGACTGACCGAAACGTCCTTAAACTAATAGTGGACCGAGATGTCCTTAAACTAATACCGCAGCATCTGTAGGCTGACAAAATAAAAAAATAATAATAATAATAATAAATATAAATAAAAACGGTATGTCCATAAGCAAAAAGGGCACGGATGAAAACCCGAAAGGGCGCCGTGAGTAAAAACAGCAGGGCTACCGGCGAGTGTTCATGAAAACCCGAAAGGGCACGACCTTGTAAAAAAAGAGGAAAAGAAAATAAATAAAAAAAAAGAATAAAGAAAAATGGTATGTCCATAAGCAAAATGGGCACGGATGAAAACCCGAAAGGGCTCCGTGAGTAAGAACAGCAGGACTACCGGTGAGTGTTTGTGAAAACCCGAAAGGGCGCAACCTCGTTAAAAGACACTTATAAGGTCCTCTCGACCTTGTAAGGAGAAACTACCCGTGTGAGATCCTTACGACTCACAAAGGAGCAACAAACTTAGGGATCCCCACGATTCCTAAGGAGAAAATACACTTACGAGATCCTCACGACTCATAAGGAGAAATCTCTTATGGGACCCTCACGGCTCATAAGAGTTGAAAGTCTTAAGTTACAGAGACCTAAACCTGTGCTTAAGAAACCCCCACAACTTCCGATACTGCCCTACAAGTGGTTCAATACTGACCCTTGTATACAATCCACGGGCGCGAATAAACATTTCCCTAACCAGGTCCCATCCGTGACTGGGGATATATGCACATGATGAACAACCCTTGTAAGTCCTCTCGACTTACAAGAAGAAAACCCTCTTATAGGATCCTTACGACTTACAGAGGAACATACACTTAGGAATCCTCACGATTCCTAAGGAGAAAATACACCTATAAGATCCTCACGACTTGTAGTGATAAATACCTTTGTGAGACCCTTACGGCTCATGAAGTTAAAAGCCTTAGTCGACAGCGCCTTAACCCTGTTCACTAAGCCACCTTTGTTCGACATCGACGGAGGCAAATGATGATTCGCTCCTGGAAATATCCCAGTTGTAGTGATGCTGATGCCGAAATCGGTGTCTAATTCCAGGTTTACGGCGGAAATCCAGTAGGCCGCACATGCATACGGAATAGCCGAAATGATAGGGCAACTCGCAATAAAAAGCAGCAAGTAAAAATGTATGTATACAAAATAGTCAAAATGATTGGGCAACTCGCAATAAAAAGCAGCGAGCGAAAGCAAAATAAACAGCCGAAATGATTGGGCAACTCGCAATAAAAAGCAGCGAGTGAAAGCAAAATAAACAGCCGAAATGATAGGGCAACTCGCAATAAAAAGCAGCAAGTAAAAATGTATGCATGCAAAATAGCCGAAATGATTGGGCAACTCGCAATAAAAAGCAGTGAGTGAAAGCAAAATAAACAGCCGAAATGATTGGGCACCGCGAAAAATAGCCGAAATGATTGGGCAATCGCGACCTTCGCGATATAAAAGCTGAAATGATAGAGCATCGCGGAAATATAAAAAAAATGATAAAACTTTGGCCTTACAGTTAAGATCACATCGATCCATGTATACAATACAAGGGAACAAACAAAGAGGGAACCATACTTTCCCAACAGGCTCCGCCAGAAAACGAAGCCAAATCTCGACGGTTCATCCCAACTCCGAGGAAACCAGTGTCTTCGGCAAATACCTCAACTCAAGGAAACAAACACTCCTTGACGAGAGCCTCCTGATCCGCGTCGACTTGCAGAGCAACCAGTGCCTCCGTGGGAAATTCTCGACTCGTTTCAACACCAAGGAAACAAATAATCCTTGGCGCTAGGAAAAAAAATAATCCCTAGCAAACACCTCAACTCAAGGAAACAAACACTCCTTGATGAGAGCCTCCTGATTCGCGTCGACTCGCAGAGCAACCAGTGCCTCTGTAGGAAATTCTCGATCCGTTTCAACGCCAAGGAAACAAATAATCCTTGGCGCTAGGGAAACAAATAATCCCTAGCAAACACCTCAACTCAAGGAAACAAACACTCCTTGACGAGAGCCTCCTGATTCGCGTCGACTCGCAGAGCAACCAGTGCCTCCGTGGGAAATTCTCGATCCGTTTCAACACCAAGGAAACAAATAATCCTTGGCGCTAGGAAAACAAATAATCCCTAGCAAACACCTCAACTCAAGGAAACAAACACTCCTTGACGAGAGCCTCCTGATTCGCGTCGACTCGCAGAGCAACCAGTGCCTCCGTGGGAAATTCTCGATCCGTTTCAACACCAAGGAAACAAATAATCCTTGGCGCTAGGGAAACAAATAATCCCTAGCAAACACCTCAACTCAAGGAAACAAACACTCCATGACGAGAGCCTCCTGATTCGCGTCGACTCGCAGAGCAACCAGTGCCTCCGTGGGAAATTCTCGATCCGTTTCGACACCAAGGAAACAAATAATCCTTGGCGCTAGGGAAACAAATAATCCCTAGCAAACACCTTAACTCAAGGAAACAAACACTCCTTGACGAGAGCCTCCTGATCCGCGTCGACTCGCAGAGCAACCAGTGCCTCCGTGGGAAATTCTTGATCCGTTTCAACACCAAGGAAACAAATAATCCTTGGCGCTAAGGAAACAAATAATCCTTAGCAAATACCTCAACTCAGGGAAACAAACGATCCTTGACGAGAGCCTCCTGATTCGTGTCGGCTCGCAGAGAAACCAGCGTCTCCGCGGGAAAATTCCCGATTCGTCTCAACTTACAAGATGAAGCCTCAGGCGGCAGGGACTAAAAAACTTGCTTCCTGAACATTGGGACCCTGCAAGTCGATCTAAACGGTCTCTTGCATACTATTCACGGGTCTCACCCTCCAAAGTCGAATCTCGACAAGGAGGGAAACAACCGCTTATGAGTCCTCTCGACTCGTAAGAGGGAAAAATTCTCTTACAGGATCCTTACGACCTATAAGAGAAAACACACTTAGGAATCCTCACGACTCCTTAGGAGAAAAACCCACCTGCGAGATCCTCTCGATCCGTAGGGAGAAAAGTCTCTATGAGACCCTCACGGCTCATAGAGTTGAAAAGTCTTAGGCGACAGATCTGAACCTGTAGCCTAAGCTATCGCTATCCTATGAAGAAATCAAGATACCTACTCTATTATATGCTAATTGTGACAAAATGCTGATAATAAGAGAAGGCAGAAAGCAAAAGAACATACAAGACATTGCAAAAGAAAATGTGTATCTTTATTCATTGACTTCAATCAAATACAAGATGAATCGTACAAAAGAATAAAGAATAGATACATATTATTTAAAAGGAAAGTTTTACAAATACATTGATACAAAGGCAGCTACGGGGAAGGAAGCGTCTTAAGTAGCTTTATCAGTTGTTCACACACTTCCTTCCATGCATTTTCCCGATCGGCTACCACCACCAGTTCGTCCTCTACTTGAGCCCACTGCTGCATGAAGGATGCAAGCTGTTCCCCAACGACCTGCTGAGCTGCTTCACGGCCTCGGGCATCATGCTCGGCAGCATCAAGCTTCCGCTTCAGTGCTATCCCATTAGAGATACGCTCCAGGAGGCCTTCAAAGACCGCTTTCACCTCGGCAGCATTCGTCCTAACTTCAGCGCGCAGGCGAGCAGTTGCGCTTGAGGACTCCTGACGTTCCTTCAACCGTAAAGCTGCCTCTTGCTCCAAATGGCGGAAATAAGAAGTGCTTTGCTCGAGCCAGGCTATCCGTTGGGTGCTTATGGCCAAAACTTCAGGGGAAGGACGCATCGACTCCAACCGATGAAGGCAGGCCTCGATCTCCCTGCAGTGGTTAACCCAAGATTCAACGACGCCTTCGTTGTGAAAGTTTACAAGCGCCGCCAACATTGGGTTAACCTCCATAGCAAAATCTGCGGCAGAGGGGAGAGCGTCCACGTTAAGCTCTTCGATATACCCGCTCAGCATGCCCAAACTCATCATGGCACCTTTTGAAGATGGACGTTTCAAGAAGGGGCCTGCCGGTGAAAAGACGCGAGACTCAAGAGGGACCGGAGCCGGAACGACAGCTGAAAAGACAAAATGCGATTAAATGATGATTCAATAGATATGGAAAAAGTCATTGATAAGATAGTTTACTATACCGGTTGAAACAGATGGCAAGGCCGGAAGGGCCGATGGCGCGACCGATCTTTCTTCTCCCCCTTCGATTTGTAACACTGCAGTCAGGACAAGAGAGAGTTAGAAATAATTCCGTCACCAAAAAAAAAAAAGAAAAAAAAAGGTATCAGTCGGGAACTATACTCACCAGCACCGCCCGAGGGAGAAGCGAGTTCAGATGGGAAGGAGAAGTGTGGAAGCAACACTTGATATAGATGATCGAAGAGCACTCCTGAAAAGACACAACAATACGACTTTAGTACACAAATTATACGTCTGGAGGATAGGATTAATGAATTGCAAACCCATACCTTCTAACATCTTAGATGGTATGAGAGAGGGTCGAGAGGTGACCACCGCCAAGGCAGTCGTTGAGGCGTTCCCTCAAGCAGTGGGGCATCGGCGTTGGCTGCACCTGCGTTACGAAAAAGGTGAACTTGTCAGAAAGGATTGTAAGGTAAAGAAAGACAGCAACTTGGGATTTACCTGATGAGCTGCCGGCTAAAACGGAGGCGACTCCCTCCTCCATTGACATGAGGCCACCGCCCGTGACCTCATCACCCGACTCGATAGGGACCGTCGTCGTGCTCGCGCGACCAGGAGACGACAGAAGGTCGTAGGAGGGGAGGGCAATGATTGGAGCGTTGCCGGACTCTCGGAAGGAAGCGGCTGACTCTTCCCCAAGAGTCGTGCCCATCTCACACGCTACTTCTTCGGGCTCCGCCGTCTCCATCGGCTTATCCACCGTCACCGCGAGGTCGCCAGCCTCAAGCACCTTGCCCACCACTACCCTCGGCTCGGTTATAACGATCATTTCATCTGCCGCCACTTCAGGCTCAGCATCAATGACCCTCTCGGCTACAGATCCCTCAACCTCTGTTTCAGGCTCCGTAGCCCCAACGACATTGCCCACCGTCAGCTCGGGTTCGGAAGGTACCGCCTCCTTTGTTTCCCTGGGTTCAACGGTCTCCGCCTCCCCCTCAGTCGGACTTGGCCCTGCAGGATAGAATACAGAAAAACCGATGGCTTTATAATCCTTACAACAAGATTCTGAAAGAAATGTTACCTGAAGAGGATTTATCATTTGCACTCCGAACCGCGCGCGCCACTTGCCTGCGAGCAGTTGATAGGGCGACAGGGGCCTCTTCGAAGGGAGTATCAGCACGAGGGATAGTGCTAGGGCCCGCTCCCGTGGCCAAAGCAGCTCTGCGCGCCTTTGCTTCACGTCTCAATCGCTTCCTCTCCTCCTGAGCCGTTGAGACGGATTCTACCAGAGCCTCTTTAATTGAGGCGTCTTCGTCCGTGAATAGGGATGCCTCCAAATTTTTCAAGGCATCCCTCATCATTTTGTTAAGTCGAGGCTCTTGCAGCAGCCCCGACGAGACCGAGACTTCAGTAACAGGCTTGGGGAGGATCCCCGCATCAATTGGTATAGCCTCTGCGAAGAAACAAAATAAGAAGGTTAAACGGACCATCAGAAGGGATAACAAATTTTTCTTATAAAAGAAAAAGCGGGTAGGACGTACCAACGCCCGCTAGAGCACGTTTCTCCTCTTCCTCCTGGAAGGTTTTCAAAGAAGAAGCAATAGCTTCTTCGGTAGAGACACCTGTCGAAAATGGGGGAAAGTATTAGTTAAAAATAATGATAAAAAAGTGCGATAAAGCGACTAAGAAAACAGCTAATGGTTACCTGACTCAGTGAGTTTGCTTAACATCGCTTCGAGCCTTGCTGACCGCTCAGAAGCTGCAATAGCGGCCGCCAAATTGGTGTCTGCGGGGTCTACTAAGAAGCCCTTATTGCTGCCATATTCACTTATTCCTTCGGTGAGAGAGGCCTCAGGCTCTAAACTGAGGATCGCGTCGAGGGAAAGGATCGACATCTTCTTCTTTTGCCCGCCAGCTCTAGATGCACCTGGAATTGATTTGCGCTTGGCAGTCACCTTGGGGCGGCGGGTCCCGATATCCGCTCCTGCGCCGGACTTCGGCGATATTACATTAACCGTCTTCGTGGGAGCACGGGGCGCCGGTGGTGCATTCACCATAGCAGGCAGCGGCAATCCATGCAGGGGGCTCAACATGCGTGGTCGATCGACTCCAGCATCTTTTAGCGGAGGAATGACTGGAATCTTTGGCTTCAAGCGGGCCTTGCGATCACTGCCAGGAGGCGCACCCCTATGGTCAACCAGCATGCGCTTTTCCGTTAAGATAACTGGGCCCATCGCATGCGCATACCAAGCCACGTATGTGTTGAGCATCTTAGGGACACAGCTGGGTTTGCTGATAAAGAAATAGGAACCCGTGTTAAGCCGTGTGAAGTGGTGCATTGCATTCTTTATCCCCTCTCGGCTGACCGCCGGCTTTTCCAAGAAACCTTCCATTGGGACCCCTTGGTTGTAGCTCGATTGCTGAGCAAACCGGTGCGGGTTATACCTCATAAAGAGTGCAGTCTCGCTCTGCCTGAACACCAAGTAGCCCGGCCGAATGGAATAGAGATGGAGGATTTCCCGAGCCTTCAATATGGAAGCCCCATCTTTAAAATCATCACATAGCGACACTACTGACTTGGTGGTCTCCGAGCCTATTGTTATGACCTTATCCACAAAGGAAACTTTTGCTCCGACCAGATGTGGACGAAGGAGCAGCCTCCTAGACTCCCGCGGGGGTGCAGCCACAATTGAAGCGCCGACCAACCGCATGACTCTCGGGAGTCTGCATTTCTCAAAGAACGGAGGAATCTTATGGGCGCCGAACACCCCTTGCACGTGCATCTCCATCCAGGAGGTGAAATAGTGCATCGGGAAGTTAGCAGGCTGCACCCCAGGCTCACTAGCGTCCGCCGCTACGCTAAGTCCATTATAAAGATAAACCAGCCCGGCGATTCCTACCGATAACTGCAAACCTGCCATCATCCGATGCGCTGGGTAAAAGACGAAGGGCCCCATGTGGCGCGGGTGCATAAGGAGCGCAAAGCTGCACAGCCACAAGCCCAGGAACCCTATAAAAAAGGTCTCCTCATCCAAGCCCGGGACGACAATTTCTGAAAAATGGATGACTGCGGCACTGGGGAGGTAAAAGTCTTGGTGGTCATCCTCCGATGTGGGTCGGCGATCCAAACCGAATCCAAAAGGGTCGTCGAGCCGGGCGAACTTCTCGCCCTGCTCCGATAGGAGCTCCGGGCGAACGAAGCGGGCAATAAAATCTGCGAAACTGACGCCCCGGTCACCCGATTCCAGATGGAGTCCTTCATAGAGCTCCAACACCTTCACCAAGCCTGGATATTGATGCTGAACGGCGTTCTCCGGAGTCAGGTCAAACACCAGCGGCTTGGTAGCAAAGACGTATTCGTCAGGAGGAAGCAACTCCTCGTAATGCTCCCCCCTCATCGGCAAACCCGAGAGTTCGGCAAACTCCTCCAAAGAAATAGAGACCTCTCTATCCGTCATCA
Organism: Agapanthus africanus; assembly: GCA_030015575.1. NCBI lineage: Eukaryota > Viridiplantae > Streptophyta > Magnoliopsida > Asparagales > Amaryllidaceae > Agapanthus > Agapanthus africanus. The sequence continues at coordinate 34,584,376 of CM057337.1, read as the reverse complement.
AGAAAGTGTGGGTGGGGATATTCCATTGCTCGATAAAAGCCTTAATCCACCACGTTGGAGGGGAAGGATATTCGAAAAGCGAAACGTAGATGGCCAAATACAAACCGATCTTCATCAAGTGAGTCCTTTTAGCCGATAAGATGTATCGGGCCCACTGCAAGTATCCAGCGGGCGGTCGTGGCACCAATCCAATATTGTAGGCCTGTCCCCAAGGGCGTGCTTCACCCTGACAGATTCGCCACCCTAAAATATCTATTGCCGGCGGCTGCTGCACGGGAACAGCACCAATTGCGGGTTGGAGGAGGTCATCCGAGTTCCAATTTTTAACCTCCACGGCATACTTCACCGGGGGTTTGTCCGCATAGGAGATTGAAGTTATGGGCTCAGACGGCGTGGCGAAACTGAAACTGCGGCGACCCTGGATGATTTCATTGTACCACTTTTCCCACAAGTGAAGATTTTTGTGCTCGGGGTCATGATCCTTAATAAGAGCGAACACCACCCGGTCCACTGGTGCATGGGGAAACCCTCCCTCCGAGCGAACAAATGGGAAAGATAGGTTGGCAGACATGTTTCCTGTAGAAAGACAAAAATAACCGTTAGTGTTCCAACGCTTGGCATTTTACACTACACTGCAATGCAGTGGGTAGGGGACAAAAGGGGGGACCCACAAAATCTGGATGGCAATGCATCAATTAATAAGACAATCCCATCATTAGATGAGACTATCAATTAATGAAAAAGGTCCCCAAGAGAATATTCTCATTAATGAGAAATCCCTAGAGACAAGGAGAAAATCTCCTCTTTCAGAGCAAAGCTCTGTCACAGAGTGACACTTGTCAAACTCTGGTCTCAAGGGAATAAAATTCCTCAAAAGATTAAAAGAGCTTGGCTCTGTGATAATGATGGAGATGTCCATCAAAGGAAAATTAATTTTTAAAAATTAAAAGTTAAAAATTTTTGGGATCTTAAAGATCCATGAAAACTCTTAAGAGTTCTTCATTTTTAGATCAAAAGATCTATGTTTTGCCAAAGAGCAAAGATCTGTTCATGGGTTAAAAAACCCTGAAACAGATTCTTGAGAGCAAGGCTCTGTTGGTGAAACCCCAAAGGGGTTTTCCTTAGATCAAAAGATCTATGAGAGCAAGGCTTTATTAATTAAAATTAATTTAATTTAAGATTAATTTTTACCTAAAGTTTTTCTTAAAAAGTTCTAACTTTGGAAGCAAGAGCAAGGCTCTGAAAATGAGAAATCTTGAAGATGGTGATCATCTGTTGAGGACCAAGGGTCCTATTTATAGGCGCTTGCGCCCCTTCAACTCCTCAGTTGATCTGAAGGCTGGGATCTTGCCACCGCTGTACTCACGTGCGCGCCACGTGAGCGCAACGGTGGGGGGGCATTTGTTTCCCCCAATCAGAGCAAGGCTCTGTTTGAATTTCAAAAATTCAAAATTTTGAAGCAACGCTTCAGATCCTCTACGCTGCGCACAAAGCGCCACGTGTCAGAAGTTGATGCGTCAACACAGCGCCAGAGGCAGTGCGTCCAATCAGAGCAAGGATCTTTAAAAATAAAAGTAAAGGAAGCAACGCTTCAGTTGTGCAAGTGCTGCGCTGCGCGACACGTGTCTGCGCAGTTGCGCAAGCACAGCTGCACAAGCGCTGCGCTGCGCGACACGTGTCTGCGCTGCGCAAGCGCTGCGCTGCACGACGCGTGTCTGCGCAAGCACAGCTGCGCAGGCACAGCTGCGCAAGCGCTGCGCTGTATGACACGTGTCTGCGCAATTGCGCAAGCACAGCTGCGCAACCGCTGCGCTACGCGACACGTGTCACACGCTGAGGCGTTTGCGTAAAACATAATTGAAATTTTAAAGAAATCTTTTTTGTTCTTGTTAAATCAAGAAGATTTTCTTCTGTAAAACAGAGGCCTTTGGATCAAAGATCCAACGGTGGGGAAAATTCCCTAAATCACTCAAAGTAAGATCTCTTTAACAAATTTAACTAATTTATGGGCACTATAAAAAGGACCCCAGACCTCAAAAAGGGATGGATATTTTTTTTGGTGAAAAATTAAACAGAGAAGACTCTGAAGAACTGGAGAGAAATCCTCAAGAACAAAGAAAAAGGTAAAACCTTTAGAAAAAGAGAAAGTTCTCTTATGAACAGATCATTGATCTGAGAACAAGATCAATAGTCTCTAATGAAAAGGAAAAATAATAAATAAAAAACAGTGCCTTTGTCACGACCCGAAAGTACGGAACGCGACTGGCACTTAGATTACGAGACGTCTAAAGGCGTACCGTAACCTAAGTCAGCCAAAGCCCAGAAGAATCTAAACCAAAATCAAAAGAGAGTGAAGGAAATCCTTTAATGAAGACGATTTTCAAATCAATTAAGTTGCAAGGAATCCCTTTTTAAAAACATCATAAATTTCAGAAAATTTCGGCAGAGTCTCCCCTGTATTTTCTATCCCCCAAAATGGGTACACCAAGATAATAAACCTGTAATCATAAAATGGCATCCCCAAGTGGGAGCTAGCTCTTCGCCCAAGGCGGATCACAACCACATGCAATATAATAACCATATCAAGAAAAGAGCATAAAAGAAACGCAAAATATCAGAAAAACACATCGCCGGCTCAAGTGAGCTCGACCCAAAAGAAACCACAAATATACAACCTCTCAGTCTCACCACTAGGTCACATATACAACATAAAGTGGTAGATTGAGAATACTAGATACAATGATAAAGCAAAAGAAATAAAGTGTGCTCGCAACCCACCTACGGGCGATGTCGCGAGTCTGCGCAAAAGGAGCTGATAATAAGATAGCCGCCGCTACAAGACTGATGAGTCCGACCTGCAAGACACTGTGGCACAACGGGGGTGAGTTGCCAGCTCGTGAGTAAATATAACATCTAATAAGGCAATCGTAGGAATGCACGCAATGCACCACAACATGCATGTCCATATGTGCTATAATAGCTCTAGTATGCATGCACATGTATGCAATGTCATTTCTAACTCTTTAAGTGTTTTAAATGCTAAGGGTACTGCGTTCTTAACTTTTAGAAAATGAATATCTGTATAATAGCTAAGTACCATCAAGAAATCATCTGAAAACCCGTGTCAAGCATAGACACCAAATAGGAATCATATCTGTCTCAATATCGGGCTCCGTCAGTCCGGATCGGCCCATATCATAAATCTCACGACAACGGTCGGTATCCTCCAGATATCCGCCGCGCCAGACATCACCGGTATGTAGTCTTCCCCTGCCAGGCTCATCGTCTACATCTCGATCTTCTTGCCCCGGGGTACCATACCGGGCCCACCATGTACCCGAGACGGTTCATCCACTTCTCGAATCGGGTCTCGAAATCCAACAGAAAACATGAAAACTCATGGTGGACGACACATACATCATGAGAAAACCGCAACTTTGTTTTAAAAAAAAGATGAATATAAGCTTTTATTAAATTCTTGCGGTTTTCCCCAAAAATCCAGAAATCGCAGCAATACTGAAATCCTCAAGAAAATCATAATGTTCACATGTTATATATGATAAATGTCTATGATATTAATGTATATGATGTGAGTTTTGGCTAGAAATCTATGTAGATATGATGGTAATGCGAGGTATATGCATGCTATGCAATTCCATATATCATGTATGAATGCAAATGGCGTTATTAAGTTAAACAGGTTCTATAGTGCACGTGGCATGGCAATTACCAAAGGCGTGTGTGTCACATGAATAGTGCGCGTGCAACAGATGCCAATGGTAATGGTGTTTGTGTCCTATGAAGTGATATCGCATAAGTATAGATGAATGTCCATGCAATCTAATATACTGTTCGCTATAAGGGTATGCAGTGTACATGAATGGATAAGCTAGCTAACAATATAAATCTTGCAAAAAGTAGGGTAATCCTAACTAGGGGGCGCATCGCGCCATCCAGACGATTCCCCCATAGATGAATACATCTACTCACCTGAAATCCCCGCTAATCCGATCCGACCACCGCCTTGCCTTTACGCGCCGTGTCCGATGTTTCCCCGACCGATCCTATATTTGCACAATACCAAGCATAAGATTACAAAGCCTAAAACGATGCAAGTCACAATATACAATTATCAACGCTCTCGAATTAAACATAACATACACTCGGTGCGCGGGAAAACGCACGAAAATCGCTAATCGTTAACTAGAATCGTCATTTCGGGGAAATCGGAAAAACTAAAACCCGACTAGACAAAACCCCGCGTTCGTGCACTCTAATAGTCCTATACGAAGCTAATTATATCGTTAACATAACGCAATTTGATCGCATTCTAATTTTCGTAAAAATCTAGTAAGCAATTTGCTTACCGATTCGATACAAACATCGCAATTTTGTCGATTTAGCGAGCATAACACTACACAATTAACCACTCCAATCAATTAGATAACCAAACCCTAACTTAAATCCAACCACCATGCTACAAACTCTAATCTAGAACATCATCCCTTTCTTGAAATTTCAAAACTAACCATTACAATGAAATTAATCACTTTAAAATACTAAACTAGTTTAGGAATTATACCTCCCAAGTGAACCCCAACTTGCACTAAGCCTCCAAAGTGGCCTCCTTTCTCCACTTCTCTAACTAATTAGGGTTAGGGAATGGAGGGATTAAGGTTTTGGTTTGAATCTATGAAGAAAATGGTGCAATGTTGTGGATTTTTCTTGATTTTATCATGATTTTAGAAGCAAGAATGAAGTGAGAAGATGAGGGATTTCAGCAAGGAGGCTCGGCCAGCAGCTTGAGGAGGAGGTGTGGGATTTTTGGAGAAGTTTCTAGGTCAATAAAACATCATATGTTATCATTTAATGCTTTCATGTCAACCTTTTTACAAAAAAACCCATTTTTGCTTCATTTTACACCATTTTTCCATTAAATTTCCCACCCTAAAACCAAAAGTTTGCAAGACATGATATAATTTTATTAACACCATATTTTAGCTTATAAAGACTCCTAATTATGAAATTTACCTAATTAAATTTGTATTTATCCCTAATTTAATGTATTTAAAAAGGCTTAAAATAATATTTTAAAAAATAATTAATTACGAATTTTTTTTATTTAACTAGAAAATTATAAGTGACATTTTAGTGACAAAATTATAGTAATATCTTATTTAAATTTTGTATAATTAGGTCTACAATGAAAAATACCTATTTTGACTTTTTACGGAAAAAGCCGAAAAATTAGCCGATTACCGAAAAACTGCCTAAACGATTTTCGAAGGGTTACAGCCTTGCACTTGTTTTTATGAACCATGGGTTCCGAATCTAAAATATTCTCAAGATAACAGTGCCTTGCACTTTATATGAACCACTGGTTCTTTAAAAAACAAGAAAAAACTTGTTTTCTGTGATCTGAAATTGATCCAAAAGAATAAGAATAGTGCCCAGCACTTGCCAAAACTACACCATTGTGCAAGCCGCCAAGAAGCGCCATGTGTCAGCAGTACAACAGCGCAGCGCACTGACGTAGTGCACTGCGCTGTTGCGCTTGTGCTCATCAGAACGTGACACGTGTCACCTCTACGAGCACTTGCGCTCTTTAATTGCGCAAAGCACCTGACAAGCCATGTGGGGCACTGTCAGAAGTATTAAATGCAATGCATTTCTTTTGTTAAAGGGTCAGGCCCAATCAAAGGTCTAATGGACCAAATAAAAGTACTGCACATTATTTTAAAAAGGCAGAGCCTAATTAAAAAGTCTAAACAAACCAAAAATAATGCTATGCATTGTTTAAAGGGCAGAGCCCAATTGAGAGGTCCAATGGACCAAAAACAAATGCTCTGCATTATAATAAAAAGGGCAGAGCCCAGTCAATGGCTTGAAATAATGCTATGCATTATTCTAAAAGGGGGAAAGCCCAAATAAAGGCCTAACAGGCCAAATGCAAACAAAATGTGAACATTTTCAACTGGACTTAACCCAATTTTGGCCGTAAATCCTTAAATTAAATTGACTGAGCACAACTGCTCTCTTAAATCAGTTTATATCCGGTTCGAGGGTACATCTCCGAGCTCCTCTGACACTTATGGTTGTAATCCTTCAACGACGTCAGAGAGGTGACGGGTCCCGACGACCACATATCGATTGGACTGCGGGGTCCTTAAACTCGTGGACCGAGACGTCCTTAAACTAATATTGGACCGAGACGTCCTTAAACTAATATTGGACCGAGACGTCCTTAAACTAATATTGGACTGCGGAGTCCTTAAACTCGTGGACCGAGACGTCCTTAAACTAATATTGGACCGAGACGTCCTTAAACTAATATTGGACTGCGGAGTCCTTAAACTAATATTGGACCGAGACGTCCCTAAACTAATATTGGACCGAGACGTCCCTAAACTAATATTGGACCGAAACGTCCTTAAACTAATGATGGACCACCACGTCCGTAAACTGGAATATGGACCACCACGTCCGTAAACTGGAATATGGACCACCACGTCCCTAAACTGGCAATAGACCACCACGTCCTTAAACTAGAACATAGACCACCACGTCCCTAAACTGGAATATAGACCGCGATGTCCCTAAACTACCTATGGACCCCTATGTCCCTAAACTGGAACATGGAACCCCCATGTCCCTAAACTGGCAATGGACCGCAATGTCCTTAAACTACCTATGGACCACTACGTCCCTAAACTGGAACAATAGAGCCCACAAATGCTCTTTTGTTGGATCTAAACGATCCCGTTTAAGTTGATCTTAGCCTCAAATATGGCTAACGTATCCTTAAACATTCAAACAGATTTTAGTCCCAAATTGGACTATAGATCCCCTAATCAACTTCGGTTCAAGGGTACATCTCTGAACTCCTCCGACATCTGTCGTTGTAATCCTTCAACGTCGTCAGAGAGGTGATGGGTCCCGACGGCCATACATGCAACGGACCACTATGTCCCTAAACTGGAACAATAGAGCCCAAACGCTCTTTTGTTGGATCTAAACGATCCCGTTTGAGTTAATCTTAGCCTCAAATATGGCTAACGTATCCTCAAATCAAAACCCCAAACCCAAATCTAAGTAAATACGGATTTGGACTAATCCACGTCCTACGGGCGACGGCATCACTTAGTCTACGTATACAATCCACGGGCAATCACAAACAAAACAAACACACACGACACGAAGTGAAATTCTGGAGAAGGAGAAAGTTGTTACCGCGATGCGGTAGCGTAATTAACTGCAGGGGCTTGCGCCTGCAGGGAAGAGCGTCCCCACAATCAAAAACCCCTCAAGCGAGGGGGAATCTGACGAAGTCTGCTACATCGGTCGCATCCTTCTAAACCTCCGATACACGGTGCCATAAATCAACTTGGCATCTTCGGAGAGGTAGACGGATAAAACCAAATAGCATCTGCCCCGAATCTCAGGCAAGACGTCCTAATGTCTCGGCAGCCATTCGGAGGGGAACATACTACATTTTGAAACGATATTGATATTGGTTTATATTTATATCATATTCAGTTTTTGGGTTTCTTTTGTATATTATATGCGTGAGATGTGATTATGAATACTGCGATATATGTTGTGTGATGATTAATTTTATATTTTATTGTTATATATATTATTGTGCACAGGGCGGGAAAAAATCAGGCAGCCCCTTTTAAAAAAAATACAGATAATTTGTACCTACGGATTAATCCGTAGGTACACATGTTGCCCCTACGGCTATATCCGTAGGGGCAAAATATCAGCAGCAACTGATATTTCCCCCCTGATCTCAGTACCAGGGGGTTGGGAGTGCCCCTACGGACATATCCGTAGGGGCCATTGTGTCGCCCCTACGGACGTATCCGTAGGGGCAACATATCAGGATTTCTGATATTTTGCCCCTATGGATGAGTACCTACGCAGGTATCCGTAGGGGCTAGTACGTGGCCCTACGGCTATGTCCGTAGGTACAGTTAATATATTTAAAAAAACCGTAAATAATATAACTTTTTTACCCTACGGCCTACTCTGTAGGTGAAACAGGACCTACACAGAAATCCGTAGGGGCAAGATTTTGCCCGTAGGGGCAAGTTCAGGGCTTCAACTTGCACCTACGGCCTTTTCACCTACGGGGTCTTTTTTCGGCCAAGACTTGTAAACATAATCTATATAATACATTACGCGGGGATAAATGGGTAGATTGGTACGGAACGTATATCGTGGCACGAGAGGTCACTTAAAAAACACCTACATGAATTCATGTGCCATTGTCCCGTGGGTTATGATGGGGCCTTGTACTATATGTTACCATAGTCCACGGGGTAAGATGGACTCCTCTCGTATACATGAATAGCTTCTTTATCAAACTACAAATAACCACGTTAGAATAGCTATGCTATACCTGTGAACGATCATATACAGCTTTACCAGTTCATTTCACATTACATACTATCTTCTATTTCTTCTTTTGGGACTTACCGAGCGCTAGTTCGCTGATGACGTTCGTTTTTGTTTCATTCTTTGGAATGTTCGTCAGGAGGACCGGACTCTGAGGAGATAGAGCCGAGCCAAGAGGACTTGGACCAGCTGTAAGCTCAGCTTGATTACTAGCTCCTTCCAGACTGCACTTACTTTATGTATGCCATTGTTTTATTCATTGCACCTTCTAATTTCAGACAGTTGTATTTAAATAAAGTTGTTGTTTAATTTATTACTCTTGTCATTCTTGCTCATTTATATATTTCTTAGTTACACTTAACGTATTTATTTCATAGTAAATACGTTGCGGGCTTACCATGTCACCGTTTCGGTCTATTGGGAAGCACAACGTGACACCTAGGTAAAGAAAAAAGCAGAGATAAAATGTATCTTCTTTGCCTAGCATAAAGAAAACAATGGTTTAACCCTTCATAAAACGAACTTATTTCTTCCTTTGATCCGTGATCTGAGATTTGCCTTGCAAATCTCCCCACAAGTTGAGAATTTAACTCACATTGGAAAGATTTTGTTCTTCAAACTCAAAATCTAGGGGACAGAACTAGATTAAGAGAAAAAGAAAGAAGAGAACTTATGGTTCTAGGAATTTAATTTCTCTGCAAACAAGGTTTAACCCTCCATGAAAGAAATTAATTTTTATAAAAAAAATAAGAACTTAGTTCTCCAATAAAAAAATCTCAGATCTTCAAAAACTTAGATCTTGGTGATTATTAATGGCAAAAATGCCATTAATAGAGATTCGATCTCTAAAAAAGAAAAAAAGGGACCTGGCGTCTCACGTGAAACACACGTGAGCGCCTAAAAGATTCCCTTAAATGGAACTCAACGTCTCATGTGCTTCCCACGTGAGCGCCCAAAACAAAGACTCAGCGCCGCACTTGCTTCCCACATGAACTCCCAAAACAAATGAGCGCTCAGCGCCTCACGTGAAATACACGTGAGCGCTCAACAAAATAGAACGCTCAGCGCCTCACGTGCTCCCCACGTGAGTGCCATACCAAGTGGTTAGCACTCTATATTCAGTCGAAAGGATTAAGTACGTGGAACTGATTGGACAATGTCCATGTCTGAACGCCTCATGTGTTTCCTACGTGAGCGCCAGAGCCACAAATAAGTGCTTAGCACTTCTGAATAAAAAAAAGCCGAAGACCGAGTAGACCAAGCCCAAATTGGTTATGTCTTTGAAATTTCTTTCAGCTGAGCCCAAACGCTCTGTTGTTGGATCTCAACAAAAATCTGATCATCCCTAAAATATTGCTAAGTTAATCTTAGTCTTAAATAAGACTAACGTATTCTTAGTTAAAATAAATTGAGCCCAGATGCTAATATATTGAAGTTGATCTTAATTCTAAACTAGATTAACGGTTCCTAAATAAAAAACAAAATATTCTTTGAACTGACGGAGTACATACAACCTAAGTTCAACCCCAAATCTAAAATATACGGATTTGGACTAATCCGCGTCCTACGGGCGACAACATAAATTAGTCTCCGTATACAATCCGCGGGCAACCAAAACAAACAAAATACCACACGACACGAAGTGAACTATTGGAGAAGGAGAAAGTGGTTATCGCATTGCGATAACGTAATTAACTGCAGGAGCTTGCTCCTGCAGGGAAGAGCGTCCCCACAATTAAAAACCTTTCATAAATGAGGGGAAATATGATAAAGTCTGCTGCAACGATCGCATCTATCCAAACCTCCAATATACGGTGCCATAAATTAACTTAGTATCTTCGGAGAGGTGGATGGATATGTCCAAATAGCATCTGCCCCCAAATTCAGACAAGATGATCAACCCCAGTTCGTCTATGTTTTCGGCGGTAAACAAATTCTGGCACATCTGGTGGGACCCTTCCTCTTTCCACTCCACACTTCGTGTGTCATGATCATGAAAAAAATCATGGTTCGCTATATATTGGTCGCCCTTGGGTTTGAGGTACTAAAACTAGGTGTCTCTCTTTTGTGCAGAATCAATGGCTTCTCACTGCACTGCTTGCAACAACAACTCCCTCTCCATCCCAGCTGGAGGAGTCACATACGGGTCTAACGCGGCCTCCATTTTCTCAATGCCGATAGGGCAGGTTACACAAGCCAATACTAGACTGTTTTTCGAGACCATGCTCCCTCCTGTGAACTTTGGCGCCTCAACTCCACAATGAGAAGCTCCCAGAAAGTCGGTTTTCGATCGGCTGGCAACCACGACGGCTCATATCAACAAGCCGTCAAACCCTGAAATCTCAGTCTTCAACAGGCTGAGTAAGAGCTCAAGTGGGCCCATAAAGAAGTCCATGATACCAGAGGGAGCTACCCTAAAACGGATAGCTCTCCCTACTCTTGCTATGAGTGGAGCCGATAAAGGTTCTTCCCCTCCAAGACGGCCAGACATCGAAAAATTGGCCAACCCCGCTCCAATTCCAACAAGGACATTAGTCTTCAACAGGCTGACACCAAATGAAAACCCTGAGCAATACAGGGGGCAAGACGTAGACGCATCCAAAACTGAGGCAATTCCCACTCCAAGACATGCTCAACGTCGCCACTGGCGCTGAGCGAGAGAAGCCGGGGGCAACTCTCCCTCTAGGCTCACCTCACCAGCTCCTATGGTAGATATGAACGTTACTGTTCCAACTGGGAAAAACTTTGAACCGCTCAGAAGGGTACGCAAGAACTCTCCGACAACGGTGCTGAAGAAATCACCTCCGCTACTAGAGGCCCCTGTGCAGCGACAGCCAGAGCAGCCTCGCCAACATCTCTCTTCACAAATACATAGGGTCTGGAGAAAAGTCCAAGACTCTGTGATTAACAAAAATTACCCTTGTCAACCCAAGAAATCTAAGGGCCGTCAAGGAAAAAACCGCTCCTACGCCATACAACAGGGGACCTTTCCTAAACAGGTGCCTATCACAATGGCTCCTTCAGCTCCGACCTCCCATAGAAGAACGAGGCCATAGAAAATTCCACTGCCCGCGGTAAATTCCAAAGGCGATGGATCTAAATACCCTAGGTCTGGGGGCATAACCGTACATACGGTCTATATGACCAATGGGAAAGAAGAGAGCCGTGCATTGTTGAGCCATCGACTGCAAACTCGGTCGCTGACAAAAGTTCAGGAGCAACAACAAAAGCTCCAAGAAATGCTGAACAAAATGACGGCACTCACCAGACAAAAAGAAAGTCTGGACAAAGAGACTGAGTAACGCAAAGAGTAATAGACCGATACAGAGTTTTTGCGAAGAGTGCTTGAAAGAAAACACGAAGAAGCCACAGAGCAAGCGGCTAACATTAAGCAGATGGCTCTCCTATTCCAAGATATGGTGGGAATGATGATACAAACGGAACCCACAACCGAAGATCCGCCAATAGTTATTGAGGATGACAGAGGGGAAATATCAAACCCTCTTCCGGCCTTATCAGTGGCCAAGAAAGAAACCATTTCCAAGATGGCCCTAAATGATTACATCGCTCAGCAAATAAGAGCTCATCAGGCCAGTGAAGCCGCCAGCCAACTCGTCAGAACCGGGCGACCATATCTGGCCTGGTATAACCAAATCAAATACCCGCCAAGTTATACAATCCCCATGTTCTACGTCTATAAAGGAACGGGCAATCCTCACCAGCATGTCGCACAATTCAGAGCATTATGCGACAATACTGGAGGTGACGACAAACTGTTGCTTCGTCAATTTGTCGGAAGCTTGTCAGAGACATCCTTTGAATGGTACTCGGAGCTCCCAAATGACTCCGTGAAAACCTTCACAGAAATGGAACTACTGTTCACGCAGAAGTTCGCCAGGGTAAAGCCGGGAGAAACATGGGTCCAATACGCGATCCGGTAGCGGAACCAGTGGTCTAAGTGGTGCGAACATCGCATTAAAGAGTCTCCGGCCGTGGGCATGTTCATCGGGACCCTCGATACTCAATCGACTGTGTCCCAGTTCATGACATTCTTCAAACCCACCGCCTTTCAAGCGCGATAGACAAGATGGCTCAAATGGATCAGATGAGTCATGGTCCTTCCTCCTCAAATAAAGACCCTCAAAATAACAAGGGTAAAGAGAAAGCGCCCTTCATTACCAATACGCAACAACAACCAAATGTCCCAAAACCGACTGCTCACCAAAACAACGGCATCCACGCCCGTCCTTGGAAGAAAGGCTAGGACATGCTTACTCGTTTCCCTGCGGCAAGACGAGAAGACTGTTTTAATTGGCGATGTGTAACAATCTCATCACATTGCCAGACCCGCGGTGTCCAGCATAACCCGGCGGCGTCAACAACCCTAATTACTGCTCCTATCACAGAATGGTGAGCCACCTAATCGAGGATTGTTACTTCTTCCAAAATTAGGTTGAAGGCCAGTACCAGTAGGGAAAGTTCGTGATGTCTGATAACTGGAGGGTAAACCCGCCTTAAAAGCATGCTCCTAAAAAGGTGGATGCGCAAGAGGCATTATGCTCGCTTGTGGAGGAAGCTTCATGGAAAGTAGCTCTTTCAGCAAAAACTAAAAGAATGCTAAAGAATCTTCAGGCATGTCCGGTAGTCAGGTGGAAAAGCCCACTTGAACCTGAAATAATCGAAGGGATGCTGAAACCACAACTTACACCGAAAGTCGTTGACAAAGGGAAAACCCCCCAAGTCAAGCCTTCAAAGTCTTCTAAGAAAAAGAAGGCCAAGAAACCTGTGCAGCCTGCCGAGTATGACGACAAGCGAACATATCTACAAAAATACATAGATGTGTTGGAGGAGTATAACAAGAAGGCGCGGACACCAGCCACGCTCGAAGAATTCCTCAAACATATTCTTGAGGAGGAAGGCATGTTCGTGTAGCAAGTTTCCACATGGTCTCCCATTCGTCGCTATATGACGAAGAAACTCCCCCGGCGTCAGAAAACAATATAGAGAAAGTAGGGGCAGAATCAGCGCTAAAATTCCCAAAACTGCCAGAAGAAGACCTGATTGAAAGGCTGCTGAACGAAACCTTTCAAAAAAACAAAATTAAACGAGAACACGAGACAGCCATATATGAAAATGCTAAGTTTCAGCATCTGAATAAGGAAGCTGCGATGAGGAGAGTCGTAAAATGCTCCAACCAAACCAAAGCACACCTTCAACAAATAAGAGCAGAATCAAAACAGAGAGTGGTTCGCCAAAACCCTGTCAATGGGGATGAATTTGGCACCTCTCATAAAGTACACTCATGGGGTCACATGCTTCGATGGAGAAGACTCACATCTAGAATACTGCCTATATCATCGAAGGGTCTCCCACCTTATTGAGGAATGTAGTGCCATTAAGAAGTGGTGGTAAAGATATATTGCCTATCGAAAACACTTTAAGAAGGTGAAGCGCGAAGCTCACGCGCGTTGACATCAAAATAGCGAGATGAACGTGCATGAAGAAATGACTGGAAACTGTCATATGGTTGGTACCAGTTCGGAAGGAGAAAAACCCCGTGTCCTTACATTCAGGAGCGATTCTGAGGACGAAACAACCCTCAACCCCTTCTTCAAAGACTCCGCCTCTGAAAAAGAAGAGGAGGAGAAGAACTGCGAGAATATTTAGCTGTGTAATCGTATGCTTCCTGAGAAGAACCTCAGACCTACAAACAAAGGTTTGAACAAAAAAGACAAAGGGAAAGGAAAAATCCTCGAGGAAATCGCCATCGATGAAGAAGTGGTAAAAGAGCTCACCACAAAAGACCTGCCTAAGAAAAACAAGGTGGATTATAACGTCCTAGCACATTTGAGGAAAATACCCTCACAGCTGAGCATATTGGATGCTCTCCTCCTGTCGAAAGAGGCACAAGATTCCCTGATCAAGGCGTTACAAGAGTCCGATCAGTTCCAAGCTTTCCTCGCAGAAGAGAAGATGAAAGATGAACTGGCAGAGATCCAAACAGCTGATATTACATTCAGCGCTGAAGATTTACTTCTCGGTATGTGCTAACATAATTGCCCATTATACATCACCGGGTACTGCCACGACATCAAGATAGGGAAAATCCTTGTCGACAACGGATGCTCTGTTAACCTTCTCGATGTGAGAGTGCTGAAGGAAATTTGCATGAACGTTCAGCACTTTGCCCAAGATAAAATTACCATCTCCGGGTTCGACGCATAGTCATCATGGAAACTTGGGTCCGTAATACCGACACTACGCTTTGGGCTGCTCGTCATTGATATCAAAGTTCATGCCATTGACGCCAAGACTTGTTATAACAATTTGCTTGGCAGGCCTTAGTTACATGAGTACAACATCATCCCTTCTACACAACATCAGTGTATGAAGTATTTTAAAGATGGCTCGAAGTACACTGTCATGGGGGAGCTAAACCCGTTCTCGGTAAATAAAGTCCGGAAATACGAAGATGCAAAGTACTTCCTACCAGACCTCGAGGTTACAGAAAGGTGCCGCGGGCCGGAGAGTAAACCAAAATCCATCGCCACTATACCGATCTTTGGGAGCGATACTGAGGAAGATGAAGAAATAGTCTACTCGGGGCAACCCCAAAAAGAAAACAATAAATCCGGACCATCTAGTTCTGTTTTGTTCTTTGGCAGCGACTCAGAGGACAAGGCCAATACAGTGTTCTTCGTCCGTCCATAAATGCAGACTCTTGCCGAAGCATATCAGAGTCCATAAATTATGATGGCTCCACATCGACACTATAAGGAATTTGATACACTCGATATATACAGCGTATAAGAACTGCAAACGTTCTACGTACCTCTTAAGCGAAAAGGTGAAAAGGCGATCCTTTTCTACCAATCTACGGAGACCAATGTAGAAAAAGAAATTTGGCATGGTACCGATTTTGCACTCAACAGGCTTCAACCCATACGTCTGCTAAGATATTATACGGAGGGATTGAAAGAGCTATTAAGACGCCTAGGGGTACCCTTCAAACAAACTGTTCGACAAGCCTAATTCTAAAAAAAATTTAGGATATTCTCGGGACTCAACGAAAGAAGAACAACGGGAAGATGGAGACAACTGGGCTGGGATACGTTCGGTCTAAGAAACGGGAACAAATCTATAGTTACCACATCGTAAACAGCTTGAGTGAAGAGAAAAACGCTCTTCCAAATAGCCATGACGTCGAATTGGAGCGAGATCCCGCTTTGAAAACGGTAAGGCCGTTGCTTGAAGAACAAATTGAAAGCTAATAAAAGAAGCTTGTCAAACGAGCCAGGACAATCACAGCCGTGAAATAGCCATTTATGAAAAGGCCAAGACGCAGTGTCTCAGCCAGCAATCTGCGGCAGAAGAAGACCGAAACGCTCTTCATCCCCTGCCCGCTATGTGTTCTCACGAAAGGGAAAAATTTCGAAATGGAGATAAAAACAGGGCCAAGAATGCAAACAACGTTCGAAGACAATAAAGTGGATCCAAGACGCCGTGCAATCGAGAAAACCTTGATTGGAGCCCATCCTTTATAAAGAATATTGGTCGAGAATACTCTTTCCCTCAAGATAAGACAGGGAAAATATTCAATATTTTCATGAAGCACCAAATGATGACGCTTCCGGAGTCTCAGCACCCCGAACAAATAAACGAGGTCCATCATCCGGATTATTTCTCCTATCACCAAGCAATAAGTCACCCCCTTGAAGATTGATTCACCTTCAAGGACTTGGTGGAAGACCAATATCGATAAGGCAGGTTTATGTTATCCGACAACTGGAAGATAAGCTCGCTGCAAAAGCATGAGCCAAAAAGAACCTATACCGTCAGGATAGGACCAGCTCGACCACAAGAATGGAAACAGACTCGCACCTGCCATATGATAACACTCTTAAAAGAGGGAGGGCATGAGCGTACGAGTGACCTCTTTGGGTGCTTCGAAAATGAAGACGAGGACGAGGTGATCTCAGAGTTTCCACCAGCACCAAAGGAGCTGGAAAATAGGATACACACCATGGCGGACAACCTAAGAAAAATTGACTTAGGGACAGAAAACGATTCGAGGCCGATGTTCGTTAGTGAGCTACTATCTAAAAAACAGGTAGCCATGTTAAAGGACGTGCTCATGCAGTACAAAAACTGCTTCGCATGGAACTACTCCGAAATGCCGGGTCTAGATCCAAAATTAGTGGTACATAAACTGGTCATATTGCCAGACATAAAGCCAATCAAACAGGCACCACGAAGGACGCGGCTCGAACATGAGATGGGTATCAATGCTGAAGTCAAGAAACTAATCGACTCCGGTTTCATCCAAGAGGTTCAATATCCTGACCGGATCGCTAATATCGTTCCAGTGATAAAGAAAAATGGGACGGTTCGTATCTGCATGAACTTTCAGGACCTCAACAAAGCTTGCCTGAAGGACGACTTCCCAGTGCCTGTCACCGAGCTGATGATTGATAACACATCCAGTTACGAAGTCTTCTCCTTTATGGATGGATCCTCAGGATACAATCAAATAAAAATAAATCCTAAAGACCAGAAGCATACCGCCTTCCGGACCCCGTTGGCCATATTCTGCTATAAGGTGATGCCCTTCGGTTTGAAGAACGTTGGTGCTACCTACCAGAGGGCCATGAAAAAGTCTTTGATGACCTCATACATGAGATTGTTGAATGCTACATCGATGACCTTGTAGTGAAGAGCAAATCTCATGAGGAATATTAGGAACATCTAAAAATAATGTTCCAACATCTTCGGAAGTATAATAAAGATGAACCCTCTAAAACACGCGTTTGGAGTCTCCTCAGGCAAATTCCTAGGATTCATCATACATCACCGAGACATCAAAATCGATCTCTCAAAGATCAAGGCAATTATATAAGTGCCTTCGCCAAGAACCCTCAAACAACCGCAGTCTCTCCAAGAAAGCTCGCGTATATCCGACGGTTCATTGCTAACCTCTCCGGAAAATGTCATCCCAATAGTCATCTGATGAAGAAGGGTACCCCGTTCATCTGGGATCGGAAGTTCCAAAATGCACTAGACGAAATCAAGCAATACCTACAAAATATGCTGGTATTGACCGCTCCGGTTAAGGGAAACCCCCTTATCCTATATACAACGACCCTTGAGGGTTCTCTAGGCGTAATGTGGGCAAGAGAAAACGATCAAAGAAAGGAGAGAGATGTGTACTATTTAAGTCGAGTTCTCCAGGGGGCAGAAAGCAACTATTCCCCCATCGAAAAGCATTGCCTAGTGCCGATCTTCGCAATAATGAAGCTCAGACATCACGCCTTGGCACATGAGGTCCACCTCATATCGAAAGTGGATCCTCTCAAATATCTAATGTCAAAGGACATATTTACAGGAAGGTTTGCCAAATGGGCCCTCTTCCTGATGGAGTTCTTAGTAACATATCGACCTCTCAAAGTAGTGAAAGGACAGACTATAGCCGACTTTCTCATGGAGCATCCGATACCAGCCGACTCCCCCTTAAATTGCGAGTTGCCAGACGAACATGCGTTCGATGCAATCGAAGAAGAAAATGATTCTCAATGGGAACTCTACTTCGATGGAGCATCTTCCATAAAGAGGCGAAAGAAAAACGCCCCATAATCAAAGCTGGGGTGGGCCTTATCTTCATGACCCCGTAAGGAGGGATTTTGCGTTACGCTCTCTCCTTAACGGAGCCAAGGACTAACAACGAAACTGAATACAAAGTTTTGTTAGTAGGTCTTTTGATCGCTATCGATATGGGAATCAAATACCTCCTCATATATGGAGACTCCCAGCTGATTGTTAGTCAAGTAAATGACGATTATCAAACGTGCAAGCCAGAGCTAATAAGGTATGGCGAAAAGGTGCAACAAATGTTGACACAAATCTCTTCCTATACCCTGGAAAGCATACCGCAAGCGGAAAATAGCAAGGCGGATGCGTTGGCCAATTGGCTAAGGAATTGGCCGATAAAGACCTCGATGACGTAAGGATCATTGTGCAAAGACGCAGGGTCTTCGTGCCAACAGATATATCTTCGGAAGACCTGATAGAGTCATCCGAAGGAAAAGAAATGACCGAAAAAGTAGCCCTTCAAATGGAGGACGAAGAAAAGGACAAGGATTGGAGGGAAGTCTTCATAGACTACTTCAAGTCCTAACGAATGCCCGAAAATGCGTCATCTAGACATCAGTTCATGAAACGAGCTTTGTCATTTGCTTTGTCAATGATACTCTATATAAGAGACCGTTCGATTGCCAATGGCTAAGATGCCTAGGGCCGGAGGAAGTAAAGAAAGTCGTCCAAGAAATACACGACGGACTCTACGGTTCTCATCAAGCTGGACCAAAGATGAAGCTGAAGATAAAAAGAATGGGTTACTATTGGCCCACGAAGATTCAGGACTTTCTCGAATATGCGAAGCAATGTCACTCGTGCAAAATTCACGGGGACTTCATACACCAGCATCCGAATTCGCTGCACTCGATAGTGGCCAGCTGGCCGTGCGAAATGTGGGGAACCGATATAATTGTCCCCATCAAACCAGCGTCATTCAAAGGACATCAGTTTATATTAGTAACGACCGATTACTTCTCTAAGTAGGCAGAAGAAGTACAACTAAGGGAGGTGAAGATGGAGAATATCCTCCACTTCTTCAAAACCCATGTCATCTATCGGTTCGGCTCTCTGCGACTCATTATCTCGGATAATGGACCAGCTTACAGAAACCATAAAATTAACCGCTTCGCATAGCAGCATAAAATAGATTGGAGATACTCTTCAGTCTATAATCCTCGGGCTAACGATCTAGCTGAAACCTTCAACAAAACTTTGACCAAGATTATAAAAAAGACAGTGTCCTGCTGCAATGAAGACGGCATGAAAGGTTGCATGAAGCTCTCTGGCGTACCAAACAACGTTCAAGACGGCCACGATTTCAACACCCTACGCATTGGTGTTCGGCACGGAAGCAGTACTCCTATTGGAAATAGAGCTTCCCTCTCTACGAGTGGTAGTTCAATACGAGCCGACAGATGAAGAAAACATCCATCTTGGGCTCGAGGAGGTCGACACCCTTGACGAAACCCGCCTTATAGCACAACAAAATCTAGATGCTTATAAGGAAAGGATGACACAGTCGTATGAAAAATTGACCAGGCCAAGAACATTCCGCCAAGGCGAACTCGCGCTAGCCATCAAACGATCAATGACCCACAATCATGCAAAACGGGAGAAGTTCAAGCCGAACTATAAAGGCTTGTACATCATAAACAAAGTCTACCAAGGTGGAGCCTACCTGCTTATGGATATGAATGGCGAAAGAATATTCTGGACAATAAACGGCCGATTCCTCAAAATGTATTATGCTTGAAGAGTCATGACCTAGGTCAATGATAGATGACGACGCCTGTGTCCGTTCGCTATCTTCCTGAGTCAGAACTTTGAAAGTAGTACAAAAAAAACCTCGCCCCAAAATACGACGATAATGGACCAAGAAGTCTTTAAACTAATAATGGACCGAGAAGTCCTTAAACTAATAATGGACCGGAACGTCCCTAAACTAGCATTTCGCCCAAAAAATACGGCGATAATGGACCGTCATGTCCTTAAACTAATACGTTCAGCCCTACGGCGAATCCTCATATTGATTACCGTTTATAATCCATGGGCATAAACGATTCATAACCTTCCCAGGTCCCACATGATGCAGTCCTTCGAAAAGATCGGGGCTTACAGCTAATGGTGCGTTATCTTATGGGTCGTCTAAAAAAGGGTATGTCCAAAAGCAAAATGGGCACGGATGAAAACCCGAAAGGACACCGTGAGTAAAAATAGTAGGACTACTAGCGAGCTAGTGAAAACCCGAAAGGGCATGAACTCGTTTAAAAAAATGCACTTACAAAGTCATCACGACTTTGGAAGGAGAAAACATCTACGTGAGATCCTTACGACTTGTAAAGAAGTAACACACTTAGCAATCCATACGATTCCTAAGGAGAAAATGCACTTACGAGATCCCCACGACTCGTAAGGAGAATATACTTTCTATAAGACTCTCATGGCTTATAGAATTCAAAAGCTTTAAGTTGCAGGGATCCAAACCTGTTCTTAAGCTGTCATATCCTCTAAATTGCCCTACAAGTAGCTTGATATCGACTCTTATATACAAATCCATGGGTATGTTCCCATAAAGTCCTACCGATGGCGAGAAATATCCCATATGGTGAATGACACTTATAAGTCCTTTCGACTTATAAGGAGAAATTACTCTTGTAAAATCTGTATGACTTATAAGAGCAAACACGCTTAGGAATCCCCACGATTACTAAGGAGAAAACACACCTATAAGATCCTCATGACTCTTAGGGAGAAATATCTTTATGAGACCCTTACGGCTCATAAAGTCAAAAGCCTTAGTCGACAGGATCCTAACTCTGTTTGCTAAGCCACTTTTGTTCAAATTGACAAAGGTAATGGTTTTCTCCTGGTAATATCCCAGTTGTAGCGATACTGATGCCTAAAAAGGTGTCAAATTCCAAGTCCACTCACGGCAAATGATGATTCGCTCCTGGCAATATTCCAGTTGCAGCGATGCTGATGCCAAGATCGGTATCAGATCTAAAGTTCCTAACTCATAATAAAACTCAGCGAGTCGCAAAAAAATGCATATGAAATCAGCGAGTAAAAATATGCATAAGAAACAGCCGAAATGATGGGGCAACTCGCAATAAAAATCAGCGAGTAAAAATATGCATAAGAAACAGCCGAAAGATTTGGACAACTCGCAATAATAGAAAAACGGCAAGTAAAAATAAAAAAAAAGACAGCCGAAATGATTTGGCACCATGGATAAAAAGCCGAAATAATTGGGCAGTCACGACTTTTGCGATATGAAAAGCTGAAAAGATAGAGTATCGTGGAAATAAACAAAAAACAATTATACTAAAAACCTTCCTGCCCTGAAAGTAGGTCCATATTGACTCTTTTATACAATCCATGGGCACAAATGAAAGAAAGGGGACCATATTTTTCCACTACTTTTCGTTAAAAGAAGAATTGAGTTTTGATGGCATATCTACATCTTAGAGACTATTTGGACGTTCTTCATACTTCAGCAAAGTACAGACGTGACGTCAACAGCGACCCAAGGATCAAATAAAAGTGGAGTGATAGTAACTCCTAACTCCTGATTTCAATGACAACATCTATAGCCTAGAGACCATCTTGACGTTCCTCCTCATTCTAGCAGGGTGCGGACTCAACTATCAAATGAAATTGGAGCAATGACATATTTCTAGCTCCAGATCTCAATTGCAATACATACAGCATAGAGGTCATATGGATGACTACCCTACTTCAGCAAAGAATCGGCGCGACATTATCAAAGAAAAAACGAAGTGATGGTATATTTCTAGCTTCGGGTTTGACGGCAGTACATACAAGACCGTTGGAGATCATCCCATCCCAGAAAGGTGCAGTTATGATTCATCGGGGCTTCAAATTAAGCCTAACCTTAAGTAAAAGCGCCACGGCAAATACCTAACGATTGTTCTTTTGACGGTAATATAAATACTCCAACCTAAGAAGATTACTTGAAGACAACTTGTCCAACCTCAGAAGGGATCAGAGACACGACAGTCGTGGGGATACTCGTACAACAGCCTAAAGACTGCATATCGAGAAATATATCAGCCAACGCGACGGTACGATGGACTTAAACCTAGTACCACAAACCTAACAGAACCCTGTCCTAAAAGATTGGGGGTTATCTACATTTAACGTTAAGGCAAGTTTGCCTATAAACCCAAGGGAGGTGAACTAAAAACACTCCGAAATGAGTATATAAACTAGAAATTCCGAAATGCGTGAATAAACTAGAGACTCCGAAATGAGCGAGTAAACTATAAACCCTGAAATGAGTACATAAATTATTTCGCACCAGATCAAGACATCAAGAAATAGAAAAGTCCAATTCATGGGCCTCAGGGTTTAGAACTATATTTCTTAAGAATTGAGATTTGAGTCAATGATAGATGACGACGCTTGTGTCCACTGCTATCTTCTCAGATCTAAATTCTAAAAGTTATGTACGATACGCCATCCCGAAACCGGTCTTATGCTATGTATTACTCTACACCACTTCACTCACGTATATACCCCCGTGAGCAAAATAGCGGGGGTATTTGTTTGCATCGGCTTATGTTTCGTTTACAGATATGTGTGTACTAGAACGAGTAATAACGTTGAAAGCAGGCTTATTTATATAGGCGTGTGGAGGGTTAACACATGACACGTGCACAACATACGAGCACATCATTGGTGTTTGCACTTAGCAGAAATTCCTAAGGGTGAAGTACACGTGCGCACATGCAGGTTGCACGTATCTTTAAACAATACAATCAGAGGAAGAACATGTGTTGGAAATGAAGCACTCGAAGGTCAATGATAAAAGGAATGCATTTAAATAAACATTTTATTCTACAGGAAAGAGATCACCAAAAACGGAATAAAAAATACAAGGGTTTAAAAAATTATAAACAAAGTTTTCTAAAACCCTCTAAGCCTTCTCCACCATATCGAAGCGGCGTTCTTTGCGAAGAGTAACTCCCTATCGATTAGTGCCATGCTCATCGACGAAAGCAGACATGATGTCCCGCTGAGCCCGTGTCTGGCTTAGCAACTGAACAGAGCGATCCCTCAGAGGCTTGGTAATCAAACGTGCCTCATGAAAGCATTCGATCTTGTCCTCCGCTGCGTCGAGCATCACCGGGGTCATCTCCGCTGGATGAGGGGGAATGTCATCGAGCACGGACAGGAAGATCGTCCGGAGCCAAATGGAGCCGATAGAGAGAGGAGATCCTCTATAAGTCAGGAGCTCGTGCATCACCGTGTCGCATTGGTCATCCATGAGAGCGGGATTCACCAAACATGCAACAAAATGAGGACCAATTTCCTCGATAGGCACCTTCCATGGCTGTCGATAAGCATGTGGACGATTGCAAGCCATGACACTTCTCTGTTAAATGGTTCTCTGAGAAAGTGAAAGAGCAGATGAGCATTGCTTCAGATTATAAAGAGAGGCATTTAAGTCTCGGCACAGAAAATGTTGTGTATGGTGGAACTATTTTCAAGCTCTAACAAAAAAGGGGTTGGAAAAGAAAAGGTTGACTCAGGAAGAGCAGAGAAAGAAGGTGAAAAGAAACCTTCATAAATAAGGCAACGCCTCATATGCTTCCCACGTGAGCGCTGACGCCAGTCTTGATAGGATTAAATTCTATAGTAGCGCCTCACATGAAACACATGTGAGCGCTAGCGTGCAAAGAATGTAAACGCTTGATTGACCCTATCAGGGTGCCTCACGTGAGCGCCGACGAGCAAAGCACGTGGTGCCTGTTATATAAGAATTAAATTCTTAGGCATCGATCACGTGCATAGCACGTGAGCGTTAGCGTCCAAATTAAAGAGAATAGAATTATATTCTATTAGGGGGAAAATATCTCCCTGATCTTTTTAAATAAAAAAGATCTCCTCTGTTTAACAGAGTTGTTAGATCAAAAATCCAATGGTGATTAAAATCATCAAATAATAGAATTAAATTTTATTAGAGGGAAAATATCTCTCTGATCTTTTTAAATAAAAAAGATATTCTCTGTTAAATAGAGTGTTGTTTGATCAAAAATCTAATGGGAAAATATTTTCCTAATCTTTCCAAATGAGAAAAATAAATTCTGAATTCTTAGATTAAAAATCTAATGGTGATTAAAAATCACCGATTGATAGAGATAAAATTATATCTATGGGAAAATATTTCCCTAATCTTGTTTAAAAACAAGAATATATATTCTGTGAAACAAAAATCACAGGATCAAAAATCCAACGGTGGATAAAATCCCCTAAATAATCTTTGAGGCCAATAAAATAATTGGTATCTCTCAAATGAGAGATTTTCTTAAATTATTTAACAAACTGCCTCTTCTATATAAAGGATCCGAGACTTTAAGTCTCAGAGAGAGAATCAACCCCATAAGTTTTTTCTACAAAACCGAGAATTCAATTCTCATATGAAAGAAGAAGATCCTCTCTCTTCCAAACCCTAGGTAAATAAAAAAAACAGAGATAAAATGATCTCTTTTGCCTAGCATAAAAAAATAAGGGTTTAACCCTTCATAAAAAGAACTTAGTTCTTCCTCTGATCTGAGATTTGCAAAGAAAATCTCTCCACAAGTTGAGAATTTAATTCTCATTGGAGAGATTTTATTCTTCAAACTCAAAATCTAAGGGAAAGAACCAGATTAAGAGAAAAAGAGAGAAGATAACTTATGGTTGTAGGAATTTAATTCTTCTGCAAACAGGGTTTAACCCTACATGAAAGAAATTAATTCTTATTAAAAAAAAGAACTTAGTTCTCCAATAAAATGATTCCAGATCTTCAAAAACATAGATTTTAGTGATTATTAATGGCTAAAATACCATTAACGGAGATTCGATCTCTAAAAAAGGGAAAAAAGGACCTGGCTCCTCACGTGAAACACACGTAAGCACCCAAAAGATTCCCTTAAATGGAACTCAGCGCGTCATGTATTTCTACGTGAGTTCCCAAAATAAAAGACCCGGCACCGTATGTGCTTCCCACATGAGTGCCCAAAACAAAAGAGCGTTCAGCACCTCACATGAAATACACGTGAGCACTCAACAAATTAGAACGCTCAGCACCTCACGTGCTCCCCACGTGAGCACCATACCAAGTGCTTAGCATTCTATATTCAGTCATAATGATGAAGTGCTTAGCACTGATTGGGCAGTGCCCATGTCTAAACGCCTTACATGTTTTCCACATGAGCGCCAGAGCTACAAATAAGTACTTAGCACTTCTGAATAAAAAAAAGCCGAAGACCGAGTAGACCAAGCATAAATTGGTTAAGTCTTTGAAATTTCTTGCGGCTGAGCCCAAACGCTCTGTTGTTGGATCTCAACAAAAATCTAATGATCCCTAAAATATTGCTATGTTGATCTTAGTCTCAAATAAGACTAACGTATCCTTAGTTAAAATAAATTGAGCCCAATTGCTCATATATTGAAGTTGATCTTAATTTCAAACTAGATTAACGGTCCCTAAATAAAAAAACAAAATATTCTTTGAACTGACGGAGTACATACAACCTAAGTTCAATCTCTAAATCTAAAATATACGGATTTGGATTAATCCGCGCCTTACAGGAGACGCCATAAATTAGTCTCCGTATACAATTCACGGGAAACCAAAACAAACAAAATAACACACGACACGAAGTGAACTATTGGAGAAGTAGAAAGTGTTTATCACAACACGATAACGTAATTAACTATAGGGGCTTGCGCCTGTAGAGAAGAGCGTCTTCACAATAAAAAAAAACCCTCACAAATGAGGGGGAATCTGATAAAGTCCGCTACAACGGTCGCATTTATCCAAACCTCTGATATACGGTGCTATAAATCAACTTGGTATTTTCGGAGAGGTGGATAGATATGTGATTAGTCTAAAATATTGAACTTTTGAATGAATATTTTCCTCACTATTGTTAAGTTCTAAAAGGTGTTTATTTTAATTATAGAACATATGAGGGTTTATGTGTAAAAAGTTTATTATCATATGTTTCTATATTAAAATTAACATAATGAGGGAAAATATATGCATATAATATTATTGTAATTAAAATATGCATATCAAATATCTCTAATCAATATTCTTAAGTTTATATATCATATAAAATGGTTAGGATAATATCTCAAATATAACAAATACTACTAACACTATGACTTGAGATATTATGCAGATATGAGATCAGGTCTGGAATCCTCGAGATCCGAGATGTCAGAATCAAATCTGCCGAAATATTGAATCAAATCATAAGATCTAGCAACGACAGATACTCAGAGAAAGATTTGAAGAATATAGACATCGAAGTGATTTCCAAATGTCAACAGAAGAGAGCACAAGAATTTTCAAGTCCTGATCCCACTAAGGCGCCGCGGTTGGGAGGCCAAAGGCCATGATTTGCAGCGGATCCGCGGCCCTTTGATGGCCGTAGGATTTGAGATTTTTTAGCTGTGATCGTAACAGTAAATCATGACACATGGCAACTAGGGTTTGTAGCTTCTGTGACTATTTGAGGGACCGAGAGTTTCATATGAAAGATGATGGAACCGAAGTGATCAAGAGGTCTACAGTGATCCACACATCTAGGTGATCATCAGCTAGTCATCTACCTCCAACAAGAGAGAGAGAGAGAGAGAGAGAGAGAGAGAGAGCAAAAGCTAGGGTTCTTTGTAATCTACTTTGTACGGAGAGTTGTATGTAATAGTTGATTAATAAAGATAGTCTTTTTATTAGTCTTTTCGCATTTACTTCCAGCATTTAATTTCTGCATCTTAATCATGTTTTCTTCTTCATCCTTTCTTCTATTTCAAACCATGAGTGGGTAATTTCTAGCTTGCT
The DNA here is from genome assembly GCA_030015575.1 of Agapanthus africanus. Lineage (NCBI taxonomy): Eukaryota > Viridiplantae > Streptophyta > Magnoliopsida > Asparagales > Amaryllidaceae > Agapanthus > Agapanthus africanus. Next base: position 34,557,489 of record CM057337.1, on the reverse strand, counting down.
AGGGTTCGTAGGTTAGGGTAGAACAATGGATGATAAAATCATTTAACTTCTTTTATACATTTTAAAGTCTATAAACTTTACCAAAATAAATGTTATCATCCTTATCGGGCACGCTACCAATTTATTGCTAGTCATGACCACGATTTGAGATTGGATTAACACTTGTTTTGGTAAAGGCTAGACATGAATAGAGATCAATGCATGGACAAGGGTTAAGAGTGGGGAAACCTTAGTTTCTTCCAAATGAACCCTACTCTACATTCATCACTATCGATATAGTTTTAAACTATTAAAAGATAAAAGGAGGCATTTTTAATTAGTCATCCATTACTACTAAGTTATATGAACCCTACAAGGCTCTTCTTTATATGATCTACATCCGTATTAAAATATATCTTCAACCAATCAACCCATCCTTCATCCATCAACTCGTCTAAAGCAAGAAAAATGTTCACGTTTCCCTGCGGACGACTCGTACTCATCGCTGCTAGCTACTAGCGACACCGTCCTGATTGCGGTTACTTTATTTACAACACTTCTCTTTAAACTGATCAATCAATATGTCCAAATAGTATCTGCTCCTAAATTCAGGCAAGAAGATCAATCCCAGTTCTTCTTTGTTTTCGGTGGTAAACAAGGGTCTCATAAAAGCGTTTTTTCCCTACGAGTCGAGAGGATCTCGTAGGTGTGTTTTCTCCCTAGAAATTGTAAGGATTACTAAGTGTGTTGCTCATTTGTGAGTTGTAAGGATCTCACATGGGGATATTCTCCTCACAAGGTCGAGAGGAATTTGCGAGTGTATTTTATCTTCTTTTCACGAGTTTGCACCATTTCGGGTTTTCACAAACTCGCCGGCAGTCCTGCTGTTTTTATTCACGGAGCCCTTTTGGGTTTTCATCCGTGCCTATTTTGCTTGCGGAAATACCGCCCTTTTTTAACATTGGTGGGGCTTCATCTCCTATAGGACTTCAGATGTAGTCTCCCCGGTAGGACTTGGAAGAGATAGGGCTCGTTTATGCTCATGGATTGTATACGGTTTACAGGATGTAAAATCCAGACCATAGGGCTGGTGTGCTCAATTCGTCTGTGACTTGGAGTATTCACGTGTAGTATTTCTTGAGATATCGACCATTGATGGGTGGCATGGGCCATTCTCCCTCGGTATTTATCAGCTGGTAGGATTCTCTGTCAAAAAATTTCTCGATGACGTATGGCCCTTCCCAATTTGGCTTGAATTTTCCATTGGAATGTCGATTTGGAATGATCGGTCTTTTGAGGACCAACACCAATTCGACTTTCTTAAAAGCATGGAGACGAGTCATCATTTCATAGGACCATGATATTTGGGCTCGGTATAGCTTAGGATTTTTCTGCACCAGGAGTCTCTTTTCTTAAAGGGCGTCGGGCTCTTCGAGCCGAAGGAGGGCGGTTTCCTCCTCCGTCAAACCATGCTGGACGGTAATCCTGATGCTTGGAACCTCGAATTCGAGGGGGAGGATCTCCTCCACTCCGAAGAGTAGTGAGTATGGAGTAGAATGAGTTGGAGTGCGGTGCGTAGTACGATATACCCACAATGCCTCGTGGAGCTTTAGATTCCAGTCTTTTTTGTTGGCTGAAGTATTTTTTCTCAGGAGCTTGCATAGTGTTTTATTGAAGATTTCGACTAGCTCATTGGCTCTTAGATTATAGATGGAGGAATATCTTGAAAGTATGTCATAGCATCTTTACTAGGTTTCTACAAGCATCAAGTTGCAATTTATAAAATCTAGAGTGCTAAGCAATACTAACCTAGAATCTAACAGAGAATTAGGGTTTAGTAGTAAGAATACAAGTTCTAAACTAAGTGATGGAGGTTTACAACCTTTGTAGACCGGTCCTTCATGTCTAAAGCTCTAAGTAATAGTCCCTAGAACTCTTCATTGACTCCACTTGAGAAAGGATCGAGCTTGCTTGAAGTCTTCGATGCCGAAGATGATCCACCTTGAAGTCTCTCTAACTCAAGCTCACTCTTCACCAATCAAAGTATTAGTGAAGCAAACAACCTAAACTAATGGGCTAGATTAGTGTAGGTTGATGAAGTAGGAGATTTGCTCACTTAGAAATTATTTTCTCTTTTCTTTTTCCAACTCAAGAAAATTCTAAAGAGGAGAATGAAGAAGGAGATGAACTTGGATGAGAGAGTGAGGTTCAATGAATTATGTGCTCTTAAGATAAGAAGATATATGAATTGATAAAAATACATAAGAAAATGACAAGAATAAGAGACGAGTCATGGCTTCTCAATGCTTCTCCAAGCATCCAAAGCCATGACTCATTCACCACTTCTTTTCTTTTCTTAAAATATAAATCATTTCATTTATCTCATTCTCTTGTATGATTCTCATACACCCATGTTCTATGTATCATCTAACATGATACAAATCCAAATCCATATATAAATATATCACACACACACACATACACACAAATGTTTGTAAAGAGAAGAAAATCTTAAGTGAGCTTTAATATTAGTTAATATATATAAATATATCAAATATATAAATATATATCAAATTATTAAATCAACACTTGATTCAATAATCCGGTTATATGATATATAACCGATTAATATCATATATATATATATATATATATATATATATCAAAATATTAAATCAACACTTGATTCAATTATCCGGTCATATCACATACAACCGGCTTATATTCAATATTAGATATTAAATCAACACTTGATTCAATAATCCGGTTATATCATATATAACTGGCCAATATCAAATATATATACATAAATCAAATTATTGAATCGACACTTGATTCAATAATCCGGTTATATCACATATAACCTAACCGATATCAAATATCGCCAGATTAGAATACGGTATCACATACTCGTATTTAATCAAGCTCCCACACACATCACCATATGTGCCCTACTTAGTTTCGCTTGAGTTAGGAAACCTTTGTGTGGGACTCTAAAGACCCGTCAATACGCTAACAGTAGGTAATGATCACATCAGATACCCACAAGCCGTCAGCGGTACTAGCTGGACGTAACGGTTATCCAGGTATTGAACGAATAGAAGATCAACATGTAAACTTGTCCAAACTCCTGTAAAACCTATAAGCAACACTTACCGTACAGTCCGGTCTCTTCGTCTGATATGTCGCATATCGAGTCTGGGATGGAATCGTCAGACCCTAGTAAATCGATAAGTTATGCCGATGTGTGGCCTATAACCTTTCAAGAAACTACTGATAACACTTACCAGTAAATCTCATCAGCCCTGGCCAGGGAATTGCTTTTATAGCCAATCGAGCATAGCGCAACATCAACTTCCAATACCGAGAGAGACGAAACCCCTCCTATTGTTCATTGCCTACATGTGACTCGGGACTGTACCCAAAAATTCACCTGTTTGCACGACTCCTTTAAGCCGTGGTGGGGAGGAAATCAAAGCATGGTGGGAACCACATAAGACACTATGACGATCTTGGGTCTACAGACTAACCTGTACAACTGTTACCAGAGAACTGCTATCTGACGATAGGTATGGTACCATCTGGGAGTTCTCGGCGATTCCTGTTCGGTGTACCTATTCTCTAATGATTACCTATGTACAATCTTTGATGTCAAACACCAATAGTTGTGGGATCAACCATCACCCCATACAGGATCAAGAAATGTATGCACTAGTCTACTCTGGAATATCGATACCCTGTCTCGATATTCCCTCGACTAGGAACTTTTAAAGGATGTGCTTGCGGACTACACAAGCCCCACTAGTATGATCTGCATCATAGTCCTGATAGTCAAGCCTACATCCTAAGGGATTTATCAACATGTATTAGAGAGACAGTATATTAATACAAGTGTACATGTTAAGATAAAGAGCAACCAGATAGCATACTATCTTGTCGAGTAAGAAAGTACTCTATATATATGTCCAAGTATCCGCTATATCATTTAATAATGGTCTCTAGGGCATACATATTCCAAACAATCTCCCACTTGCACTAAGGCCAGTTATTGTAGTATCTCATACCCAACATCCCCAAAAGTCTCTCAAACTGCGTCTGGGGAGGGACTTCATGAGTGGATCCACCGTGTTGTCCTTCGTATTTACTCTCCTGACCTCGATCTCCCAGCGATTAACTATCTCCCGGATTAGGTGATACCACCTCAGAATATGTCTGGATCGCTGATTGGACCGGGGTTCCTTGGCCAAAGCAACAACTCCATTGTTATCACAATACAAGGGTATTGGATCCGCAATAGATGAAACCACACCATGTTCAATAATGAACTTCTTCATCCAGACAGCCTCTTTGGCAGCATCGTTGGCAGCGATGTATTCAGCCTCCATCGTCAAATCTGCTACGGTATCATGCTTGGAACTCATCCAACATACCACCCCTTCATTGAGGGTGAAGACAAAACCTGAGGCAGACTTGTTGTTGTCCTTATCACTCTGGAAGCACGATTCGGTAAAGGACTCCACCTGGAGTTCTCCGTTACCATACACCAAGAACATCTCTTTAGTCCTTCTTAAGTACTTAAGAATGTTCTTCACAGCTGTCCAGTGCTTCTCCCCTGGGTCTGATTGATACCTACTTACTACACTAAGTGCGTAAGCTACATCCGGTATGATGCATAACATTGCGTACATGATAGACCCAACTACAGAAGCATAGGATATCATGTGCATGCGGGCCCTCTCCAAATCAGTCTTGGGAGACATCTCTTTGGAGAGAGTGATTCCTGAATAAGCGGGTAAATTACCACGCTTAGAATCTTCCATACTAAATCTCTTTAGTATGGTGTCTATGTACTTGGATTGGGACAATTCCAACATCCCTTTAGATCTATCTCTATAGATTTTATCCCCAGGATGTAGGAGGCATCGCCTAGATCTTTCATGGAGAACTTTTGTGATAGGAAGAGTTTGAACGAGTGCAGCATAGGAACATCATTTCCTATCAAGAGTATGTCATCCACGTATAATACGAGGAAGACAACCTTACTCTCTACAACCTTTTTATATATACAAGGTTCATCTACGTTTTTGATGAAATCAAACTCTTTGACTACTACATCAAAACAGAAGTTCCAGCTCAGCGATGTCTGCTTTAATCCGTAAATTGATTTAAGCAGCTTGCACACCTTTCCGCTGCTTCCACTGTCTATAAAGCCCTCTGGCTGTGTCATATACACGGTCTCTTCTAAATCACCATTTAGACAAGCGGTCTTGACGTCTATCTGCCAGATTTCATAGTCATGGTATGCAGCAATGGCAAGTAGGATCCTGACGGACTTAAGCATAGCCACTGGAGAAAAGGTTTCATCATAGTCGATACCTGGTCGTTGACGAAAACCTTTTGCTATAAGTCTATCTTTGAAGGTCTCAACCTTTACATATACACCAAGTTTCTTCTTAAAGATCCACTTGCTCCCAATAGGTTTTACCCCTTTAGGAGCAACTTCCAAAGTCCATACTTTGTTGGTGTACATGGATTCCATCTCAGATCGCATAGCATCCAGCCATTTCACAGAGTCCCCACTTGTGATGGCCTGATCGAAACTAGTTAGGTCATCATCTTCCATGATGCAATCCTCGCTCCCACCGTCTATGAGAAAACCGTAGTATCTCTCAGGTGGATATGGAACCCTACTAGATCTGCGGAGTGGCTGAGATTCGTCTGGGACTACCGAATCCACCGGTTCTACCAAATCATCAGTTGTAGTTTGTGTATCTGGAACTTCTTCCAGTTCTACCTCATTACCACTAATTTCTTTCACAAGAAATTCCTTTTTTAAAAAGGTGGCATGTTGAACAACAAACACTTTTTTATTCCTCACCGTGGTAGAATATATATCCATATGAATCTTTTGGATATCCCACAAACTTGCAAAGAACTGATCATGCTTCGAGTTTGTCTGGATTCTGTTGTTTAACATAGGCCGGACAACCCCATATCTTAATTTGTTTAAAAGATGGTCTCTTCCCATACCATATCTTATATGGAGTGGTAGGCACGGATTTGGTCGGAACCCTATTCAATAGGTATGCAGCTGTCTTAAATGCATAACCCCAAAAGGATATATGTAACTCAGCAATACTCATTATAGAGCGCACCATATTTAATAAGGTGCGATTCCTCCATTCCAATACTCCATTGTGCTGTGGTGTATACGGAGGAGTAAGCTGAAAGAGAATCCCATTCTCTTTTAGATAATCTCGAAATTCCGTGCTTAAATATTCACCTCCTCGATTAGATCGAAGGATTTTAATACTTTTACCCGTCTGGTTCTATACTTCATTATTATATTCCTTGAATTTCTCAAAAGCTTTATATTTGTATTTCAACAGAAACACATGTCCGAATCTTGAGAGATCATCGGTGAATGTAATGAAGTAAGAGGAACCATTCCTGTCATGTGTAGACATAGGACCTCATACATCACTATATATTAGTCCCAAGAGTTCAGTAGCTCTTTATCCGTGTCCTGTAAATAGAGTTTTGGTCATCTTGCCTTTAAGACATGACTGACAAGTTTCATAAGATGTAAATTCGAACGGATTCAAATATCCATTTTTATGCAACTTATCTAGTTTGGTCGCATTGATATGACCAAGTCTACAATGCCACAAGAAGGTTTCGTTCATTTCTGAACGTTTCCTCTTGTATGTGTTCTGTATATTTAGAACCGTATTTTGATTTAGAACATGTATACCATTACACAACGTATCAAACCCAATCAACACTTGATTTGAGAAAATGTTCATAATATTATTCTCTAATGCAAAGCTGTATCCTTCTTTATCTAATAAAGAAACGGATATGATATTACATATCATTGACGATGCGTAATAACAGTCGTTCAAAATCAATGTATTACCATTTGGTAATACTAGGTGATATTCGCCGATAGTTTCAGCAGCAACAATTGCTCCATTCCCTACTCTGAGAGACATATCACCCTTTCTCAGTTCTCTATTTCTCTTTAACCCTTATAACATACTACAAATGTGGGATCCTGATCCGGTATCTAATACCCAGGACGTAAAGCACACTGAGAAACAGTTCTCAGTAACTAACACACCCGAAGAAGATACATCAAAATGCTCTTTCTTCGTTCGGGTTGCGTGGAAATCCTTGCATTCCCCTATCCCTTACTCAGACCTTTGACAGTTGTCATAAGATAGAGCGGAACCAACGTTCCCCAGCCCAGTAGAATAAGCGGGTTCGGTCAGTACATCCATATTATTATCTTGATTAAGGTGTGTCATGGTCACTACCTAGAGAGAGAGAGAGAAGAAAACACTTTATCTTGCGCTCTTGCAAGATTAGATTGGTTATTCTCTTATCTAATCAGGATGGCTCCCACTGTTTTTATCAAATCTTCCTTCAAACCCTAAAATGTAAGATTAGCCGGGATTAATTACACCTAACAAGTTCGCCAATCGGTCAGCCAGACAGGTATTGGTACTCCGAGGGAGTCTCCCCATGCTTTGGCATGGAACTAATTAAATAATCTCGTTTCCGTAGGGGCATAACCCCGCTAACACCATTATTAGACACCTACTGGATCAACTAATTGTAAAGTGGAAAAATCTCCCAGGAGTAACTCTTACTGGGTATCGGGATCCAACTATGTATGCAATCTCATTGCAAATTTCAACACTTGAAATTCCTAATATCTGTTTTTACCCCTACCGACTTATGACCTTGGCTATGGTCAACAAATCATAAGCGCTACTCAAGTTCAACACGTTATTTCATGATTGAATTAAACCCACTCACACGACCCTTGGCTATGGTCAACAAGGTCGTACGACTACCCTAATCCAATCGCATCATATATAGCAGATAAACACTAATCAGCTACCGCACACTATGTCTTGACGGAGGTCAACAAACACAACACGAATTCTAAATAGTATTTATCTGAAATGACGGAGGGCTACGACTGGTTTTGAAGAAAACCTTTAACGTATTGAACTTGATATCGTTATAAAATCAGATGATTTGGAAAGGAGTGGTTTAAGTTCCGCTTTTAAAATCGAGTAGTTTTAAAAATAAACCGAGTGGGTTGTAGCATATGCCAGTTTTGCTAAAGAGGTCATTCCCGGTGAAGGGATCTAGGCCCTTTCCTCATCGAATGGGGTGCTGGATATTCATAATGGAATACCGTTATGCAAAGCAAGAACTAAAGCTACCTTTTTGAAAAATTTGATTCTACAACATCTTTTAGGTTTCTTTTCATTAATCTCATTAATGACGTCCCATCATTTATGTTTCCTAAACATCACAGAAGAAACGAAAATAAAACACACATTTATGCCATCCGCATTCGCTACAGGGACCCGGGTCTTCACCGTAAGGTTACCTAACTTATGACAGGGCGGGGTCAGGACTAGCGCGGATGCAAAACATATATAGTGTACACTAGTATATCATATATATAAGTAGTATTCGTCTCACGCAGTTATATGATCACATCATATCACAGAAACAGCAGAAGCAAACATATGACATATAGGATATATTAGGAGGTCGTGTTTTAGATTAAACCAGTAATAAAAAACATGGATTCCATGGTCGTGATGAATAGCCAATCCCACATCCCTAGACCCCTATGAGAGAGGCAAGCAACCCTGCCAATTATAGATTTAGGTGACCGGTCTCGACTCCTCGAGATGGCCTCCCATTGGACTCTAGAACCCGGTTACTTGAGCTCCCCGCCTTGGGTTTATCCTAATGCGGAAAAGTAAATAATATACATCAATGGAGACGGAAACCTCAACCCGGAAGTGTCCCAATAAAAGAATATTACACACAAATTTTTACATGAATGAAAATTGAAAAACTCTCATCTCACGCAAAACCTCCCGACTATTCAATCACGACAATCCAATATAACATATCAACCAGCAACACAATAACATCACATGTCATTAACATAAGTAAATATGCGTATCCCTAATGTCATTGACGTATAGCAACGAGATCAGAGATGCTGCCACATATTACACTTACGGTCGCAGAAAGAAATGAAAACTACAATAATTAGAATCTGCATCATCCTTAGACATCATAAACCCGGATTATCATATATTCCGGATTTCATGCCTAACACTATAAACCTTGCATTTAAGTCTCAAATTTGAAAACACTTTTCAAAAACAAAGTCGGGTAATTCAACAAGATTCCCGATAAAATGATCGAATGCTCGTCGGGAACTTTAGTAGATGGCCGCACCCCCTGAGGCCATCAACGAAGTGCACTTTGGCGGAACACCGTGGCCGCAAACACTCGAGTGGATGCTTTTGGCCATGGGGTTCTCCTATAGTCACTTGGTCGGGGCTATGGGGCGTGGCTGTCTAGTAGTGTCTCCCGACGAGTGTTCGCGTACAATACGAGATTACGACGGAGTTTTGATCCGAATTGAAACTCTGTAGGAATCCATCAAATGAGACTAAAACACGAGATTTACAAATCGTTAATTAGTTTTCACAAAACTAATCGATGTGGATTCCAAAAATTGTATCACATATCCAAACTACTGGACAATTTTAAACATTTCGATCGATATTTCAAACACCAGCAAATCACAGAGACCTCAACAACTTGAGCCTCACTAAAAATACCCAGAAAGCCCAAAATGACACAATGAAGCAGCAGAAGAAAAAAGAGCCCATAATTCTTCAAACTGGCGGTGGAATCGCGGCCATTTGTTGGAGTTAGGCTCTTTTTCTTCTTAAGGCTCTATAGAATTACCTGCATATTTTCTGAGAATTTTTAATATGTAAAATTTCAAAGTTTGAAAAATTGTATAGAAACATTTGAAAAACCGGTTTTAAAATTTTGATCAAACACTTTAACGTCGTTTAGACTTCGCCTAAATCTCTAGTTTGGCTCTGATTCTATGAAAGTATGTCTTAGCACCTCTACTAGATTTCTACAAGTATCAAGTATGCGATTTTAAAAAATCTATAGTGCTAAGCAATACTAACCTAGAATCTAACTAGAGAATTAGGGTTTAGTAGAAAGAATACAAGTTTTAAACTAAGTGATGGAGGTTTACAACCTTTGTAGATCGGTCCTTCACTTCTAAAGCTCCAAATAGTAGTCTCTAAAACTCTTCTTTGACTCCACTTGAGAAAGGATCGAGCTTGCTTGAAGTTTTCGATGCCGAAGATGATCCACCTTGAAATCTCTCTAACTCAAGCTCACTCCTCACTAATCAAAGTATTAGTGAAGCAAATAATCTAAACTAATGGGCTAGATTAGTGTAGATTAATGAAGAAGGAGTTTTGCTCACTTAGAAATTATTTTCTCTTTTCTTTTTCCAACTCAAGAAAATTCTAGAGAGGAGAATGAAGAAGGAGATGAACTTAGATAAGAGAGTGAGGTTCAATGAATCATGTGCTCTTGAGATAAGAAAATATATGAATTGACAAAAATATCTAAGAAAATGATAAGAATAAGAGATGAGTCATGGCTTCTCAATACTTCTCCAAGCATCCAAAGCCATAATTCATTCTCCACTTCTTTTCTTTTCTTAAAATACAAATCATTTCATTTATCTCATTCTCTTGTGTGATTCTCATACACCCATGTTCTATGTATCATCTAACATGATACAAATCCAAATACATGTATAAATATATATCACACACACACATACCAAATTATTAAATCAACACTTGATTCAATAATCTGGTTATATCATATATAACCGACTAATATCATATGTATATATATATATATATATGTATATCAAAACATTAAACTAACACTTGATTCAATTATCTGGTCATATCACATACAACCGGTTTATATTCAATATTAGATATTAAATCAACACTTGATTCAATAATCCGGTCATATCATATATAACCGGCCAATATCAAATATATATACATAAATCAAATCATTGAATCAACACTTGATTTAATAATCCGGTTATATTACATATAACCTAATCGATATCAAATATCGCCAGATTAGAATACGGTATTTAATCAAGCTCCCGCATATATCACCATATGTGCCTTACTTCGTTTCGCTTGAGCTAGGAAACCTCTATGTAAGACTCTAAAGACTCGTCAATATGCCAGCAGGAGGTAATGATCACATCAGATACCCACAAGCCGTCAGCGGTACTAGAAGGACGTAACAGCTACCCAGGTATTGAACGAATAGAAGATCAATAAGCAAACTTGTCCAAACTCCTGTAAAGCATATAAGTAACACTTACCTTACAGTCTGGTCTCTTCGTCTGATATGTTGCATATCGAGTCTGGGGTGGAATTGTCAGACCCCAGTAATTTAATAAGTCATGCCAATGTGTGGCCTATAACCTTTCGAGAAACTACTGATAACACTTATCGGTAAATCTCATCAGCCATGGCCAGAGACTTTCTATTATAGCCAATCGAGCATAGCACAACATCAACTCCCAATACCGGGAGAGATGAAACCCCTCCTATCGCTCACTGCCTCCACGTGACTCGGGATTGTACCCAAAATCCACCTATTTGCACGACTCCTTTGAGCCGTGGTAGGGTGGAAATCAAAGCACAGTGGGAACCACACAAGATACTATGACGATTTTGGGTCTACGGACTAACCTGTACAAGTGTCACCAGAGAACTGCTATTCGACGATAGGTATGGTGCCATTTAGGAGTTCTTGACGAGTCCTGTTCGGTTTACCCATTTTCTAATGAGCACCTGTGTACAATCTTTGATGTCAAACACCAATGGTTGTGGGATCAACCATCTCCCCATACAGGGTCAAGTAACGTACACACTAGACTACTCTGGAATATCGACGCCCTGTTTCGATATTCTCTAGACTAGGAACTGTTAAAGTATGTGCTTGCGGACTAAACAAGCCCCACTAGTATGATCTGCATCATAGTCCTGGTAGTCAAGCTTATATCCTAAGGGCTTTATCAACATGTATCAAAGAGACAGTATAATAATACAAGTGTACATGTTAAGATAAAGAGCAACCAGATTGCATACTATCACGTCGAGCAAAAAAGTCCTATATATATGTCCAAGCATCTACTATATCATACAATAATGGCCTCTAGGGCATACATATTCCTAACATATCTCCAGTTTATCTTGTGCTATGTAGCAAATCTTGAGACTTTGAAACTCTTGAAAGAAGGCCCATTGTCAGAAATTATTCTTCTTGGTGTACCGAAATGGTATAGAATATTATGCTCGAAGAATATCAGAATATCATCTGTCTTGACTTCTTTTAGCGGGATAGATTCAGCCCATCTGGAGAAGTAGCCAGTTGCAGCCAATATGAATCGATGGCTTTCGGATGACGGAGGATCAATCGGGCCAACTATGTCGATGACCCAAATCTCGAAGGGCCATAAGGCCACCATAGGATGCAATGAATTGGGATGCTTGTGAATGAAATCACCATGAATTTAACAGAGATGAAATTTCTTTGCATGCTCTTCGCAATCTCTTATCATGGTAGGCCAGTAATACCCAAACCGTTTGATTTCAAGCCGCATTTTGGGGCCAGATTGGTGAGCTCCACAGATGCCCGAGTGAACTTCTTTCATGACTTTTTGGGCTTCGGCTGATAACAGACGCCAGAGCCAGAGTTGGTCATATGATCTGCGGTATAGCATATTATTTACAAACACGTATCGGAGAGCTCTCTTCTTCAGTTGAACCCTCACAGATTTTTGTTCGGACAGCTTGTCGTATCGGACGTACTCTATGAAAGGCTCTCTCCAATCGGGCTCATTTTGAATGATCAGAGTTTCTTTGGTTGGATTGTTCTCTTATTCTATGCTTTCTTCCTGTCGTAAAGATACTGGAGGCAGAATTTGCCGGCTTCTGACTGTGATCAGAATTTCATCCATGTTAGGATCCGCCAGCTCATTGGTTAGGCGAGCGAGTATCTCGGCTTTTCTGTTCAACGCCCTAGGAACTCTCATTAGTTCAATATGGGTGAATTGTTTTAGGAGTTTCACTACCCGCCTTCTGCATTGATCTAACTCAGGCTTATATATCTTATAGTCAATGCTCACTTGGTTGACGACAAGCTGGGAATCACCGTAGACCCGTAGCCGAAGGATCTTCAATTCTATGGCGAGCTCCAGGCTAGCTATCAGAGCTTCATACTTAGCCTCGTTGGTTGTGCGAAGCTCGGTAAGAGAGAAGGAACGTTGTAGGGTTCCTCCCGAAGGCGTGATGAAAACCAGTCCTATCCCCGCTTTTATCTGCAGGATACTCGATTTGCTGGAGGTCCTCATTGCGAGGCTCCATCGAAGTAGAGCTGCCAGCATGGCTCGTTATCTTTGAGACGCAACACTTGTTCGTCAGGTAACACGCAATTGAGCGATGACCCTTCAGGTATGGGATGAGCAGCGAGAAAGTCAGCGAAATCTTGCCCTTTTACTGCTTTATGAGGGGTATAAAATATATCAAATTCAAGCAGCATAACAGCCCATCTTGCCATTCTTCCGGCGAGGCTTGCTTTGGTCATTAAGTGTTTGAGCGGGCCGACCTTGGAGATCAGCATAACCCGATGAGCGAGTAGATAGTGCATCAGCTTCTTCACAGCGAATATTAGGAACAGGCATTGCTTTTCGATTGAGAAATGGTTATGTTCTTCCCAGACTAATGTTTGACTGAGACAGTAGAGGGCATTTTCTTTTCCTTCCTCGTTATTCTGGGTAAGGAGTGCGCCGAGTGATTCATCTAGCATGGTAGTATAGAGAATCAATGGTTTATTTGGAATGGAAGCAGCAAGTACTGGTGGGTGCAGCAGATATTGTTTGATACTTTCGAACGCTTCTTGGAATTCAGCATCCCAGAAAAAAGGAGCCTCTTTCTTCATAAGCTTCGAGAAGGGCCCGCATCTCCCCGAAAACTTCGAGATAAACCTTCGTATATAAGCGAGCTTGCCTTTAAAGGATCTTAGCTGCGTCAGATTTTTTGGAGTGATTTTACCATGACTGCAATTTTAGAAAGACGCGAAAGTACAAGCCTTTGGGGTCGCTTCTGGTAGGCGTCTCTATGATAGCATTTATCTTTAATGGGTCAACTTCGATCCCCCGATGTCGGACTATGAAGCCCAAGAATTTTCCCGACGACACGCCAAAAGCGCACTTCAAAAGATTCATCTTTAGATCGCATTCTCTCAGTCTCGAGAAAACGGTCCTAAGGTCTTAGATATTGTCGGCCTTGGCTTTAATCTTGACGACCGAATCATTAACATAACATTTGACGACTTTATGGATTAAGTCATCAAAGATCTTAGTCATTTCCCTTTGATATGTGGCACCTGCATTCTTCAGTCCAAACGACATCACTTTGTAACAGTATATGCCGATCGGGGTTCGAAATGTTGTATGCTTCTCATCCTCCGGCGATATTTTTATCAGATTATACCCAGGCGAACCATCCATGAAGGTGGACAGCTCATAATTTAAAGTGTCACCGACCATCATTTATATAACCGGGAGCGGAAAATCGTTTTTAGGGCATGCTTTGTTAAGGTCTTTGAAATCGACGCAGAATCAGATCTGTCCATTCTTATTTTTCACTGGGATGATGCATGCAATCCAATCCGCATATTTCTCTCCTCTAATGAAGCCGGCATTGATGAGTTTCTTGGTTTTCTCGATGACCTTTTCTTTTAGCTCCCTTCTCATTCTTTGAGGAGCTTGTTTGACTGGCTTGGCATCAGGAGATATAGCTAGCTTATGCATGAACACTTCAGGGGAGAGGCCAGGTATTTCTTTGTACGTCCACGCGAAGCAGTTGAAGAATTCATGCAGTAGGGCAATATCTACTCTTTCATTTTCTTTGACAAGAGTGAGCTGATGTAGGTTGGCCTTAGATTATCAGGCGTTCCTAAATCAATCTAGGTTATCTCATTGAAGATTGCTTATTCGCCATCTTCGACCTCTCAAGGGGCTTCTTCTAGCTCGGCTAGCTCGTCTTCATCATTTGACTTATCACTGGCATCACCAACATAGATCTTGTAGCATGCCTTGACATTAGGTTGAGTGAAAATTATGCCTCGTCTATCTGGGACTCATCCATCGATAAGTGATCGGACCTTAGGCGGATACCACAACCCTTCATAAAACTTCGCTTCGGAGTCCGTTTGGTATAGCCGGCACCCACACTTTTTAAAATATTCCCGCATCTCAGGTGCATAATATCTGGGGTTTAGAACGGCTCTTATGCCTATTTCATAGGGAAGGCACGTAACAGAAAAATCGTTTGGGTGCATGACAGGATTTGACCCATAAAACAGGATGCCCTTCTGTCCATTCTTTCTTCCGGAAATGTAGAAGGTTTTTAACTGGTCTACGGTGGAAACTGACAACGCATTAAGCTCTTTGCACATCTGCTCCGGCACCCTTATGATGACTAGGAACTCTTCTGTAACTTTGAAGGTTTCTTTTAGCTTCACTTTTTATGTGAGAGCCCAATCTGCACAGTTGTTGCAATACAGGTCTTCCTCTTCTGATTCTTCAGTATCGCTACCTAAATGAGAGCGAATTTTGCCGCCGGATGGGACTTCAACATTAGACTCTTCCGTATCACTACCAAAATGAGGGCGAGTTTTATGGAAGGATGGACTTTTAGCGCCGGACTCATCAGTGTCACAGCCGAAGCGCAGACGCACTTGGGTTTTTTGCTTTTGAAAGAGACAGCTGGCTCAGATTTGCTTTTGAGTTTTGGAGTCATTCTATCTTGGGTCAGTTGTGGCTCAGTATTTTGGGGGTTCACAAGGTACCGAAAATCTTCATATCGGACTTCATGCACACCGAATGGCTGGATGTCTCCGTTAATGAGTCTTTCTTCGCCATTTTTGGTATATTTCATACACTGATGGAGAATTGACGGAACGATACCGTAATCATGGAGCCATGACCGTCCTAGGAGAATCTTATAAGACGTGTTGGCAACGATCACATATATTTTAGCTTTGGTTTGTAGATATCCAAATTTAATTGGCATAGTTATGGACTCCAGAACTTACTGGTAGTTTTGATTGAAGCCTTGGATGACTATCCTTTCTCTTGACAGTTGTCGGACGTCCATTAACAAATTCTTCAGAGTCCGCAACTTCATGATGTTCACTGAGGACCTCGGATCAATCAATATGTGATTAATCCAGTCTCCGTTGCTGCACACTGTGTCACGCCCCGCTTCCGAGAGTAGAGGCAGAGGACGCGACTAGGCCGCTACGCATTTACTCTGAAGTAAATACGCTAAGTGTATCTAAGCAATATAAAAATAAATGCACAAGAGACAAGATATAATCAAAACATCAACTTTATTTATTCACATTCTTTCTGTACAATACATGGAAAGTAAATACAACTGATAAAAAAGCAATGCCTAAACAATGGCATAACAGAAATGAAAAGTAATGAATGGAAAGTGTACAATGAACTAGAGCTCGGGGTTTTCACTGAATTGGTCGAAGTCTTCAGCAGTGAGCTCGATCTCTGACGTATCCAGATCACCTGACGACATTCAAAGAAGAAAGAAAGAGAATGTCGTCAGCGAACAGATCACTTGGTAAGTCCCAAAAATAAGGGAGAAATAGAATAGACAAAGTAAGAAGGTATCTTTTAAAGTTTTATTATATCGTTATAATATTGTGTTAACGCTGTTGTTTGTAGCTTGGTACAGAAGAATGCCAGTGTATACGAGAGGGTCCCTATATGCTAGAGACCAGGGCAAATGGAATGTACAAGGAACCGTTGGGCCACGGTACAACAGCAACGGAATTAGGTTAGGTGTATTAATCTTACTATCTCGTGCCACTTCTAACACCTTCCGTACCAATCTACCCCTTAAACCCCGTAGTGTTTTGATTGTATTGTTTGTCTTGTATTGTAACTGTATAGATTGTATTGTTGGATGACTTACCGAAACCATGATATCAGTAAACGGATGTAACTGTAAGATCATGGATGTAACTGTAGAATCATGTAAATAGAAGTATATCCATGGTTCGGTTCAGTCAATATAGATTGAATGTATTAAACAACTTGAATATAGGGATTCATGTTGAATTGGAATATTGCAGATTGTAGATTGTATTTTAATCATATTCAAGTCAGATTATTAATGAGACTCACTCTGAGTCAGACAATTAGAAAAGTAAAATGAAGTCCTGATTGTTTTGATGTTATCGGTAACCGCTGCACATGGGCGGCAGGATTTGTGTCTTTTTCAAAGACGATTACCGTATTGATAACACCGTTGTTAAGTTGTCTACCTTAAATAGGCAAGCGCCCACTTCTCCGGCTCCTTGAGGCTCAAGAGATTGGTCCCGCTTAAACCTATGTTTATTAGAGTCCTTAGAGTAATTTATAGAACTTGAGGGGGTTTATGTAAAAATACTTTTATATACTTTTCAAAATACACCCCAAGTATTTATTAATCGTCTTTAGAGTTGTAATGAATGTAGATTTTATATTGTGATATTTCTAGTGAAAATATCCTAATTTCATAAATAAAGGTATTTATTTGTAATATTGATTTGTAGGGAATTCATGGTATTTTAGTGTAAAATGATTCTTGTGATATTTTTAGAAAAAGATGGAATATTTTTATTATTACAAAATAGATATTGTAAGGATATATATACATATATTTATATGAAAATAATTTTTAATATATATAATATTTCTAAAAATCTCATTTTCTTTAGATTTTCGTATTTTAAATCTTTCGAGACCGAATTCTCCTTGCGGAGGTCTGTATCTCGCACTACTAATCCCAAGGATATGCGATAATCCGCACCATCCCGAACGGGTTCCCCAAATGGGTTGTATTGGCGCTTTGCAAAGATTTGTATAAATACTAAATCGTTTAGAAAATGGTTTTATTAGTAATGGTATTTATTTATAAAGATGTCGTTTTCCCGTATTCTATGTTCCCGAGATTATTGTTCTATATTGCATATGAGTGTTTTGAGGATGTAGGTCATTATCTCCTTATCTACTTAAAGGTATTGCAAGGGTTTTGATGGTTTAAATGTAGAAATAAAACTATATGGTATTTTAATGAAAGAAATACAGTAAGATGAAAATAGCAATTACTTTTGATATGAAACTTGTTCAATAAGATTAGTTAGTGTTTAATAGTCAACATGTAGTGGTTGTAGCATGATTGTATTAAAGAAAAGTGAAGTTTTAGGAAGAAACCGAATCGAAAATCGGATTTGTTCCGATTCCGTCGGGTTTTGAAAGTTCGTATTTTTAGAAAAGAGTAATGGAGAGAAATTGGGACTTACGGGTTTAGGACTTTAAAAGAGAGGAAGGGGAGACGAGAGGAGTCGACAGTGCATCGTTTCTTCGTCGGGAGTTCCTACGGTTGTCGCCGGAAAATCCGCCGGAGCTTCACCTTTCGCTCACTTCGATTTCACATTAGGGTTTCTAGAGATTTCTTGAGAGTTGGTTCAGAGTTTTGGGGTGAAAGGGTAGAGTGTAGGGATGGTATTTATAGGGTTAGGCTAGGGTTATGGTAGATGAAGAGGTTAAATTGAAAAAATGTAAAAATATATTAAAATTCATTAAAATATGGAGTAAATGGGGATTTCAAAGGCCTCTGGAACCGATCTGGGGAAATGAAGTGTGCAGGGGGGTTGAGAAGACGAAGAGGCATGAATTTTCTGGTTACGACTCGGCCGACTGGCCGACTCGGCCGAGTCTGGAGGTGGGGAGGTGGGGAGTCGTCTGGTGATCTCACTGGTATATTTACTTTTTCTAGGGTAGTGGAATTTTTGGGAGTTAACACGTGTTGACCGTTGGTATTCTAAAAATTTCAAAACAAAATAATATTAAAAATAACGTGGAGTATGGGATTTGAACTCTGTTGGCTTGGTTCAGCAGTGCAAGGTATTACCAATGAGCTACAAGCTCTTTATTGTAATTAAGGAGTTAATTAAATACTTAAAGTAATAACAGCAAAAGTAAATACCCCAAGTATACATTAATTTTAAAGCAAATTTTTGTACACTAAAAATGGAGTTGTTACAGTCTACCCTCCTTACAAAATTTTCATCCTCGAAATTTATAACTTTTATTTGAGGACTAGTTTACAAAGAGGTGTGGATATCTTGCACGCATTTCATCTTCCTTTTCCCAAGTGGACTCTCCTGGAGTGTCTTTCCTCCACATCACTCGGACCAAGTTGACTTTCTTGTTCCGAAGTGTCTTCACTTTCCTGTCCAGGATCTCCACAGTTTGTTGCTCACAAGATAAATCAGGCTGTACAGTGAGCTCGGAATGATCAAGAACATGGCTGGGGTCACTCACATATCTTCTGAGTTGAGATATGTGGAACACATTATGCACTCCTTCCAATGAATGTGGAAGCGCTAAGCGGTATGCCACTTCACCGACTCGTTTGAGTATGTCGAACGGTCCAATATATTTCGGACTTAACTTACCCCGCCTTCCGAATCGGTTCACTCCGCGGTTCGGAGATATCTTTAAGAACACATGATCTCCTAGCTGGAACTCCAAGTGATGTCTCTTTGCATCAACCCAGTGCTTCTGTCGATCTTGGGCTATGCGCATCCTTTCCCTGATAGTACGAACCACATCAACAGTCGCTACTATCATCTCTGGTCCAAGAAGTTCCCTATCTCCGATGTCGTCCCAACTTAATGGCGATCGACACTTCCTTCCATATAGTGCTGCAAAAGGTGCCATTCCTATGCTTGCTTGGTAGCTGTTGTTGTACGAGAACTCCACAAGATGTAGGTGATCTTCCCACGATCCTTTGAAGTCTAACATACATGCTCTGAGCATATCCTCCAAGATATGAATAGTTCGCTCAGAATGACCATCTGTTTGTGGATGATAAGCCGTGCCGAAGTTCAGACTTGTTCCCAAGCTTGCTTGCAGACTCTGCCAAAATTGCGATCAGAACCTGGTGTCAAGATCGGAGACAATGCAGACCGGTACTCCATGAAGTCTCACAATTTCTTGCATGAGTTCATGGGTATCAGAGATAGTACATTATGAAGAGTTTAAATCTTTAAGTAGATTATTACCTCCATGTACTTCTTTGCTAGTGCCTCAGTAGATTGGCCAACTCGAAATGGGATGAAGTGAGCCGACTTTGTGAGTCGGTCCACAATGACCCATACGACAACGTTACCCTTTGTGCTGTGAGGAAGAGCAGTCACAAAATCAGTCGTGATGTGTTGCTACTTCCATTCTGGGATTGGTAACGATTGAAGTAATCCCGCAGTCCTGTGATGTTCAGCCTTTACTTGCTGACACACCAAGCATTTTGCGACGCTTCTGGCTACTTCACGCTTCATTCCATGCCACCAATAGTTCTGACGTAGATCTTTGTACATTTTGGTACCTCCAGGGTGTACTGAGTAGGGAGAGCTGTGAGCTTCTTTCATTAACTCTTCCCGAACATGACCTTTTGGTACACACAATCTGCTGCCGTTTCTCAAAGATCCATCTTCATGGATGATGAAGTCTATTCTGAGTCCATTCTCCACTTGTTCTCTGATCTTTTGCAACTTAGCATCACTTGCTTGAGCTTCTTTGATCTGATTGACAATGGTTGATTGAACTTGTAAATTCATCAAACTTGAAGCATTACCTGGCATGACTATTTCAATCTCCATCTGATGCAAGTCTTGTTGAAGCTTCCACTGAGCGGTGAGATTCATCGATAAAGGTTGGCGACTAAGAGCATCAGATACCACATTCACCTTCACTGGGTGATATTGCAAGTTGATGTCAAAGTCCGCCATGAGTTCTAACCATCTTCTTTGCCGCATATTCAACTTCTTCTGAGTAAACACATATTTCAGGCTCTTGGGATCTGTATATATGTTCACTCGTTCACCAAGTAGATAGTGGCGCCAAATCTTGAAAGCAAAGATGACTGCTGCCAACTCTAGATCATGCGTCGGATAATTGCGCTCATGAATCTTCAGCTGTCTTGAAGCATAAGCCACAACCTTACTGTGCTGATGTAGAACACATACTAATCTCTTACCGAATGCATCACAATGCACTTCGAATCCTCCAGATTGATCCGATATGACGAGAATAGGTGTTGATGTCAACCTTGACTTGAGTTCTACGAAAGCTTGTTCGCATGCTTCTGACCACACAAATTCTTCATCTTTACGTGTGAGCTTGGTCAGGGGTGTTGCTATCTTTGAAAAGCCTTCAAGAACCTTCTGTAATATCCCGCTAAACCCAAGAAACTCCGAATGTCCTTCACTGACTTTGGCGTCGGCCATTCGCTAACTGCTGAAACTTTGCTGGATCCACAGAGATTCCTTCTCCTGATACGTTGTGTCCAAGAAAACCAATTTGCTTTAGCCAAAACTCACACTTGCTGTACTTGGCATAGAGCTAATGTTGTCGAAGAGTTTCCAGGACAATTCTTAGGTGCTCAACATGCTCTTTCCAACTCTTGGAATACACCAGGATGTCGTCGATGAAGATGACAACAAACATGTCTAAGTACTCCCGGAAAACTTGATTCATTAAGTTCATGAATATTGCTGGTGCATTGGTCACTCCAAATGGCATCACTAGAAATTCGTAATGTCCATAGCGACTTCTGAAATCCGTTTTATGAATATCAGCTTCCTTGACCTTCACCTGATGATAACCTGAACGAAGATCCAATTTAGAGAAAACACAAGATCCACTTAGCTGATCGAATAAATCGTCGATGCACGGGAGTGGATACTTGTTCTTTATAGTGACTTCGTTCAAGGCTCTGTAATCGATGCACATTCTGTATGAACCTTCCTTCTTCTTCACAAGCAGTACAGGTGATCCCCAACTTGAAGTGCTGGGACGAATCCATCCTTTCGCCAGTAATTCGTCCAACTGTGTTCGGACTCCCTTCAACCCTTCCGGACTTAGTCGATAAGGTGCTTTGATCACCGGTTGTGCTCCTGGTACTAAATCAATGCTGAATTCAAGAGCTCGATCGGGAGGCAAACCTGATATATCGTCAGGAAACACATCGTCAAACTCTCGAACCACATCTGGCCTTGATTCTTCCTCCGCTTGAGCTGCTGCAACTACTGCTTCCCTTGGCTTCGCTTTGTAGGTACTTGGCTCCAGGGTACGGTCTCCGCTTTTGAAATAGAAGACCGGGTGGTCTGGAATCTCGAATACTACCCTCATTTGACGACAGTCGATGGTAGCATAAAAGGTTCCAAGCCTGTCCATACCTAGAACCACATCGAAGTTCGGTATGTCCAGTACTTTGAAATCAGCATAAAATTCTCTGCTGCAGACGACTACTGGACACAATCTGTATCCTATTGTTGCCTTTAGAACGCCATTTCCTGAACTGACATTCCAGCTGGATACAAGCGGTGAGACTGGAATCACATGGGTTCGGACGAACCGTTGCGACATAAAGCAGTGAGATGCTCCAGTATCGAACAGTGCTAGTGCAGGTATTGAGGATACTAGGATTGTACCTAAGGTATGTGGGGTTTGTTTTAGGTATAGGGAAATGTATGTAGATAAGTAGCAAGACTGAAAAGAAAGGTTTGAGAAGAAAAGCTTACTAGTGATAACTTGGCCAGTGGCCTCAGCTTCTTCTACGGTCATCGTGAAAGCCTGGTGCCTTGGTACATTCCTCCTGGCCTGAGGAGCATTCTTCGGAACGTTCCTTTGAGCTTGATGGAACTGACGAAGAGGTGGTGCAACTTGTGGTCCTCTAGGTGGTGCAGGTAGTGCAAGTCTTGGAGCAGGGGCTTGGATGGCTGGGCGCTGTAGGTAAGTGTTTGCTGGCCTGGGTGCAGCAATTGGATTTTGTCTATGAGGACAAGACCCAATGTCATGAGCAGCTGAGCCACAGACTAAGCAAAGACGGTTGGCTCGCCGGCAGTCTTGCATCATATGCCCAGGTCTCTTGCAGTAGGTACAAAAGGCTGGGCTGGGATGATGGTTCGGTACTCTCGGTCGCCTTGGCACAAAAGGTGGCCTGGACGAGGCTCCTCCTGTCATCTGGTTGACAGGGCGTTTAACTCCTGCAGTCTGAGGTCTGCCCCTCGCCTTTATCACTGCCTCATAACTGCAGGCAGCTTCCAGAGCATCCTCATGAGTTGGAAATTTCCCTGTGGCTAGTGCAGCCTGGATTTCCGTGTCCAAGCCTTGTTGAAATCGATGGGCTCTGATCTCGTCCGTCGGTATCAAGTGTGCCGCTAATCTGTTTAAAGGATTGTGTTAGCTGTGTAGTATGTGATATTTAAAAATTTGAAATATTGTGACATATCTTACCGACTGAGCATGGTGAACTCAGCGTCATACTCATCTACCGACTTGATCCACATAGAACCTTGTTGTAGATGAATAAACTGATGTTCCATGTCGAACCTGGCAGTCACAGGGGAGTACTTCATGTCGAACTTATTGCAGAAAGTCTTCCATTCAATGGGCTGTTCAAGACGGCTTTCTTCTGCCTTCCACCAGTTGCGAGCATTGTCCGTGAGCTGTAATTTTTCCACACGAACCTAAGCTATGTCTGGCACTTGTGCCGCCACCAAATCATCCTCTATACTTTGTGCCCATTCCTCAGCTTCCAGTGGGCTTCCCTTTCCTGAGAACTGTTTGGGGTGTAAAGCCCTGAATTGCTTTACCCCAGGTGCTTCAGTCTCGGGACGGTTCAAGAGTTGTTGTTGTCCCTCAAGGAGGCTGCAGATCGCCTCAAGCAGAACTGTTTGCTCGGTGGGTGGAGCAGGAACAGTAAGTAAGATTGGTAGTGGAGGTGGAGTGTTGTTGAAGTTGGTGCTGGTGTTGTTTGGAGAATCCATAAGCTTGAATGAAAAATTTAGGCTAGGACAGATTCAAAATATTTGAAATGATAAGATTCAAGGAACATGAATTGTAAAGAATGTTTTAGTTGCTGGATCTTGTGTTATATTGCTTAGGTTGTTCACGCAGAACAGAACTGCATAGTATGGTTCTATACAGCTCTGACCTGCATGGGCCACCAACAAAACCTGTCACGCCCCGCTTTTCAGAGTACAGGCAGAGGACGCGACTAGGCCGCTTACGTATTTACTCTGAAGTAAATACGATAAGCGTATCTAAGCAATATAAAAATAAATGCATAAGAGACAAGATATAATCAAAACAACAACTTTATTTATTCACATTCTTTCTGTACAATACATAGAAAGTAAATACAACTGATAAAAAACAATGCCTAAACAATGGAATAACAGAAATGAAAAGTACTGAATGGAAAGTGTACAATGAACTAGAGCTCGTGGTCTTCACTGATTTGGTCCAAGTCTTCAGCAGTGGGCTCGATCTCTGACGTGTCCAGATCACCTGACGATATTCAAAGAAGAAAGAAAGAGAATGCCGTCAGCGAACAGATCACTCGGTAAGTCCCAAAGATAAGGGAGAAATAGAATAGATAGAGTAAGAAGGTATCTTTTAAAGTTTTATTATATTGTTATAATATTGTGTTAACGCTGATGTTTGTAGCTTGGTACAGAAGGATGCCAGTGTATACGAGAGGGGTCCCTATATGCTAGAGACCAGGTTAAACAGAATGTCCAAGGATCCGTTGGGCCACGGTACAACAGCAACGGAATATAGATTAGGTGTCTTAATCTTACTGTCTCGTGCCACTTCTAACACCTTCCGTACCAATCTACCCCTTAAACCCCGTAGTGTTTTGATTGTATTGTTTGTCTTGTATTGTAACTGTATAGATTATATAATTGGATGACTTACCGAAAATATGATATCAGTAAACGGATGTAACTGTAAGATCATGGATGTAACAGTAGAATCATGTAAATTGAAGTATATCCATGGTTCG
Source organism: Agapanthus africanus (assembly GCA_030015575.1). NCBI lineage: Eukaryota > Viridiplantae > Streptophyta > Magnoliopsida > Asparagales > Amaryllidaceae > Agapanthus > Agapanthus africanus. The sequence continues at coordinate 34,532,617 of CM057337.1, read as the reverse complement.
GTTCGGTCAATATATATTGAATGTATTGAACAACTTGAATATAGGGATTCATGTTGAATTAGAATATTGTAAATTGTAGATTGTAGATTGTACTTGAATCATATTCAAGTCAGATTATTAATGAGACTCACTCTGAGTCAGAGAATTAGAAAAGTAAATTGAAGTCCTGATTGTTTTGATGTTATCGGTAACCGCTGCATATGGGCGGCAGGATTTGTGTCTTTTTCAAAGACGATTACCGTATTGATAACACCGTTGTTAAGTTGTCTACCTCAAATAGGCAAGCACCCACTTCTCCGGCTCCCTGAGGCTCAAGAGATTGGTCCCGCTTAAACCTATGTTTACTAGGGTCCTCGGGGTAATTTATAGAACTTGAGGGGGTTTTATGTAAAAATACTTTTATATACTTTTCAAAATACACCCCAAGTATTTATTAATCGTCTTTAGAGTTGTAATGAATGTAAATTTTATATTGTGATATTTCTAGTAAAAATATCCTAATTTCATAAATAAAGGTATTTATTTGTAATATTGATTTGTAGGGAATTTATGGTATTTTAGTGTAAAATGATTCTTGTGATATTTTTAGAAAAAGGTGGAATATGTTTATTATTACAAAATAGATATTTTAAGGATATATATACATATATTTATATGAAAATAATTTTTAATATATATAATATTTCTAGAAATCTCATTTTCTTTAGATTTTTGTATTTTAAATCTTTCAAGACCGAATGCTCCTTGCGGAGGTCTGCATGTCGCACTACTAAGCCCGAGGATGTGCGATAATCCGCACCATCCCGAACGGGTTCCCCAAATGGGTTGTAGCGGCGCTTTGCAAAGATTTGTATAAATACTAAATCGTATAGAAAATGTTTTTATTAGTAATGGTATTTATTTGTAAAGATGTCGTTTTCCCGTATTCTATGTTTCCGAGGGTATTGTGTTATGTTGCATATGAGTGTTGTCAGGAGGTAGGTCATTACCTCGTGATCTACTTAAAGGTATAGCAAGGGTTTTGATGGTTTAAATATAGAAATGAAACTATATTGTATTTTAATGAAAGAAATACAGTAAGATGAAAATAGCAATTATTTTTGATATGAAACTTGTTCAATATGATTAGCTAGTGTTTAATAGTCAACATGTAGTAATTGTAGCATGATTGTATTACAGAAAAGTGAAGTTTTAGGAAGAAACCGAATCGGAAATCGGATTTTTTCTGATTACGTCGGGTTTTGAAAGTTCGTATTTTTAGAAAAGAGTAAAGGACAGAAATTGGGAATTACGGGTTTAGGACTTTAAAAGAGAGGAAGGGAAGACGAGAGGAGTCGACGGTGCGTCGTTTCGTCGCCGGGAGTTCCTACGGTTGTCGCCGGAAAATCCGCCGGAGCTTCGCCTTTCGCTCACTTCGATTTCACACTAGGGTTTCTAGAGATTTCTTGAGAGTTGGCTCAAAGTTTTGGGTTGAGGAGTTAGAGTGTAGGGGTGGTATTTATAGGGTTAGGCTAGGATTAGGGTAGATGAAGAGTTTAAATTGAAAATATGTAAAAATATATTAAAATTCATTAAAATATGGAGTAAATAGGGATTTCAATGGCCTCTGGAACCGATCTGGGGAAATGAAGTGTGCAGGGGGTTTGAGAAGATGAAGATGCATGACTTTGCTGTTGACGACTCGGCCGACCGGCCGACTCGGCCGAGTCAGGAGGCGTAGAGGTGGGGAGTCGTTTGGTGATCTCACTGGTATATTTACTTTTTCTAGGGTAGTGGGATTTTTGGTAGTTAACACGTATTGACTGTTGGTATTCTAAAAATTTCAAAACAAAATAATATTAAAAATAATGCGGGGTATGGGATTTGAACTCTATTGGCTTGGTTCAGCAGTGCAAGGTATTACCAATGAGCTACAAGCTCCTTCTTGTAATTAAGGAGTTAATTAAATACTTAAAGTAATAACAACAAAAGTAAATACCCTAAGTATACATTAATTTTAAAGCAAATTTTTGTACACTAAAAATGGAGTTGTTACACACTGTCATGTAAAGCGGTCGGTTGTGCTCAGCTATTTCTAGTAATATGTTTTCATCTTTAAATTTGACCGTGGCTGAATACAGTCTGTACTGGGCCTCTTTCATATTAATTTTCGTGAAACGAACCTGATACCACTCGGGGTTTTGCAGAGCATGAATGAGAACATGTTTGAGCTCCTTGGATAGGACCTGAGCATCATAGGTGCTTAAGAGAGACGGAAGCTTCCGGAGGTGAGCCAAGATATTGTAATCTACCGGAGAAGAACCCAAATCTTCATGAGTCGGCTCTATGCCATTTTCTTTATTAGCGAATTGTTTTTCCTTCTCTTTCGCGGCGTTGACTTACTTTGGAGGTAGAACCTTGCCGCTTTTGAGCAGGATTTGGTTGGCCTTTGTGGCGAGCTCCTCATCCTCTTCAGGAAAATAGATCTCTTCCACAGAGTTGCTACCAAGGTGAACGATATAGCATGTCACAATAGCGATCTCGTCATCAGAGTCTTCTTCTAGCTCCTCCAGAATCTCAGCCTCTTCTACAGAAAAGAACTCATTCAATTGAATTAGAATCCTTTCCTTTTACTCATAGTTTTCGAGGGAATCGATATGCCCTTGAATAGTCGATTTCCTCGTCGATTCCCTTTCGTTTTGAGCTGCACCTTTCCTTTTCTTTTTCTTTAGCTTTTTGGATTTTGAGCCTGGTCGGGCCGAATTGGTAACTGGAACGGTGGGCTCTTTCTGCCCTTCCCATTCTTTTTTGGGCTCTTTCTGAAGTATCTTTAGTATCTTCTTCGTCTTATTAGATATGTGCATGCTCCATGGAGGTTGCGGCGAGTCAGTTTCATTTCTCGGGGTAGTGGGTTCAGCTGTCTGCTCCTAGAAAGCTTCAGCTTCTGTCTGTATAAACTTGGTGGTTGCAGCATGATTGTTCACCAACACACTCTTGGACAGATCGATCTCTCTTGTCTTGAAAATGTAGTAATCCTCGATCGCATGGCTCACTACTCTATGGTACGGGAAATATAGGGGATTGTCGGTCATTTTTGCTTTGTGAGGTCTCTTCGACTCCGGCAATTATAGAACGTTGTTCAAGACATCTTTGAATATCTTGCGGACCGTGTCTCTTTTAAAAGATTAGATCTTGTTCTTTTTCTCCTCTAGGGAAGGCCCTTCTCCTCCCAGCATTGGCTTCCGAGATCGGTCCTTTTTTTGTCCGCCCATCTTTGGCTTGTCTTTATTGTCAGACACATTAGAGGCATTGGTATTATTGGAATTCCCGCTTCTACGATTTTCTTCCTTTCGGTTGTTCCAAGGCTTGTCACATTAAGAGTCTGGGGCAGACTCTTGCTTCGAGCGTTCCAACATTTGAACTATCTTAGTCAGCTCTTGAAACGTCTTGAAGCCTGTTGTACATAAGAATGGGACCATCCAATTGCTGAGGTTCCTAATGAAAAGGCTGACAGACTGGTTCTGCTCTAGCGGAGGTTCGCACTTACCATGAGATTACGCCATCGGGTGATGAAGTCCGTGTTGCTTTCGCTCTTCCCCGACTTAGACCTCACAAGATCAACAATGTAGATTTGATCACTGAACCTCATGAATATTTGCCGAAACAGAGACTCCATTTATGCGTAAGTAGTGGCAGACCAGTCTGGTATGCTTGCATACCAATCAAAAGCGGCACCGGTCAGGCTGTTGATAAACTGACGAAGAAGGAGTGCATCATTTCCCCCTATATTTCCACATGCCACTTTAATGTGGGCGAAGTGCTGATTTGCGTTTCCAGTCCCGTCAAATCATCTGAATTTAGGAATGACGTAGCCGTTGGGGAACTCGATCAGATCAGGTACGGCCTCCCACTGCTGCCAACGTCCTTCTGGGCCTCGACTTTGGCCACCAATATTATGACTTTGCTGGTGAACAAATCTAATACCCGATCTTGTGTTAGCGGGATGGTGCCATCCGGGGCCAAGGCATCCTCAGAAGTGGAATGTGGCCGGTTTTTCATGCGGCTCGCTCATACTTGGTCCTCGAGGGACATGCATCGGTTACTTCGGGTCAGTATCGTCCGGCTCATGAGTAGAGACCCACGCTTGATTGGAAGGCGCCCGAGTAACTTGAGCCGTGAGCTGCATCACGATGTTCGTCAGGTCATCAATTTTTGAATAAAGTTTGGCTATCTCTTTATCTTTACTCCTGAGCTGTTTTCGGAGCTCTTAAAGCAGCTCTTGCTCTGTGGTCCTGGGGAGGAAAGCCAGCTCTTACTTGCTGTCTGAGCTTAACTCCATATAGACTGAGGGGTCCTTTTTCCTGTTGGCCTCATCAAGTGGGTCTTCATCGTCATGTGGAGGCGGCTAATCTTGAGAAGTGGTAACCATATTCCAGCCAGATTGGGCTTGGGATATGGCGGCGCCATCATTACTTTTTCCGTGCAGGTTGTCCCTGGGATGCCTGCCTGCCATGTAAACCGTATGGATAACATATTCGATCGTCTTTCCATCATTGGCAGTTTATTTCGCGGACTGTTGTCGTGGCCCTTCTGTTTCGGTAACGGACAATAGATTGAAGACAGCTGGCCTGATCAGATTCTTGAGTGGTGCTGGCACTTCTTTTCTGGCTTTGCCCTGCTGCTTTCACGCGGCATAGAGCACCTGATAGACTTTTGAAGAGACGGTGTCATACTTTCTATGTTGGGGCTGAGACACTTCTCTTTGTAGCATCGTTCGGATTGCTATCTTCTTAATTCTGGCGGTCATGGTGTTTTTCTGAACCCACTTCAGAGGTTCGAAGAAATTACTGACTTATACGGCCGACTCAGCTATCGTCGCGGGATAAACCTTTTCTTGTAACCTCACCAAATTCCACTTAGCCAGAGTCTTGACCCTCTTGTTGGCTCTATATCTGAGTCGCTTTTGTCTCAACATTGCGGGCATCGACTTTCCTAGAAGCCGCAGTAGACCGATTAACATAGAGTCCAGAGAAGATGCCCGATCATGCAATTGTCAAGGGCACCACCTGAGCTTGCTGGATATGCTTTGTAGCTCCATTGGTGTTGACGGATTTGCCCCCAGTTGGGATAGTGGAGAGCCATTCGAATATAGATTTACACTTGGGATGGGATGCTTTGGCGATCACAACGTTCGACCTCCTATCTCTTGAGTTTGGTTTAGCCGCTTGGTTTGCCGGGACGTCCACCAGATGAGCGCTTCCAACGGGGTAGATGATGACGGAACCAAATTGATAGGGCGGTTCCTCCCACTACCGACTGAGGCTTGCAGAGAAAATCAAGTGGGCATTGATCTTGAACACGTAGGGATAGGAGTAAGAAAAGAAGCTCGTCTTGGAGACATGGTTGCTAAGTTCGAGATTGTGACTAAAAGCTGTTAAATTGCACACAAAAAAGAATGACTTCAGTATAGGCATTCGATATATATGTTGATTGAGTTCACATGAACGTTTAAACTGAAATATAGGAGGAGAGAAAAGGTCCCACCGAGCGTACCAGAATCTGTAGAGTGTTTTTCGTCACTCTATTGAGATAAGAATTCATGCGCTTGTCAGGCGTATACAGATCCCCTCTGCCTAGGGTAGGCTGGGATTTATTGATTGTGGGGATCCGAATCTCCGGCAGCTATGGACTAAGCTGTCGTTAATTACCCATCGCCTTTGAAGCGAGGGAACCTCCGATTGACGGGTAAAACGGGTCATGCGAACTCAATGCGCAGTGTGCGTGTGTTGTGTTTTGAAGGTGTGTGCGTGTGTTGTGTTTTGAGTGTGGAGCGTATGGGGGAAAATGGGTGAGGAGTGTCTAAAGGACGCATGAGATGGCACGTGCCGCTGAGCACCAGCGGGTCACGTGCATGGCGCGTGGGCGCCAGCGGGTCACACGCTCGGTACGTGTCCACTGGGCCCTAGCAGAAAAATGGGTTTAGCCCCTGAACCGGGAGTTGAACTCCTGAGGGACCGTGGAGTTAAACTCCTAGAAAAAAAAGGATTTTTATTTGGAATTAAACTCCTAAAAAATCTAGATTTGGGGTTAAACTCCTTTGAGGTTTTGGATTTTAGAGTTGAGCTCCTCTAAGATTGATTTGGAGTTAAACTCTCAAAGAATTTAGATCTTGGATGGTGAAAAGAGCTCCTTTTCCTTCCTCTTCAAGTCTTAGACTTCCCTAAATTGGGTTCTTTTGAGATGGGTTCCTTCTTCCTCATCTCTTTTTGTTGGATCTTGGAGAAAGAGACGGTGAGATTTAAAATTTCCCTTTTAGAGATTTGATGGGAGATTTGAACTCCCCTTCAAGGATTTTACGGTGAAAAACTATTCCTTTTTGGGAAAAGAAGAGTTAAACTCTTGATTTAATTCAAAAAAAGAAGAAGAGGGTTTAAAACCTTAAGGAAGAAGAAGGAAGCACAGAACTCTAGAAATTATGATAGAATGAAAATTGTTATTGAGATCGGGGAGAGTGCTGAATAACCAAGTGGATGAGCAAGTTGATGATAGTGACACATTTGATACCCCTTCTTCTTCTTCTTCTTCCCCTAATTCTTCTAGTCTCCCACCTTCATCCGAGCCTATTCTCCGTTTTCCCCAAGGCTCAAACATTTCGCCAAATCTATCTAAGTCGATGCCCACTCCAATTTTGGGATCGAATCCGTCGCCACAGTCTTCTCCACAAACGTTGGACCCAAAACTTATTGATCGTGCTCCATTTCCAAACCGATTAAGGGCCAACCGACCTAACCCGCAAATGGAGAAGATTGTGGAAATGTTTAAGCAAGTTAGCGTGAATATTCCTCTCCTAGATGCTATTCAATAAGTCCCGTCTTATGCAAGAATCCTTAAAGACTTGTGCACTAGGAAGAGAAAAACTCAAGTGCCTAAAAAGGTTTTCATGACGAGTAATGTTAGTACAGCTTTTACCCAACAAATACCAAAGAAACGTAAGGACCCCGGCTGTCCTACAATCTCTATTTCTATTAGGGGTAAAAATATAAATCGTGCTTTACTCGATCTAGGCGCTAGCGTCAACATGCTTCCTTATTCAGTATACGAGCAGTTAGGAATTGGAGAGTTAAAACCCGCCCATTGTACTCTCCAAATGGCTGATCGATCTATCACCAAACCTCGGGGCGAACTAGATGATGTGTTAATTAAAGTCGGGGAATTCATATTTCCCGTGGACTTTATTGTTTTAGATACACAACCTGTGGCAAACCCACGCAATCAAATCCCGGTGATACTTGGTCGACCCTTCCTAGCAACTTCTAACGCTGTGATTAATTGTCGTAACGGTTCTATGAACTTATCCTTCGGGAAAATGACAATTGAGCTTAATATTTACAAGCTAGGAAGTCAGCCATCAGAACCTTCTGCTCATTTGCTGGATGTTTGTTCCATCCACGAGATAGCTCCCGAAAGCTGCATGGATGAGGAACTTTGCTTTGATGTTCTCGACAACACTAATGAGACATCGTTTGATCTTGCACCACTTCACAGTGAGGATATGTTCAATGAGTCCGACCTTGAGATTGAACCCGTTGACTCGTTGCAAAAGTCAGCAGCACTTTCCGAGTCAATATCTTATGCAAGTTTTGAACCTCTTAAGGAGTCCGAATATCATTCCGTTACCCCTCCTTCTATTGTCTCTCCGCCAATTCTTGATCTCAAACCACTACCTTCTCATCTTAAATATGCATATTTAGGAGAGAATGAGACTTTGCCAGTGATTATTTCCGCTTCTCTAGCCTTAGAGCAAGAGAATGCACTTTTGGCGGTGTTGAGATCGAATCGGGAAGCATTTGGTTGGACAATGGCCGACATCAAAGGGATTAGTCCCTTAATTGTTGAACATCACATACATCTGATGGATGAAGCCAAACCAACCCGAGACCCACAAAGACGGTTAAATCCCGTTATGAAGGAGGCGGTAAAGAAAGAAATCGTCAAGTGTCTTGATAGTGGAATAATTTACCCCATATCTGATAGTCAATGGGTAAGTCCAATTCATGTGGTCCCTAAAAAGTCTGGCATCACGGTCATCACTAACGAGGCTAATGAGTTAATCCAAACACGCACCCAAACTGGGTGGCGCGTATGTATCGATTACAGGAAACTCAATGCCGCGACGAGGAAAGATCACTTCCCTCTACCTTTCATTGACCAGATGTTAGAACGATTAGCGGGACACGAATACTACTGTTTCTTGGACGGATACTCTGGTTACAACCAGGTCCCCATCACCGAAAAGGATCAAAATAAAACCACTTTTACTTGTCCTTTCGGAACTTTTGCTTATAGACGCATGCCCTTTGGGTTATGCAACGCTCCCGCTACATTTCAGCGGTGCATGATGGGGATATTTTCAGATATGGTGGAAAATTTTCTAGAAATTTTTATGGACGATTTCTCCATTTTTGGGGACTCCTTTGAGGACTGCCTTCGTAATCTTGACGCTGTTCTTACCCGCTGTAAGGATAAGAACTTGACTTTGAATTGGGAAAAATACCATTTTATGGTCCAAGAAGGTATTGTACTTGGACATATAATTTCACATAAAGGCATTGAGGTTGACAGAGCTAAAGTAGATGTCATTCAAAACCTCCCTCGTCCCAATTGCGTCAAAGATATACGATCCTTCCTTGGTCATGCAGGATTTTATAGGAGATTTATTAAGGACTTTAGCAAAATTGCTAGACCCTTAACCCTTCTATTGGCCAAGGACACTACTTTTCACTTCAATTCGGATTGTGAGGCTGCTTTTGAATCACTCACTACAGCCCCCGTTCTATCATCTCCGGATTGGAACCACCCGTTCGAGCTTATGTGTGACGCATCAGATTTTGCTATTGGTGCTGTCTTGGGACAGCATATTGATAAGATGCCACATGTAATTTACTATGCAAGTAGGACCTTGAATGATGCACAAATAAATTACACAACTACCGAGAAAGAACTCTTGGCAGTTGTATTTGCATTAGAGAAGTTCAGGCCCTACTTGATTGGCTCGCCTATTGTGGTTTACACAGATCACTCCGCCCTACGACATCTTTTAACGAAGAAGGATGCAAAGGCCAGGCTAATACGTTGGATCCTATTGTTACAAGAATTTGATCTTGTTATCAAAGACAAGAGTGGATGTGAAAACGTAGTAGCAGACCATCTTTCACGCATCACTTCTTCGCCAACTGTGACCGTGCCGATAAATGACTCATTTCCCGACGAACAGCTCTTGAATGTATCCTACGAACCTTGGTTCGTGGATATCGTGAACTATCTTGCGACGGGACTTATACCTAGCGATTGGTCGAAACAAGACAAACTTCGGTTTTTATCCCAAGTAAAATATTTTTACTGGGATGAACCATATCTATTCAAGTATTGTTCCGATCAAATCATTCGCAGGTGTGTCCCTAACGATGAATTCAAGAGTGTGTTATCATTTTGTCATGATCAGGCATGCGGCGGTCACTTTGGACCTCGAAAAACGGCGGAGAAAGTTTTGCAATGTGGCTTTTATTGGCCAACATTATTTAAAGATGCATTTGAACATTGCAAAACTTGTCCGCGATGTCAGCATTTGGGTCGGATTTCACGAAGGAATGAGATGCCGCTCCAACCTATATTGGTTGTGGAAATATTTGATGTTTGGGGTATTGATTTTATGGGCCCTTTTCCCAACTCCTTTGGGAATTTATATATCTTGTTAGCGGTTGATTATGTCTCGAAGTGGGTGGAAGCTATACCGTGTCGCACTGATGACAACAAAGTTGTCATTAAGTTCCTTAAAGAAAACATCTTCTCGCGATTCGGACACCCTCGCGCTATCATTAGCGACAACGGGACACATTTCTGCAATAGGTCTTTCGAGGCCCTGATGCGGAAATATCCAATCACTCACAAACTTTCTACGCCCTATCATCCCCAAACAAGCGGGCAGGCTGAGATCTCAAATAGGCAGATCAAACAGATATTGGAGAAGACGGTTTCCAAAAACCGTAAGGATTGGTCAACCAAATTGATGGATGCTCTTTGGGCATTCCGCACCGCTTATAAGACCGATCTTGGTATGTCTCCATACCGCCTTGTGTTTGGGAAGGCATGTCACCTCCCTGTCGAGATTGAACATAAGGCAATGTGGGCTATTAAAGAGCTTAATTTTGATCTTGATCATGCAGGCAGCTATCGGAAGCTGCAATTGAATGAGCTAAGCGAACTCCGCGATGAAGCTTACGATAATGCGGTAATAGTAAAGAATAGGACTAAAGTGTTCCACGATAAAAATCTTTCTATAAAAACCTTCACATCGGGGCAACAAGTCCTTCTTTACGATTCCCGTCTCCATCTTCATCCGGGTAAGCTTAAATCTCGTTGGAAATGACCTTTTGTGGTGCGGTATGTACACCCGCACGGGGCTGTTGAAGTCGAAAATTTGAAAAACGGTTCGATTTTTAAAGTAAATGGGCATAGATTAAAACCGTATTTTTCTGCTGACCCGCGGAGGAGCTCCTGTTTTTACAGGAGCCGCTTTATCAAAACTAAATTTCCTCCGCCTCACCTCCATGTTTTGGTAACTTTTTCACATTTTAAGAATGGAGGTGAGTAAAAAAAATGATTTGATTGAAAATCTGTGCGTGTCAAAGAATAAGTTTGGGGGAATTTGTTCAGTTAACTATTATTTTACCCCTTGTATCTCTCCCTTAGTATACAGGTCCATGTTCTCAAAAGGCTACATCAGTGAGGACACTGCTGAAAACAGGTTTGGGGGGGTTTGTATTCACTGAATTATCTTTGACACCGGGCATTAAATTTTTTTTATATATAACAAAAGAATAGAAAGTGAAACATTACATCCAAAAGATAGGAATAGTTTAAGAAAACCAAGAAAATTAGAAGTTTTCTTATACGAACTGGTAATAAGTAGTTATGAGCTGTTGTCCCAAGGGTTAGTAAGATGAAGGAAGTCACTAATCTGAGGATAAAAATAAGTTTGAAAAATAGTTTCTATTCTGGAAGCCAAACATTTGAATGTTGATACCCTACAATATGCACCTACACACGTCTTGAAACTCGGGATAGTAGAGGATACCTTGAAATGCTCTTGTCTAAAAGCCAAAGTATGAAGGAAATGAAAAAAATGAAGAAAATATAAAAATGGTGAAAAGAAAAATGAACACTGGTTTTGTTATCGCCAAGGCAGCAATAAAAAAATATAGCGAGGGTGCCTCTTCACCTAGTGCCCTAAGGCCAACTGGTCTGGGAGTCACTGCTAAGCCTTAGGTGGTGCAAGACGAGGAAAATATTATCACCAAATCAGCAAGCACATGAGTAATCGGTCGGTTAGTACCTCAAGAAGTATTAACGGTCGCATGAAAATGTGTGAGCAAATCTAGGTATTCATCAAATTAAAAAGTACTAAGGTAGATGGACAAGAGTATGATAGCTTGAATTGAATTCTCTGAGTGTAGGGATGACCATTTCACACACGTAGGGGTATATGATCAATGTTTGGATGAAAGGTGGGAATGAAGAATAAAGACGATGTTTTATTGAGGGATGATGTGATTTCTAACATTTTTTCATGACTATTAAGATAGGGCTCATGACAACTGAAAAGCTAGTATAGTTGGAAACTCTTCTTTTCAAGGCCTTTCTTTTATGGTTCTTATCTTTATATGTAAATTTCACCATCTTTCTTTTGTTATTGGATTTTGTGGGTGTAATCCGCTGAAAACCCTCAGGAGACAACACTCCTCCTACTAGGGACACCTAGAGGTTTAACGGCTTGTTGCACGTGCTCAGTGCAATCGTGTCTGCCTACGAAAGTGTGCTTAGTTTTCTCCTTTCCTTTTCTCCTCTTGAATAAACTAGTTTGCTCGGGACGATCAAAGATAAGTTTGGGGGTATTTGTTCAGTCGATAAAACTGCACATTTGTAGTACATTTTTCCTACCATTTTTATATTAAAAAAGGACTTTATTATAATATATTATACATATGAGGGTTTATGTGTAAAAACATTATTTTCCATGTGTTAATATATTTTAATTATCATTTGGAAGGAAAATGTATGCAAATAATATTATTGATCTAATCCTAGTAGAACAAAGTCTACTTAAATCTTATTTGAGTTGTTGTGCAGAATATTTCCAAGTTGTTATGAAGGATTTAACAAACAAATCAATTTGTTGAAGAAAACTTGCCAAATTAAGAAGCAAACCGGGAGACCAAGTCTGGAAGCAACCGAGAAAATATTTTCAGATTCTGAAGATTCCTACGATTGCCAAATGTCACCAGATGAAAGACCAAGAAAAAAGACAGAGAGATCTCATTCCTTGAGCGCGGATCCGCGGCCAAACACACCCTAGGGCCGCGGATCCGCCGCAATCTTATGGAATTGGAGTGCAAGATTTTGGGGCATTATTCTCTGCTAAATTTTACCAAGTTTTCAACAATAAGATTCTGGGTTTTCACTATAAAAAGGCACCGAGGGCCTCGTGGAAAAGTTATCAAGCCGAAGAGATCACGAAGCTCCCGACGCTCACGCATCCAGGCTGATCATCGACTGTTCGACTACCTCCCTAGGAAAGATCGAGAAGCAAATCAAGTTTTGTAATCATTTTCTATGGATTAAAAGTGTAGTTGAAGGAGTTGATTAATAAAGGTAGTTTTTTTTAATTGTTTGTTTTCTTTTACATTATGTTTTCCATCTCTTTCTTTTCATTTTCTTCTCCCAACATGCGCGAGTAATTCTCCGCTTGTTAGGGTTCGTAGGATTAGGGTAGGTTAATGGACGATGAAAATAATTAAACCCTTTTTAAGTCCTATAAAGTTTAGGAACTTTATCAAAATAATCATTAACATCCTAATTGGGCGCGCTAGCAATTCCTTGCTAGTTCCGACCGCGATTAGAGATTAGATTAATGATTGTTTTGGTAAAGGCTAGTTATGAACGGAGTTCCGTGTCGAGATAAGGGTTACGAGTGGGATTCCTTTTCCCTCCAGAAACCCTAATCTACACGCATCACCGTCGTTCTAGTTCTAAATCTATTAATGGATAAAAAGGGTAACTTTTAATTAATCTTCCATAACTACTAAATCCTAACGAACCCTACAAGCCCTATTATTATATTATTTAAACCTCCAAAATAATCTAGATCTATATTTAACATTCTTGTTTAAAGTAGATCTAGAAACTTTTCACAAAATTCTTTATTCCTCCTCTCTTTCTCAACACATCTAAAATAAAAATAAAAGGTTCCACGTTTCCCAGAGGACGACCCGTACTCATCTCGGTCTAGCTACGCGCGACACCGTTATTGATTGCGGTTAACTACAAACAAACACTTTTTCGTATCAATCAGGCACGTTTCAGTAATGGTAGTTTGTGGGTTATCCTGAGCATTGACGAGGGTTAACATTTTACCATTTGTAGGAGCATTAGTTATATTGTTCTTGACTTGTCACCTTTTCAGTAAAATGAATTCTTTTCAGAAAACATTAGTGGAAGTATGGTAAAACTAGAAGTGATTCCAGAACCACAAACAGTTACTGAAAATTTAGTAGAACTTAAGAATTTGATTGGATTCGACTATCCAGCAGCCACTCTGCAGATTAGTGGGTAATCTCAGTCGCCCGAGAAGTACTTTGGTGTCCTCGTAGACAGTGACAGGGAAGTATGCATCATCTCGATGACGATCTATCTTGCCACTACTGTTGTCCTAGATTATGAGATCTGGCAGGTGGATAACTATAATATCGTTCTAAATTAGCTTTAGAAGTGCATGTATATATGACTCTATCAGAAGGCTGTAGTAGTTAGTGGGAGAAGCGGAAGCGTGGTGGGCCAGTAGCTTATATCTATTTATAGACTAAAGCAAATATATCGAAGATGGATCGTCTATTTTTGATGTGACAGTCATAGAGTCTGACTTCATCAAAATAACAGATGGACCTGGTAAGAAAGTAGTAGGGAGTGATGTCCTGATATTTAAATGATGTGCTCCTGATAAGAAGTGATGTTCCTATACTATGATCGGTTATACCGTGGTTGTCACATGTGTTTCTCTACAAAGGATCTGGATAAAATATCAAAAATTCTGGTAACTAGATCTATGGTTTTAGATCTAGATTTGTGAAGTGTCCCAGTTCGGGTTCTTTGACACTATTTTAAAGTGTTTTAGAATGGACGACTCTTGGCGTGGTGGTGTACCCGCAGGTGATGGAGTCACCCTCTTTAAAAAGATATTTTCTAGGCTGATAAAAAGAGGGATTTGTATGAATGGCGCATCACTTGCTTAGGCAATTGATTCAATCATACGATGTCAAGTACCAGACCAGATATTTCTTTTGCACCAGGTGTAGTAAGCAAATATTAATTCAATCGTGGAGAAACAAAGGGAAGCAGTTATGAACATAAGAGGGTATTCTTGGTATATGGTAACAACAGCCTTCTGTAGGAGGCGGTTATCGTTTCAGGCTTCCAAAGTGACCTGAATGACAGAGTGGCTGTTAGAGTTAATAGTTTGCCCTCTTTTGAGGCACAATGTGTTGGATAGATTTCCAAGCAGGATATTGAGGTGGTCATGGCGCTGGGTGCTGATTACATCAGTAATTGGATTCAAGCTAAGTAGTTTGTTGGATTTGGATGTTCATTTATGAACATGGACCTATCAGCTATCCAGACAAATTCTAAGGCAAGTATCGCTCATTTTGGGAGATAGTCGTTCTCCACGAAGTTGAGATATAGAGAAATAAAGATAGAAACATTGGAGCGGATCCACTCACTGATGCTATTTCTCGAACGTGAATGTTTCATAAACACGGTTTGCGAAATTGATTAGTAAAGAAATTGGGTATTCAGTAGCACACGGGATGTGGGTATGCGATACCACAATAATTAGCCTTAAGTTCAAGTGAAAGAATGTTGGCTATAGTGTATTCAAGGCAATTATTGTAATCACAGGCATGCAATTATGATGATTGAGGGAGAACCTATACAGATCGAACAATTTTACTCGAGATGATAATATACTATCTGGTTTGACATTATCATCATGTACATACATTATGTAGTATTACAGATCACTATTACATGTTGATAGAGCCCGTAGGATTTTTGCTTGACCACCAGGGTTACGATGGATATCATTCAAGTGAAGCCGGGTAGTCTATAAGCGAATCCTTAAATGTCCCAAGTCGACGGAATTTCAGGACCGGTCATCAATATTCCAGAGTAGACTAGTGTATACATTTCTTGACGCCGATGAGGGGCGATGGATGACCTCACAGCCATTGGTGTTAGTAAGTCACCAAAGATTGTATACAGGTGCTCATTGGGTTATGAGTTACACCGGACGGACTCGCCGGGAACATGCTAGATGGTATTATACCTATTATCAGGTAGTAGTTCTCTGGTGACATGAGTACAGGTTAGTCTTTCGACCTGAGATCGTCATTTGTCTCATGTGAGTTCCCGCCGTGCTTTAATTACTACCCTACCATGGCTCAAAAGATTCGTCCAAACAAGTTTTAGTTGGGTACATTCCCGAGCCACATAGAGGCAGTGTGCGGATCATCATGGATTCGTCTCTTCCGGTATTAGTGGTAGATGTCGCGCAGTGCACGGGTGGCCATTACCAAAAATCTTTGGCCAAGGTGGATGAGATTTACAAATTTGGATCAGTAGTTTCTCAATGGGTGATATGCTTCATACCGACACGAATTATAACGTTATTAGGGTCTGACTTTATCCACCCTCTAGACCCGAAATGCGATACTCTTAAACGAACAGACCGGGCTGTACGGATACTGTCGCTTATAGGCTCAGTTGAGGTTTGGACGGGTTTGCTTGTCGGCCTTCCTTTTGTTTAATACCTAGGTAGCCGTTACGTACAGCTAGTGCCGCCGACGTATTTGTGGTTAAACCCACTGCCGGCGTATTGTCGAGTCTTTAGAGTCCCACACCTAGGGTTTCCTGGTTTTGGCGAGATGGCGTAGCGGCCGAACAGGGAACGTGCAGGAGTTCGAATAAAACCAGTGTACTATGTACACTGACGGTAATCGAACATTAGTAGTGCTAGCCGGTCTTTTTAGAAAGACAAATATTAAACCGGATATGGATTTAATATATATATATATATATATATATATATATATTTACTAGCATTATGTCACTATTTATTTAGTCTCACTTTATGTATTTATTAAATAGATATGTAAATAATTACTAGTATATACATTTTATATGTTATGATACATATAAATGCTTATATAGTTATTATTTCTTTTCTTTGGCTCACTTTTAGTTATCTTGTGCCATAGAGAGAGCACATGCCTGGCCACTGTTTACCGCCGAAGACTGGACTGAAACGTTGAGACGTCTATCCTGAATTTTAGGGCAGATGCTATTTGGACCTATCCCATCCATCTCTCCGATGATACCAAATTGATTTATGACACCATATATCAGAGGTTTGGATAGATGCGACCGATATAGCAAAATTTATCAGATTCCCCATCATTTGTGAGGGTTTTTTGATTGTGGGGACGTTCTTCCCTGCAGGCGTAAGCACCTACAGTTAATTGCGTTATCACGTTGCGATAACCACTTTCTCCTGCTCCAGTAGTTCACTTCGTGTCGTGTTGTATTTGGATTATTTTGGTTTCCCGTGGATTGTATACGGAGACTAGTTTGTGTCATCGCCATAGGGCGCAGATTAGTCTCAATCCGTATATTTTAGATTTAGAGATTGAACTTAGGTTGTATGTTCCGTCGGTTCAAAGAATATTTTATTTTATTTAAGAACCGTTAATCTGTTTTTAGATTAAGATCAAATTTAAATATATGAGCATTTATGCTCAATTTATTTTAACTAAGGATACGTTAGTCCTATTTGAGACTAAGATCAACATAGATATATTTTCAGAATCATTAAATTTAGTTAAGATCCAACAACAGAGTATATGGGCTCAGCTGCAAGCAACTTCAGAAAGACTTAGCCAATTTGGGCTCGGTCTTGAGCTTTATCTCTGTCACGCCCCGCTTCCCAGAGTGCGCTAAGATCGGCACGTGACAGAGCCAACCATGCTACCTGTTTCTAGGAAACATCCCTCCACAGTCACATTACGGCTGTCTATAGATATCAAGAACAGTAGAAAAAAAATAACTATCTAGTACATGTCCATGAACCAGAATAAACGAGTCAAGAAAAAATATGCGGAAGCAATAGATCCAAATAGCAATAACAATCTGGAAAGTACGTCCCAAATATGGGCTCACATCAGGAAATGAAAATGCTGAAAGAAAACTAAACTAAAATACTAACAGGATCCTCACTGCTCGGCCTGTTGGCTGAAATACTCCTGAACGGCCTGCGACAGAGATAGAGGATCTGGTCCATGCAAAACCCAGACGTCAGTGCGTCATAATATCAAACTATAATAAATGAACAGGATACACGAGATATGTAGGCATGGATATAAACAGTAATAAGTGATAGCAGTAACATGAATATGGATCAGTGAAGTGTATCGTTGTATGTGAAGTGCAATGAGTAATCTAAACTATACTACTGGGTTATCTATTCTAAAGTTTTCAAAATCAATTAATGTAATCTTCATCGTAACCCATCGGTCTATGCCCCGTTCATTCCCCACGGGACCACGGTAACAAAATAAGTAGACTGTCAGTCTATGTCCCGTTCATTCCCCACGGGACCACGGTAACATGATGTAATAGCCCTTTGAGTTACGTTCAGTTACATTCTTGATTTCCCCTTACCTCCAAGGTTATGTGTTCGAGTCGGGTATTGATAAACTGGTGCTAATGCCAACACAGGATCAAGCAGGTATATGTTTGTCTATATAGACAACAGGAAACGTCCGTATGGACAACATGTCAGGATTGTCGGCATTATTAACAGGATCAGGTAACATGTCAAGTAGTGGTATATCAGGTCAGGTTAGGTAGTGTACATGTATCAAGTGGGTGCCCTAACAGTAAAATGTAGCAAGTATCGAATCACGATAAAGGTACGGATGTACAGTGGAAGCATGGATGCACAAATATTTATCAGGGGTTACATCATGACTATGTAGGATACATATTATCAAGTATGGGGTACTAATGTAACAATAATATGAATTAATATAATATGGTATGCAACTAGATATGCAGAATTAATGGTATGGATACACAATAAAACATGGATGCACAATTATCTGTCAGGGGTTACATTTACAGCTCCAAGACTATATAGGATGCACATTATCAAGTATGGGGTGTTAATATAACAATAACATGAATTAATATGATCTTTAGATACAGCTACATATATAATAGATGATATGGATGCATACGGGTATCCGAAAACAGTGAAACTTTAATATGGATGTATAATGCAATCGACATGTAATATTTGTATTCATATGGATGCAAGATAAGTATTATAGCATGTAGCAAGATAAACTTACCTGAACAGAACACACGACGGGTGCGTACGGCACGTCTGATGTCGGATAATAGTTGCAACGCATACACGGCACACGGGATGGGTCTAGGCAAGGAAAGAGGGTAACCACGCAGGTAGGGGACGTTCACTGGATCTCCTGGGTCGTCGGCGTTGAGCACGGCTCCGGCGATCACCGGAAATGAGAATTCAAGAAATCAAGAAAGAAGAGAAAAGAGAAGAAGAAAAAGAAGAGAGTCTGTGGTTAGAAGGGTGTAAGAGAGAGGAGTAGGAGGAGATGGAGACGGTGACGATGGTGTGAGGTCGTCGGGTTAACGGAGCTCCGACGAGGGGTGTGCAGGTGAGGCAAGTGGGGTTCGGTTTGGACTGAGGGTGATGGTGGTGATAGCTGTGGTGATGGTTGTGGTGATGGTTGGAGGCGGAGGAAGAGAAGGTGGAGACGGGCGTGTGGGGTAACGGTGATGAGGCGGTGACGACGCGGTGAGGGCAGAGGCGAGGGAATGGGTTCTTGGTTTCGTCGTCGAGTGCTCGGGAGAGGAGAGAGATTGAAGGGAAAAGAAAGGAGGTGTCGAGAAGGAGAAGATGGAGGCAAGAGTTAGGGTTGAGCTTTGTGGAGGCGGCAGAGTCAGGGTTAGGGTTGCGTGGGTTCTTGTCACGGGGGTTTTAAAGAAGAAGAAACGAAGAAGAAGGGTGAAGGGAGGTGATTGTAGTGTAATAGGGAGGTGCCGAGATCCTTAGTGAACAGGATTCGCGAGATGAGAGAAAGGGAGAGAGAGAGAGAGAGAGAGACTGTGAATTCTGTTTATTAAAAGATTTCTTTAAAAAAAATTTAAAGAATATTTTCTTTACAAAATATAAATGTTTAATAAAAATATTATATTAATAAAACATTGGATATTTTGGTTAATACAAAAATAGTCCAAAACACGCCCGGGTCTGATCTAAAATTATGGTTTGAAAATACGGTTAATATACGTGTCAACCAAAACCAAAACAAGATATCCAGGTAATGAAAACGTATACCCCCAAGAACGGATGCACGCACATGCACGTAGCCATCCAAATAGGTCTGTTTCACTGAACGGGACGAGAACAAGATGCACGGATGCTACGACAGGGTTAGGGGTATCATGCAGGCCATGCTATATATTTTTAAAGTATTTTACTTGACTTTAAATGTTATATTAAAAATGCAGATGCCAGATAAAATGCCAGTATGCAATATATATATAAAAAAATGAAAGTGCACGGATTCATATAACAAACCAGGATAAAAGATAAACAGGAATCAAGACTGGTTTCCAGTAAGCGGGTCGGGTCGGATGCAAATACAGATGTCAATACACTATTCGCACCCAAAACACAGTAAATCAGGAAAATACCATAAATAAAGAAATACTCGAACTAGAACTGGTATAAATAAACTAGGGTGTTACAATCTCTTTATTCAGAAGTGCTAAGCACTTATTTGCTACTCTGGCACTCACGTGTGTATCACGTGAGGCACTTAGACATGGTGCTGCCCAATCAGTGCTTGGCACTTAGTCACTGTGACTAAATTTATAGTGCTCCGTACTTTTATACGGCGCTCACGTGTGTTTCACGCAAGGTGCCGAGTCTTCTATTTTGGGCGCTCATGTAGGAAGCACGTGAGGCGCTGAGCATTTTTTTTGTTGGGCGCTCACAAGGGAAGCACGTGAGGCACTGAGCGCTCTATTTTGTTGGGCGCTCACGTGTGTTTCACGTGAGGCGCTGAACTCCTTTTGTTCGATGCTCACGTAGGAAACATATGAGGCGCTGAGTTTATATTTTTTGGGTGCTCACGTGTGAAACACGTGAGGCGCTGAGCCCTTTAGAGATTTACTCTCTGTTTTATCTTTTGAAAAGAAGTTAAATTCCTGTTAATGGTGTTTTGGCCATTGATGATTATCAAGATCATCGTTTTGAAGATCCGGTATCAGGTTTTATGTTTTAAGAACTAAGTTCATTTGTGTAGTGTTGATTATCAAGATCTCCGTTTTGAAGATCTGGGATCAGGTTTTATGTTCTAAGAACTAAGTTCTTTTGTGTAGGGTTAAACCCTGTTTTTAGAGAAATTAAATTCCTACAACTTATGATCTTTTTCGATCCTTTTCTTTTAATCTAGTTCTCTCCCCTAGATTCTGAGTTTGAAGAACAAGATCTCCCCAATGAGAATTAAATTATCAACTTGTGAGAAGATCTACTTTGAAGATCTCAGATCAAAAGAAGAACTAAATTCTTTTTGTGAAGGGTTAAACCCCTATTTTTTATACTAGGCAAAAGAGATATGTTTATCTCTGCTTTTCTTTACCTAGGATTTGAGAGAGAGAGAATCTTCTTCTCTTTTTTAGAGAATTAAATTTTCAGTTTTCTTTTGTAGAGAAGCTTACGGGGTCGATCCTCCTTCTGAGACTTGAAGTCTCGATTCCTTTATATAAGAGAGGCAAATTGATAATTAGTTTGAGAAAATATCCCATTTGAGAGATACCAATTGATTTAATTGGCATCAAAAATTGTTCAAGGGATTTTATCTATCGTTGGATCTTTGATCCCGAGAATTTCTGTTTTACAGAATATATATACTTATTTTTAACAAGATTAGGGATATATTTTCCCATAGATAGAATTTAATTCTATCAAACAGTGATTTTTAATCACCATCGGATTTTTAATCCAAGGGTGTTCTGTTTAATCGAGAATATCTTTATTTATTTATTTAAAAAAATTAGGAAAATAATTTTCTAAGATAAAATTTAATTCTATAAGATGATCAGATGGTGATTATAAAATCACCATTGGATTTTTTTAATTTATTTATTTATTTATTTAAAAGGGTTTTGAGTGAGATTAAAATATTTAGTGAGCTATATACTACATCCTTAGTTCTTTAACCTAGCAAATTAGTGATTTAAGTTAGCTTCTACTTTGAAGCTTGGAGCCATTGTCAAGAGCAATCAAGGTGAATCAACTTCAATGGAGGAGAGTCTTCATCTAGCTTGTTCTCATCTCCGAGAGGCCTAGCGAGAGTCTAACCCAACATGGAGCATATGAAGATACTACAAAGGTTGTATGTTTCTTTCCTTACATGCTTAACTCCTAGGTTTTGTATTCTAGTTTGATTTTCTAGCAATGGTCTTATATTTTTTTGACTTGAAGCTCTCTAATTTTTTGAAATGTCATGCATGCTTACTTGTAAAATATGGTAGAGAGCCCCAAGTCCAACAGCGCAGCTATCTGTGTGCTCCCTTCGTCAGGCTCGATTTTCTAAATTTTATTTTATTTCCGATATTGTTTATGTGGTCATATTTTTCAAAAAAATATTTTATAAAATCATATTCTTTTTTAAATTATTATTTAGAAATTATTTTCTATTTTATACAACAATCTAAGAATGTAATAGAAATAATTGCTTATTGATTAGACTTGATAATCTTTGTAGCCATCTAGTTGTTCATTATATTGAATTGTTATCATATTATAATATTTCTATTCTATTTTATATATGGCTTCAAATAAATAATTATTATTTGTTTCTAATCTCATAGTTAATATTACCACTTCTTCTCTTGATTGGTGGCTTGATTCTGGCGCCAATGTTCATGTGTGTTTTGATTTATCTTGGTTCATAACTTTTAACGATCAATATGGGGGAGAAGTAATGTTATGAAATGAAATGAGAATATCTATTAAGGGGATTGGAAACATTTTATTAAAACTATATTCGGGAAAACCCATTATTTTAAAAGATGTGCTTTTTGTTCTGGAAATTAGGAAAAACTTAATTAGTGTTTCTTTACTTGTTAGAATATGTTATAAATTATTTTTTGATAGTAACCAACTTTCCATTAATAAAAATAATAATTTCATTAGCAAAAGTTATTTATATGAAAGTTTGTTTAAATTGCATGTTATTCCTTATAATGTTTCAAATCATGCTAGTAATAATTCTATTGTTCTAAATGTTGAAACTTCATATTTTTGGCATGATAGATTAGGACATGTTAATTTTCGTATTTGGATGCATATGATGAAACTTAATCTAATTCATATGTGCAAAATCGACTTTAATAATTAATGCTAAATTTGTGTTAATGCCAAGCAAACTAAAAAGCCTTTTAAGGAAGTGTATAGAAATACTCATGTATTAGAACTTATACATTCCGATATTTATGATTTTACCAGTACTCCGACTAGAGTTTGTAATAAATATTTTGTTACTTTCATTGATGATGCTTCCAAATTTTGCTATGAGTATCTTGTAAAAACCAAGGATGAGGTTGTTTACAGATTTAAAGTTTACAAAAACGAGGTTGAAAATCAACTTGAGAAAAAGATAAAAATTCTTAGATCCGATCGTGGGGGTGATTACACTCCTAATGACTTTACCATATTTTGCGAAAAGTATGGTATTAGACATGATGTGACTGCACCATAATCGCCTCAGTCTAATGGCGTAGCGGAAAAGAAAAATAGAATTTTAACAAATATGGAAAATTCAATGTTATCGAGTTCCGGAGTTCCTAAGAATTTGTGGGGGGAAGCCCTCTTATCTTCATGTTATATTTTAAATAGAATACCTCAAAATCTTGGTAACCAAACTCCTTATGAAATTTGGAAGAATCGGCCACCTAACATTAGTTATTTAAAAATTTGGGGTTGTTGATCAGTCATATTTATTGCATATTTTTAATATCATTTCTATTAATCAATTAATGATATTATTTGTAATTTGAGAACATATGTGGAGTTATGTGTAAAAAGATATATTCATGTGTTTCTTAAATTATAAGTAATATTATTATTAATAAAATGTGCATATCATATTTAGACAGATATCCTTGAGTTTCTTAAACATTAAGTTATATGATTGTGATTAAATTGTTGGAATATTTTCCCAAATAAAATAAATGCTACTAATAATTTGATTTGAAATATTGTGATGGTTTAATGGTAGCAAATCAGTTCAAGACTGCAAATAAAATTTAAGAGATCAAATCAAATCAAATTCAACAAATCAAGCTGCCAAGTATAGGCGCAAACTAGAGATTCATGCAACTGCAGATACAAGAATATTTGCAAAAAAATATCTTCTAAGAAATATCCAAAAATCAAGACAAGAAAGCAGAAAAAACCTGGAGAATCAATTTCAAAAGATTTAGTGGAAATCTATTAGAATTAGGATTGAAAATTGATTGGAAAAATTGTATTCTCTTGTTTCTTTTATTACTTGATTTCCAAACTTCCTAGACCTATATAAAGAGATGTAATTCTAAGGGTGGAGGTATCTCTTGCATTGCAATTTAAAAGAAGATCATCTAGGGTTTTAGCCATTTAAATTTTTGTAATGAAGTTTCTAGTTTTTAATAAAAGGTAGTTTTTTTAATTTTTGTCTCTAGCTTATCGCATTTACTTTCCGCAATTTACTTTCTTGGTTTTATTTTTA
Source organism: Agapanthus africanus (assembly GCA_030015575.1). Classification (NCBI taxonomy): domain Eukaryota; kingdom Viridiplantae; phylum Streptophyta; class Magnoliopsida; order Asparagales; family Amaryllidaceae; genus Agapanthus; species Agapanthus africanus. The sequence goes on along the minus strand of CM057337.1, from coordinate 34,508,660 downwards.
ATTAGTTAGATTTTGATTTTCTTTTGATCTTCTTCTTCCTTATTTCTATTTTTCTTAATCTTTATGCGATAATACTCAAAAGTTGCTACTTTCTTTCGTGAGGGCCCTAGTAGTTACATGTTCTTATTCAATCTTTCTCCTCTTCTTCGTTGTTTTGTTTCTAACCCAATGAACGAGTAATTTCTTGTTTGTTAGGGTTTGGAGGAGAGGGTAGTTTAATTGAAGGAAAATTACTTTAAATTTTTTTATGATTTTTAACTCTTTATAAAGTTTAATCAAAGTGAGTCTTAACCCTCTTATCTGGGTGCACTCTCAATTCATGATAGTTGCGACCCCGACTTGAGATTAGTTAAGCTTGTTTTGATTAGAGGGTTTAGAGTAATAGGGATTAATGAAGGGATAAGGTTCAATAGAGAGAATCCCTAGTACCCCTTTAAATACCCTAATCAACATTCATTGTTATTCCTTTAGCATTAATTAATCTAAAAGATAAAAAGAATATTTTTATAAAAAAACCCATCTTTTAAACTAGCTAATCCGAAAAACCCTACAAGCTCTTTTATCATTGAATTTTATCTCCTTAGTTTAAAACAAACAAAAATCCAAACTTTTTTCTATTATCTCATCTAAAACAAGATTAGTAATATACAATCTCTTTGTGGACAACCCGTACTCATATTGGCTAGCTATTGTGACACCGTTATTGATTACGGTATTTAGGACACATAAAAACTCAAATTTTCACTTCAATCAAATGGCGCCGTTGCCGGGAAGATGGTAGTATTATTTTTCTTGTTATACAGGTTGATTTCTTTATATTTCAAAAAACCAATTTTTTTTTAAAAAAACATAAAAATAATAAAAACCGCATCTCGATATGATTTACGATATTTTTTTAAGTTTGCAGAAAATCTGGAGTATCTGGGGGTGAGCCTACAGTGAATATAATTACTAGAACCAGAAGAACAAGGAATAAGGAGATTGGTGCAAAAATTTTAGGCGGGTTGGCCCAAAGGAGGCGATGGAAACGTGATTGTGGAGGCTCTAGCGGCGGCGGAAACGCGGCTGAGTTGTGTCTTCAGGTTCTCAAATTTCTATGGTATCTTCCTTCCTTCTTTCTACCCTCTATGATCTTCAATAAACCGTTTCTATCCGCAGGATTTTTTGCAAACAGCGCCGCTAAAAAAATCCTTTTGCTTGTTTTAAATTTTGGATTGTTATTGCTTTGCATATTTAAACGAACATTAAACGGCAAGAAGCCCAAATTTAGATTAGGTGGGGATTTCATCACCTTTTCTAGGCCCTAAAAATCACAAACGAACATACGCATCACCCTCAATTAAATAAAAAATATTTAGATTCAGCCTCTAAAGACATTCACGCTCATTAAGGACAAGTGAAGGTTGTGGGAAATCTGATATTTATCGAAACTTGATTATGAGGTTACTTAATTAAGGAACTTGATGAAAGTTTTTGAAAACCTCCCTCCTCGCTTACATTTACCTGGCCACATTTGGCAGTGAAGAGACAGTTAGAGGGTATATCCTGCAACTTATCGCTTGGAAGTCTAGGAGCGGTCTAGTGATTTGACCTAGGTGACCTTAGTTTTAGGGATTGTTTGTGCATGCTTATTGTGATTGGTTGAGTCAATTTTCTCTTAGTCCAAAGCAAAACATATCCAATTTTTTTTACCATTCACCCTCTTTCTTTTAATCTCAATCATGGGTAACCCAAAACGACCAACTCTTGCTGATCTTTGCTACCCTGAACCAGACATTTCATTCTATCATTCTTGCTTAGATAGACCTTCCAACGATAAATCCAAACCCATCATTTCTTTGAGAGATAGGATAGATGCTTCTAGAAAAAACAGCTGGACACCATACTTAAGTACCTATCAACCATCTCAAATATTCATCCCTTCTTATACTGATACTCCTTTTGAGGTTAATGAGGAAACTTTTAAACCCATGTCCATTACTGAATATATTGCGAATGCCCGTAGCCAAAGTTTCACACGTTTCACTACTCCAAAACTCTTAGGACAACAATTTCAATCATTTCCATATGAAAATTTTGGTACTCCTTTTAAGATGAATGTGGCAACTTATAAACTCATGACCATTGCTGAGCAAATTGAAAAAACCAGTCACCAATTTCAATCATCTTAATATCAATGTGTTGATACTGATCCTCTCTATGACAAATGGACACCTCCATCCAATTCTTATCAACAATACCAAACTTTCACACCTTCATACTTCTCTTGAAACTAATATGGAAATTTGTAAGCCCACGTCCATTGCGGAACATGTTGAACACGCCCGAAGCCAACAATTCAACCAATTCTAACCCTACCCAATTTTCACACCGTCCCTAGACATTGCTACTGAACATCAAATATGGAGTTCCATGTTTCTAAATGAATTTTACTCTTTTGAAACTCCTTCACAAACCATATCTAGTTTTGAAATAGAGCTAGAAGAATTTTTTCGAAAAACATAAGAATTGACTTCATCCTTAGCCGTATTGATACAATCGGTTGAACCATCAGCTAGTTCCCAAAAGGAGATAGCTCAAGATTTTACTATGTATGATGTGGCAATAGGACAAACTGGTGATTTGAGTAGTGAAGAAGAACGATGCACCTTTCTGAATCAAACCTACCCTTCTCCGACTGAACTCTACATCTCAAAATCTAAAAACCTGTCAAATGATTCTTCGATTAAGGACAATATGTTCGAAGTGTGAGTACGAAACATTTGATTTACCAAATTGTGAGGGGACCCTTTCAAGTGAAACCCATACCATTCCTTTTGATCTCTATGTCTCCACTCTTGAAAACAAACTGATTGAAGACCATATCTTTGATGAGGTGTTTGAGAAACTTAAGTTTAACTTGATTGATAATATCAATGTTGGGGATATTTTTGAAGATGAACCCATAATTTTGGATGAGTTTTTTTCACCAATTCACCACCTACCTTCGATTCCGTATGGGGATCATTCCGAACCTTTAACTGTTTTCTCGAACCTTGTTTGCTACTTGATATTGTTAATGACTGATTAGTCTAAAATATTGCACACTTGAATGAGCATTTTCCCTATTTTTGTTAAGTGCTAAAATGTGTTTATTGTAAATATAGAACATATGAAGGTTTATTTGTAAAAAATTTATTATCATATGTTTCTACATTTTAATTAACATAATGAGGGAAAATGTCACGCCCCGCTTCCCAGTATACGGGGAAGGAGACGTGACGAGGCACGCAACGTATTTACACAGAAGTAAACACGTTAAACGTAAATAAGCAATTTAAATGTAAAGAACAAGAATGACAAAAGTTGTAATAAAACAACAACTTTTTATTGATAATCATTCTTTACATACAACTAAAAAGTAAGTATAATGATAGAAAATGATGCCTAAATAATAGCATATGAACTGAAAAGAAAATAGTATAAGTAAGGCCTAAAAGTTTGCCTCCTTAATAAACTGCTCCAAGTCGTCCTGGCCGGGCTCGATCTCCTGAGAGTCGAGTCCTCCTGACAACATTTTAAAGAAAGAAGAGACATAAATGTTGTCAGCAAACTAGCGCTCGGTAAGTCTCAAAAGATAGAATATAATAGATAGGTAAAGAGAATAGAATAGGTAAAATATGTGTTTGTTATACTAACATAGTTGTTTTTAGCTTGGTACAAAATGTATCAGTGTATACGAGAGGAGTCCAACTTGCTCTGTGGACGAAGGGAACATGTGAGTACAAGGCCCCATCAAAACCCACGGGACAACGACACAGGATTTTCATGTAGGTGTCTTTCAGTAACCATCATCGTGCCACTTTTAACACATTCCGTACCAATCTATCCCGTTAAAACCCCGTAGTTTATATTGTATTGATTTGTAGTTATCAGACTTGCCGAGACCATGGTATAAGTTGTTCATGTAAACTGATTTAGGTTATATCAAGTAGTCATGTAGTCAAGTTCAAGGTATAGCCATGGTTCGGTCAAGTCAAGTTATATTGCATGTTTGATATTATTCTGGTATTCATGTTCAAGTATATTGGATTCACGTTGAATTGTATTCATATATAGATTGGATTCAGATTGATTTAGTCTTAGACTCAGACTTAAGTCAGACACTTTAAACAGAATTGGATCCTGAAATAGGTTTGGGAATTATCGGTAACAGCTGTACATGGACGACAGGATTTGTATCTTTTTCCAAGACAATTACTATTGATAACTCCGTTTAGTTTTTCTACCTTAAATAGGCAAGCACCCACTTTTTCCGGCTCCTTGAGGTTTAAGAGAATTGGTCCCGCTTAAATCTATATTTACTAGGGTCCTTATTGTAATTTAATATAACTTGAGGGGTTTTATGAAAGATATTTTTAGTATACTTTCAAAATAAATCTCAAGTATTTATTTATGTTATTTAGAATCGTCATGAAGGTGAATTTTTGAGAATGATGTATATTAGTGAAAATATTCATAGCTTGAATAGTTCGAGGTATTTTAGTATGAAGTTTGACTTGTATTAATTCTTGATGGTATTTTCATGATACTTGTAATTCGTTTATTTTGTTTAGAAAATATGGAATTTAATAATATTTTAAAAATACGTGATTTGATAATATTTATATAATTATTAAAAAATAAATTTTTATTATTAAATAGAAATTCTCGTTTTTCTTAAAAATTGTATTAAAATTCCATCGAGATCGTATGCTCCGTGAGGAGGTCTTCATCCCGCCCTACTAGTCCCGAAGATATGCGATAATCCATACCATCCAAACCGGGTTCCCCAAAATGGGTTGTAGAGGTATAATCGCAAGGAATTAAGAAACACAATTTAAAGAAATCCGGGTTTTTAATAGTTTAAGGTATTTTGATGAAAAGTCGTATTTTGCCTCAAAAATATTGTTCAAGAGAATCATGCTATGTTAAGATGTGTGTATGTAGGAGATAGTTCATTATCTCGTGGGGTTTTCTAAAGGTATGCTATGAAAAAATAATTAAATGACGTCGTATGTAAACTTCATGGTATTAAAACGTAAAAGCTTAATTAAAGTTATTTAACATAGAGTTTTAGAGTGAAATTGATTTCTAAACATTAGTTAAATGATTGCAAGTAAGGTATATACATGAGTACAAGTGATTCTTAAGAAGAAATTGTAATTTTAAAGATTATAAAATTGAATGTCGGTATAAATCCACTTGCCGACAAGTTTTGAAAAGAAGAATTTTATGGTAGAAAGAGAAGATGGGAGATGGGACTTACATGCTAAAAGAATAGAGGGGAGGTAAAGGAAGAGAAGGGTAGCCTTCGTGTAGTCGCAGGGTCTCCAGAATCGTCTCGAATTCTCGCCGGATATTGACATAGGGCTAACTCTACTTCTACTCTTCTTAGACTTAGAATTTTTTTGAGAATTTTAGCAATAGTGTTCAGAATGAAGAGGGCTAAGGTATGTGGTAGTATTTATAGTGTAAAATTAGGGTTTTGGAATTGAAGAAAGAATTAAAAAACATTTAAAATTGGATTTAAAGCTAAATTTTAATTCTCTGTTAATTTTCATGGAAATCAAACAGAACAGTGGTAGTGGGGGTAGGCCAAGGGTCATGTGTGCAGAGAACGGGGACCATCCTCTACGGAGGGCTCGGCAGTGCCAGCCCTATGGTGTATCTCGTTGGCCACCTAGAGGACGGAGCCCATTGGATTCTTGCCACGTGTCTCTCTCGCAGTTAATATAATTTTCCACATGTTTGTTTTTCTATAACTTTTCGTTTTATAAGCAGAGCACGTGTAAACTTTTGCGCTTCCAAAAAGTTTAAAAGAAAAATCAGTAAAAATATATGTGGCTGATGGGATTCAAACACAGGAGCTACGTCACAACAGTGCAAGGCTTTACCAAAGAGCTATAAGTGTTTTCTTGCTATTCTTAAATAAAAACAACATTTAACGTATACTCAAGCTTGCAAACTCTATTCTATTTATTAACTTTAAAATTTTTTGTACAGTAAAATTAGAGTCATTACAGAAAATATATGCATATAATATTTAAATGAAATATTAATAATTAAAATATGCATATCATATCAAATATTCCTAATCAATATTCTTAAGATATTATATCATATAAATGGTTAGGATAATATCTCAAAAATACCAAATGGTACTAACACTTTGATTTGAGATATTGTGCAAATATTAGCTCAGGTCTGGAATCCAAGTAAGAGATCCGAGTCAAATCGGGATATCGAAACCAAATCTGCCAAAATTTAGAAGCAAATCGAGAGATCTAGCAACGACAGAGACTCAGAGTATTATTTTCAGAATCTAGATATCAAGAGGATCTCTACATGTCAACAAAAGAGACCTGATGAAATCCCAAAACCTGATTCCACCAAGTGGCTGCTATACCGCGGCCAAAAGGGGGTATTTGCGGCGGTTCCACGGCTTATTGGTAGCCATTGGATGTGAGATTTTATGGCTTGGATCGTAACTGTATATCCTCACTTATGGAATCTAGGGTTTCTGGTTTTAAATACTATATAAGTGACCGAGAGCTATACATTCAAAATCATCACCGAAGAGATCAAGAGATCCACGTATCCGAGTGATCATCATCTATTCATCTCCCTCCAACAAGAGAGAGATCTAGAGAAAACTAGGGTTCTTGTATTCTACTTTCTAAGGAGAATTGTAAATACAATAGTTGATTAATAAACGTAGTTTTTAGTTTATTTCTTTTTGCATTTAATTTTTGCACTTACTTTTCTGCATCTTCATTATGATTTCATTCTTCAATCTTTTCTCTAACTTAACCATGTGCGAGTAATTCCTAACTTGCTAGGGTTTGTAAGATAGGGTAGAATAATGGATGAGAAAAATCTTTTAACTTCTATTAAACATTTTAAAGTTTATAAACTTTAGCAAAATAATTGTTAATCTCCTTATCGGGCGCGCTACCAATTTATTGATAGTCATGGCCACGATTTGAGATTGGTTTAACACTTATTTTGTTAAGGCCCAGACATGAATAGAGATCAATGAAAGGACAAGAGTTAATAGTGGAGAAACCCTAGTTTCTTCCAAAAAACCCTAATCTACATTCATCACTATTGATTTAGTTTTAAACTATTATAAAATAAAAGAGTCATTTTTAATTATTCATCCATTACTACTAAGTTTTATGAACCCTACGAGCCTTTTATTATAAATTTTATATCCTTTTAAAAATATAACGACAAACAATCACCCATCTTTCATCAACTCGTCTAAAGCAAGAAAAGAGTTCACGTTTCCCTGCGGACGACCCATACTCATGGTGGCTAGCTACTAGCGACACCGTCTTGATTACGGTTATTTTCAAACACACTTTTTAACGATCAATCAAATGGTGCCGTTGCCGGGGAAACGGTCGTAAATTTTTTTCTTGTTATTCGGGTTGATTTCTTATAAAATCCAGCAAATATAAAATAAACAAAAACGCATCTTGCGCTTTTAACGATTATTGTGCGAGTTTTGCAAGGGAATCTGAAATAATTGGAGCAGGCAAAATAGAAATTCAGAGACTTTCAACTTGGACCAGAATAGTATAGATGGGCCATGAAGAAAAATTCGCAAAAGTTCCTTCCAAACCACTGCATTTGGGTGATATTGGCGGCGGAACCGCGGCTGCCTTGAGGAATTGGGCCCCCAAAATCCTCAGGTACCTTCCTATTATCTTTCTCTCTCCTGTAAGATCCAATAATCTGATTTTACCTGCAGGATTCTTTGCAAAAAGCGACGTTCAAAAATCTTTTTGTGTGTTTTGATTTTAGGTTGTTTTTGTATATTTTAAACCGGAATTTAAGGAAGCAATAAACCCAAATTCAAATTAGGTGGGGATTTCATCACCCTTCCTAGGCCCCACAATTCATAAACGAGCATACGCATAACCCTACATTAATTAAAAAAATATCTATACAAGCTTCTAAGAATTGTCCCGCTCAATTAGGACAAAGGAAGGTCGTGGGTAATCTATTGCTTATCCGCATTTTTCTTATGGTGTCCAGGCAAGTGTGACCAAGGAAAGTGGTTACTTAATTAGGCCCGCTATTTCGGTGATTCGTATAGAGGATACCTCCCACTTACCTGCCACTTACCAGGCCACAAGATTGATAAGGAAGTAGTAGAGGATTGATCCTGCGACTTGTCCTTTGGAAGTCTAGGAGTGGTCTAGTAAATTGACCTAGGTAACCCTAGTTCTAGATATTGTTTGTACACGTTTTTCGAGTCTCTCTTTCAAAGCAAAACAATTTCCAAAATCCAAAAAGAGCTTAAATTATTACCATTTCATTCTCTTTTCTTTTCACTTTCTTATAATGGGTAACTCAAACAGTCAAACTCTTGCTGAGCTTTGCTATCCAGAACCAGATATTTCTTGTTTTCGTAATTGTTTCGGTACAAATTCTGACTCTACCATGTCTTTAAGAGAGCTCGCGGAAAAGAACAGTTGGATACCCCACTCAAGGTCCTATCAACCGCATCAAAATTCAACATCTTCTTATGTTGATAATCCGTTTAAGGCCAGTAAGGGAACTCCTAAACGCATGTCCATCGCTGAGCATATTGCGAAGGCTAATAGCCAAAGTTTCAATCCTTTCACTAATCCAAAACCGTTAGGACAACAAACACCATCATTTCCATATGAAAAATTGATACTCGTTTTGAGGCGAATATGATATCTTTTACACACATGACCATTGCTAAACAAATAGCAATTGCCAGTCGCCAACTAACCAACCAATCTCAATATTTTTTATATCATAATGTTGATCCTAATCCTGTTTAAGAAACTTGGGTACACCTTTCTAATTTTTATCCACAGTACCAAATTTTCACACGCTCTCATGTTGACACTTATCTTGATGCTAATGGGACAAGTCATAAATGCATGTCGATTGCAGACCACATTGAACTTGCCCATAGCCAACAATTAAATGCATCTCTTGTTAACGCTTCTCTTAAGACTAATGTGGCAAATCATAAACGCATGTCGATTGCGGAACACATTGAACTCGCCCGTAGCTAACAATTAGACACATTCCAACCATACTCAAAATTTTCACCTTATCTAGATAGTGCTTCTGAAAATCAATTAGGAAGTTTCACGGTTCAAAAAGAATCCTTCATTGGAACTTCTTCACAACCCATGTCTAATCTTGATTGAGCGATGAAAAAGAACAAGAGATCCATCAAAATCAAACCAAAACCAATTCTTTTGATCTCGACACCTTCCATCCTGCACACCAATCGAATATATTCGATGTTCAACCGCTTCATAGTCTAAGTAATGAGGTGTCCGAGAATAACAAGTTTGACTTTTCTAATAGTGAGTGTGAAAGAGAGCCTTACACCATTCCAAATCAAACCGATCCTTATTCGAATACACTTGATATTTCAAACCTTCCAATACCATCAAGTGAACCAAGTGATTTATCGATTGATGATGGTATAATTGATGAACTTTTAAAGAACTGTTTGTTTGATTTGACTGAAGATGTTAATGAGAGCGGTGATGAGAATATCGTTGAAGATGAACCCGTTATGTTAGATGATCTCCTACCCATCATGTCCCTTCTATTGAATACGAACATCTTCTTGTACAATTAAACGATCCAATTCTTACCACCGACTTATCTGATAAGCAGAACGATATTCGGCCTTCATCTCCCACATCTGGTTCAACAATACTCAACACCCAAATTTGTTTACTCATTTCATCATCCATTTTATTTGGTTTTTCTAATTTTCTTTCAACTCCACCGAGTTTTGATGAACGACGCTCCGATATTTTGAGTTCTATGATTCTTGAAAGACCAATCGATTTAGACTCTGTTGAGAATGAGGGAGACAATCTTTTCATAATTTCTGATGAATCGAGTGTTTTGAATCTTGGTGCGCAAAAGACTGACCTTGGAACTTTCAACCGTCCTAGTGAATCTGCTAACATATATATCGATTCCTCTCTTTTCGATGAGAATATCACTCGGACAATTGATGAAAGTTTCAAAAATATTTTCGCCGAAGAACTCGCGTTCCTTAAAGACTTGGATGTTATGATGAATCAACTTCCATCCGAAGAAGTTGAACATCCACTCCTTCTTCTTATCAAGTACGAGAATGCGAATATTCTACCTACTCCTTATCTTTCATATTCCTGTTTTCGTTCACCATCTCTGTTTCGTCTCTACCAACCGAGACGTAAATCCTTTCGATTACACCTCTTATCTCTTCCCCATTTCTTCACGTCTATCTATGACGTGATCATCTACCAACCATGGTGTTGCATTGATAAAATATTCGAATGGTTAGTGTTGACTTTTAGTCTTTGCATAGACCAATAACTTTACCCATCTAGGATTTTAAATGCTTAAAAAAAATTGTTTTACTCAAGTTTTGGGGAAGAAAAATATTTTGGCTCTTGAAAGAAAAGAAAATTTTTACACAATTGTGAGCCAAAAATAAGTTTGGGGGAAGATTTCTGTCACGCCCCGCTTCCCAGAGTACGCAAGATTGGGCACGTGACATAGCCAACCATGCTACCTATGGGTAGGAAGTATCCATCCACAGTCACATTACGGTTGTAAGGCTATCAAGAACAAGATAATAAGCTAAACTAATACATGTCCAAATCCATAATAATGAGAATCAATAAGCAATAAGTGCGGAAGCAATGATCCAATATGATAATAGAAAGGTACGTCCCATAATGCGGGACCGCACCCGGAAATAAAATGCAATAAACCACTAACCACTATAGAACTCAATTCAGCCCGCTGGCTGAAGTACTCCTGCTCGGTCGTCGACAGTGGTACGGAATCTGGGCCATGCAAAACCCAGACGTCAACGCGTCAAGACATCAAGTATGTAGCATAAACATGGTAATAAGCAATGCAAGTATGAACATGAATAAAGCAGTAACAAGGAATAACAAGCAGGGTAATGTGCGATGGTGTCCAAACTGTCCTATCAGGTTTTCTACTCTATAGTCTTTGAAACCAATTGATGAATCGTCGATGTAACTCAATAGTATCCCGTGCGTGCCCGGGACCACGGTCATGACCCTCGGGGCTGAATCCGAGACGTGCCGCTAAGCAGTAAAAGGTAGTAGGATGGACGAGTGATGTCAGCATCAACACTCCGGAGCTGGCCAAGCCCGTAAGACTGATCAGAACAATGTATCGAACTGTTGAGTTACAAGTCGGTTTCACCTTTGATTTCCCCATACCCCCAAACTATGTATGTCAGGTCAGGTATTCAGTAGTCAAGGACTAATGCCAACACAAAGTCAAGTAAAAGTAGGTCTGTCTGGATCGACAGCAGGAATGGTTAGGTTTGTCGGCATTAGGCACGAGATCAGGAAACAAGTAATGTCATGGTACAACAGGATGAGTCGGTATGTATGTATATGTCAGGTGTAGCAGGGTCAGGCCAATGTGTCGTGCAATCGGGTAAGTGCTCACAAAAGGTATACAATCAATAATGAACAGCAGCAGGAAACAATAATTAACCACAATATTCCATATAACTACAGTGATGTTTGTATTCTCTTATTAACAGGTTCAATCATATTTAGGGTGCAATAGCCACAAGGTAAAGCAATATCCATAATTATAAATTAAGGAACTACATGAAATTATACTAAATATCATAATTATCTCATGAATGGTTTAACAGTTTAAGAAGATATGATTCAGTCGTTTATTTAGTTGCAATATGGGTTGATGTGGGTTGATTAATTACGAGGAACGGTTGTAACCATTCCATTATAAAGATAACTGCAATAATATGATATCAATTTGCCATCATTAAGTTGTGGTATTAAATAGTATGAGTTCAATTGCGTGGCAAGACTAGATCTCGCACGCTAGCATGTTCAAGCAAGTATTCAGATACTTGCCTCGACGGTCTGCAAACTGGAACACGGATGCGATGTCGGCAGAAAATGCGATATGAAAGCACGGGCCACGGATCGAGTCGCAACAGAGATCAACGGGATCACACGGACCAGGGGGCTTCGCTGGAGCGTCGGGTTCGCCAAGACGGCACGGTCGGATTCCGGCAACGACAAAAGTAGCGAAGTTAGCAATACGATAGGATACACGCGAATAACGACCAGCAAGGGGGATGATTTGCACAAAGGAAAGATGGGAAGGCTTACAGAGAGATATACTAGGTGACTCCGGCGGGCTCGACGGCGCCGGGACGCCGGCGAGGCAACGGCGGCGGCGGCTGCAAGGGCTGAAAGCCTCGGGGTGAGCGGGAGAAGGTGCTGCGGCGAGTGGAGGAAAGGGTCGTCGGCTCTGGTGGTCGAGGGGGAGAAGGAGGTGGCCCAGGTGACGACGTCGAGGTCGCCGGCGCGTTCTCCGGCGAACAGCGGAGGGTAGGCGATGGGTTAAGGGTCGGCTGTAGGTTGGTGGTGGTCCAGCGAGGAGAGGAGGGAGGTGATGCCGAGGTCGCGACGAGGAGGGTGAGAGGGAGTCGTGGGAGGCGTCGGCGGCGAGAGGCGGCGTCGACGTCGGCTCTGCAGGGTTGGAGGCGACGTCGGGGGTTGGGTGCAGTTGCGGGAAAGAGCGGGCGAACGAGGGGATGGAGGTGCGGTGAGGTCGACGAGGTGGTGACGGCGACGGCGAGGTCGTGAGGAGGTCGGCGGTGAGGTCGCGAGGCTAGGGTTAGGGTTTGAGGCGGTTTCTCGTGAAGAAGATGGGTTGGGGGAAGGCGGCTGCGTGCATGGGTTGATAAATAAAGAGAGAGAGAGATTGGAGAGAGAGAGAGAGAGATAGGGAAAGGGAGGTGGGGCCCACGAGCTCAATTGGGAGCTCATGATTGGCTGGGAGGCGAGATTTAAAGGAGATTTGAGGGGGGTTGAAGGATTTAACAGTGGGAAGTATATATATTCGTATAAATTAAGTTTAAGGTATTAAATTTAAATGGGCCATTTTGGCGCGAAATGAAACATTTCCAAATCGCGCCCGGGTTGCGCCCAAATGTTCCAAATTCAAATTATAGGATTTTAAGCGGGTTCCAAATTTTGAAAAGAGGTTTTTAATGATTAAAATGCATGCCCCCAAGTCGGACACTTGCACGCGCGCGTAGTCGTCCAAACTCGCCCGTTTAGCCAAACGGAGCGGAATCTCGACACGCGGACGCTACCACGCGACTAGTGGCGACGAGTAGGCCAACATGGACATCTTAAATTTCATTTTAGGAGTTAAAATTTGTTATGTGCCAAAATGACTTAACCGGTTATAATTTTGCAAAAAGCACCAAATAATCAGGATAATTGGACTGAACAAGATATAACCCTCAACTAGTAATATTAATAGTATTATTGGGCTCGGGTGTTACATCATACCCAACTACAAAAGAATTTCGTCCTCGAAATTCCAGGGATACAAGATAGCTAACTACTGGAAAAGGTGAGGGAATTTCTGTCGGATCTCGTCTTCTCGCTCCCAAGTGGATTCTCCATGCGATCGATTACCCCAAGAAACTAGCACAAGAGGGATAACCTTGTTCTTAAGAACCTTTTCTCTTCGATCCTTGATTTCAACTGGTCGCTCCTCAAAAGTCAAGTCCTCCCGTACAGTCAACTCCAAATGATCCAAGACATGAGTCTCATCACGAACATACCTCCGTAGTTGAGACACATGAAACACATCGTGAACTCCTGCTAATGACTGTGGTAACGCCAAACGGTACGATACCTCTCTAACACGCTCCAATATCTCGAAGGGTCCAACGAAACGAGGACTAAGCTTTCCCCGACTTCCAAAGCGAATCACCCCTCTAGTCGGTGATATCTTCAGGAATACCAAATCACCCACGGCGAAATCTAGAGGTCTTCTTGACGTGTCGGCCCAACTTTTCTGTCTGTCTTGAGCTGCCTTCATATGCTTCCTGATGGTATTCACCTTCTCGACTGTCTGTACCACCAAATCTGGTCCTAGTAACCTTCGTTCACCAACATCATCCCAACAAACCGACGAACGGCACTTACGACCATACAACGCTTCAAACGGAGCCATCTGAATTGTCGCTTGGAAGCTATTGTTGTACGAAAACTCCACCAGGTGTAGATGATCTTTCCAAGAACCTCTGAAGTCCAACATGCAAGCCCTCAACATATCTTCAAGGGTCTGGATCGTTCTCTCTGATTGTCCATCAGTCTGAGGATGATAAGTTGTGCTAAACTTCAATCGAGTCCCCAAACTTTCTTGTAAGCTCCTCCAAAAGTGCGACAAGAACCGAGTGTCCCGATCGGACACGATGCTTACCGGTACCCCATGCAATCTGACAATCTCCTGCATGTATCGCTCAGCCAAAGTCTCCGTCGATCGACCAACCCGAAAAGGATTAAAGTGAGCTGCCTTGGTCAACCGATCGACAATCATCCATACGGCATTGTTGCCCTTTGGACTCCGCGGTAACGCCGTCACGAAATCCATGGTTATATGTTCCCACTTCCATTGAGGAATCGGAAGTGGTTGCAACAAACCAGCAACCCTTTGGTGTTCAGCCTTGACTTGCTGACACACCAAGCACTTAGCCACGAAGCGAGCAATTTCCCTTTTCACACCTTCCCACCAGAAGTGCTGTCGAATATCTCGGTACATCTTTGTCCCTCCTGGATGTACAGAGTAAGCTGAACTGTGTGCCTCCTTCATAAGCTCTTCACGCACATCTCCCTTTGGCACACCCACACGGCTACCATATCTCAACGAACCGTCTTCATGGATCAGTAAATCGGTTCGCGGTCCGGCTTCAATCTGCTCCCGAAACTTTTGTAGTCTAGGATCCTGCGATTGTGTCGCTTTAATCTTCTCAACTAAGGACGATTGTACTTGCAACTGCATGAACTGTCCCGTAGCATGTGGTAGCACAACCTCCAAGTCAAATCTCCGAAAATCCTCAATGATCTCCCTTTGTGCGGTCAACACCTGAATTGCTGGTAACCGACTCAGTGCATCCGGCACGACGTTGACCTTTCCCGGATGGTACTTAAGATCGAGGTCATAGTCGGCCATCAGCTCCAACCATCTGCGTTGTCTCATGTTCAACTCCTTCTGAGTGAACACATATTTCAAACTCTTGTGATCTGTAAAGACTTCGACTCTCTCGCCCAAAAGGTAGTGTCTCCAAATCTTCAGGGCGAAGATCACGGCTGCAAGCTCTAAGTCATGAGTCAGATGGTTCTTCTCATGAGTCTTCAGCTGTCTCGAAAGCCAATGCACATCCGTCCGTCCAAACAAGCGGTACCTCCTTACGCGTAAGCTTGGTTAACGGCTCAGCTAAACGAGCGAAGTTCTCCACAAATCTTCTGTAGTAACCGGCGAGTCCAAGAAAACTTCTTATCTCCGCAACATTCTTTGGAACAGGCCAATCCCGAACTGCTGTAATCTTTTCGGGATCAACGGTGATTCCATCGCCCGACACGACATGCCCCAGAAACTTCACTTCTTCCAGCCAGAATTCACACTTACTCATCTTCGCAAATAACTTCTCTTGTCTCAGCGTCTGCAGTGCGATCCTTAAGTGCTCAGCATGTTCCTCCGGACTCTTCGAGTATACCAGAATATCGTCGATGAACACCACGATAAACTAGTCCAAGAAAGGTGAAAAGATCCTGTTCATCAAATCCATAAATATTGCTGGCGCATTCGTCACTCCGAAGGGCATCACTAGATACTCGAAATGTCCATACCGAGTTCGAAACGCCGTCTTGCAAATGTCTTCTGCTTTCACCCGGACTTGATGATATCCTGATCGCTGGTCCAGTTTCGAGAATACCCTCGCGCCACTAAGCTGCTCAAAAGTTCTCCAATGCGAGGGATCGGGTATTTGTTCTTAATAGTCACCCGGTTCAATTCTCGATAATCAATGCACATCCTTCTCGTGCCATCCTTCTTCTTTACTAAAAGGACTGGAGCTCCCCAAGGTGAGTTGCTGCTTCGAATCCATCCCTTCTCGAGTAATTCACCAACTTGTTTCTTAACTTCTTCCAATTCCACCGGTGCCATCGGATAATAAGATTTTGATACTGGCGCTGCACCAGGAATAAGGTCAATCGCAAACTCCACATCTCGTTTCGGCGGTACGCCCGAAATATCTTCAAACACATCCATAAAGTCGCGAACAACTGCCGGCTCTTCTTTACCATCAACTTCTATAGTTGCAAGAACACTGTGGGTCGGCCTAGCCCTGAACTCGACTGGCCCGACAGAACTGCTTCCTTACCGCAACTGCTGTCTACAACGTTGGCCGCGAAAGGTCCAGCGAGACTACTGAGTCTCGTCCATTCTGCTGCATGCACGTCCACGGTTGCTCCATTCTGCCTTAGTCCGATGAACTTCTCTTCCATTTCCTCCGCGCAGTCCGCTGAAGGACTTCTCCAGTAAACTCTTAGAGAAATCTGCCCACTGCCTGACTTGGGCAAGCGGTTCTCCTCCACAAGCCACCACTCTCGGCGTAATCCACTAGTTGAATGCGCACCACATCAACTCCTTTGTCCTCTGGAATCTGTGCCGCAATCAGCAAATTCTCCATGCTGACTAGCCACTGCTCGGCTGGCAACGGCTCCTCCAGACCAGTGAAAGTAGATGGACCCAAAAGTCTGAAATCTGCTACAGTCCCTACTCGTTCGACTGGTCTAGTTCCATCGTCGTTTACAGACTGCTGAACGATCTGCAAACCATCCTGAAGCGAATCTGCTATTGCTGGATCAGCTCAGTCTGTCTCTTTGATTTCCAGCATTCCTCTTATCACTCCAAGCATGGCGGCTTCGTTCACACGCCTCTGGTACGTCTTCAACCTCTTACCTGTCATAATCCTAAACTCAAAACACCCAATATTAGCATGATGATAGATTCTGAATATGGATCAAGGGTAGAACTCCAAGATACTTAAATAGAGTGCTGCATTGTAGCTATGCCGCGGTATCATAGCCGCAATTACTTAACTCCACCCAAATCGCCTAAGTCCTAGAGATAACAAGAAGTTAGGTTTTCGAGTTGACGATGCAAAGTAAGTTTGCATGTCGACATGATCCGGAAGAATGATTCAAGGACGGTAACACGGTCAAAGTGGCAAGACATGTTTCCTAATCACGGGGATTATGATTCGTGTATCGGGTGCGATACCCAACTACAAGGAATCAACCCAATTAACCTATGGCTCTGATACCATAAAACCATGTCACGCCCCGCTTCCCAGAGTACGCAAGATTGGGAACGTGACATAGCCAACCATGCTACCTGTGGGTAGGAAGTATCCATCCACAATCACATTACGGTTGTAAGGCTATCAAGAACAAGATAATAAGCTAAACTAATACATGTCCAAATCCATAATAATGAGAATCAATAAGCAATAAGTGCGGAAGCAATGATCCAATATGATAATAGAAAGGTACGTCCCATAATGCGGGACCGCACCCGGAAATAAAATGCAATAAACCACTAACCACTATAGAACTCAATTCAGCCCGCTGGCTGAAGTACTCCTGCTCGGTCGTCGACAGTGGTACGGAATCTGGGCCATGCAAAACCCAGACGTCAGCGCGTCAAGACATCAAGTATGTAGCATAAACATGGTAATAAGCAATGCAAGTATGAACATGAATAAAGCAGTAACAAGGAATAACAAGCAGGGTAATATGCGATGGTGTCCAAACTGTCCTATCAGGTTTTCTACTCTATAGTCTTTGAAACCAATTGATGAATCGTCGATGTAACTCAATAGTATCCCGTGCGTGCCCGGGACCACGGTCATGACCCTCGGGGCTGAATCCGAGACGTGCCGCTAAGCAGTAAAAGGTAGTAGGATGGACGAGTGATGTCAGCATCAACACTCCGGAGCTGGCCAAGCCCGTAAGACTGATCAGAACAATGTATCGAACTGTTGAGTTACAAGTCGGTTTCACCTTTGATTTCCCCATACCCCCAAACTATGTATGTCAGGTCAGGTATTCAGTAGTCAAGGACTAATGCCAACACAAAGTCAAGTAAAAGTAGGTCTGTCTGGATCGACAGCAGGAATGGTTAGGTTTGTCGGCATTAGGCACGAGATCAGGAAACAAGTAATGTCATGGTACAACAGGATGAGTCGGTATGTATGTATATGTCAGGTGTAGCAGGGTCAGGCCAATGTGTCGTGCAATCGGGTAAGTGCTCACAAAAGGTATACAATCAATAATGAACAGCAGCAGGAAACAATAATTAACCACAATATTCCATATAACTACAGTGATGTTTGTATTCTCTTATTAACAGGTTCAATCATCTTTAGGGTGCAATAGCCACAAGGTAAAGCAATATCCATAATTATAAATTAAGGAACTACATGAAATTATACTAAATATCATAATTATCTCATGAATGGTTTAACAGTTTAAGCAGATATGATTCAGTCGTTTATTTAGTTGCAATATGGGTTGATGTGGGTTGATTAATTACGAGGAACGGTTGTAACCATTCCATTATAAAGATAACTGCAATAATATGATATCAATTTGCCATCATTAAGTTGTGGTATTAAATAGTATGAGTTCAATTGCGTGGCAAGACTAGATCTCGCACGCTAGCATGTTCAAGCAAGTATTCAGATACTTGCCTCGACGGTCTGCAAACTGGAACACGGATGCGATGTCGGCAGAAAATGCGATATGAAAGCACGGGCCACGGATCGAGTCCCAACAGAGATCAACGGGATCACACGGACCAGGGGGCTTCGCTGGAGCGTCGGGTTCGCCAAGACGGCACGGTCGGATTCCGGCAACGACAAAAGTAGCGAAGTTAGCAATACGATAGGATACACGCGAATAACGACCAGCAAGGGGGATGATTTGCACAAAGGAAAGATGGGAAGGCTTACAGAGAGATATACTAGGTGACTCCGGCGGGCTCGACGGCGCCGGGACGCCGGCGAGGCAACGGCGGCGGCGGCTGCAAGGGCTGAAAGCCTCGGGGTGAGCGGGAGAAGGTGCTGCGGCGAGTGGAGGAAAGGGTCGTCGGCTCTGGTGGTCGAGGGGGAGAAGGAGGTGGCCCAAGTGACGACGTCGAGGTCGCCGGCGCGTTCTCCGGCGAACAGCGGAGGGTAGGCGATGGGTTAAGGGTCGGCTGTAGGTTGGTGGTGGTCCAGCGAGGAGAGGAGGGAGGTGATGCCGAGGTCGCGACGAGGAGGGTGAGAGGGAGTCGTGGGAGGCGTCGGCGGCGAGAGGCGGCGTCGACGTCGGCTCTGCAGGGTTGGAGGCGACGTCGGGAGTTGGGTGCAGTTGCGGGAAAGAGCGGGCGAACGAGGGGATGGAGGTGCGGTGAGGTCGACGAGGTGGTGACGGCGACGGCGAGGTCGTGAGGAGGTCGGCGGTGAGGTCGCGAGGCTAGGGTTAGGGTTTGAGGCGGTTTCTCGTGAAGAAGATGGGTTGGGGGAAGGCGGCTGCGTGCATGGGTTGATAAATAAAGAGAGAGAGAGATTGGAGAGAGAGAGATTGGAGAGAGAGAGAGAGATAGGGAAAGGGAGGTGGGGCCCACGAGCTCAATTGGGAGCTCGTGATTGGCTGGGAGGCGAGATTTAAAGGAGATTTGAGGGGGGTTGAAGGATTTAACAGTGGAAAGTATATATATTCGTATAAATTAAGTTTAAGGTATTAAATTTAAATGGGCCATTTTGGTGCGAAATGAAACATTTCCAAATCGCGCCTGGGTTGCGCCCAAATGTTCCAAATTCAAATTATAGGATTTTAAGCGGGTTCCAAATTTTGAAAAGAGGTGTTTAATGATTAAAATGCATGCCCCCAAGTCGGACACTTGCACGCGCGCGTAGTCGTCCAAACTCGCCCGTTTAGCCAAACGGAGCGGAATCTCGACACGCGGACGCTACAACGCGACTAGTGGCGACGAGTAGGCCAACATGGACATCTTAAATTTCATTTTAGGAGTTAAAATTTGTTATGTGCCAAAATGACTTAACCGGTTATAATTTTGCAAAAAGCACCAAATAATCAGGATAATTGGACTGAGCAAGATATAACCCTCAACTAGTAATATTAATAGTATTATTGGGCTCGGGTGTTACAATTTCACTGTCATTGACTTTTGTCCTCTTTTACTAATCATTGAGAACTTTTCCTCCCAAGTCTACAGGTCTTGATATTAAAAGATCATATCAATGAAGACACTGCTGCAAATAGATTTGGGGGAGGTTTGTGCTTATTCAAGCATCATTTTGCATTATACTAAATAAAAGCACTAAAAATTTTTGATAGTAAAATTTAGAAAGTGAAAAATACATATGAAAAATAGGAAGAACTTTAATAAATGCAAGAAAATTAGATGTTTTTAAAACGGAGCTAGTAATAGGTAGTCATGAGCTGTTGTCCAAATGGTTAGTAAGATGAAGAGAATCACTAATCTGAAGATAGAAATAAGTCTGAAAAATAATCCCTATTCTTGAGTTTAAATTTCTTAACATTGATACTCTACTATATGCACTTGCATACATCTTGAAACTTGGGATATTAGAGAATACCTTGAAATACTCTTGTCTAAAAGCCTTAGCATGAAGGAATATATATATATATATATATATATAAAAATAAAAATATAAATGACACATAAAATGTAAATGGTGAAGAAAAATGAACACTGGTTTTGTATTTACTTAAGTCAGCAGAAAAAAAATATAGCGAGAGTGTCATATCACCTAGTGCCTTGGACCAACTGGTTTGGGAGTCACTGCCAAGCCTTTGGTGTTGTAAGACTAGGATATTGCTAATTATGCCTAGAAGAGTGAGAACGTTTGGTAATTGGTTGGTTAGTATCTCAAGAAGTATTAACGGTCGCATGAAGAATATGTGAGCAATTCCATCTAAAATATTCACCGACTAAAAAGTACTAAGGAAGATAGACAAGAGTATGATAGCTTGAATTGAATTCTCTAGGTGTAAGGATGTTTTTTATACACGCGTAGGGATATATGATCGATATTTGGGAGAAAGGTAGGGAGGAAGACTAAAAACGATGTTTTATTGAGGGATGATGTGATTTCTGACATCTTTTCATAACTGTTAAGATAAGACTCATGAAAACTAAAAAGCTAGCGTAGTTTGAAACTCTTATTTTCAAGTTCTTCCTTTTATATGTTCTTATCTTTGTATGTAATTTTCATTTTCTTTTTTTTATTATGGGATTTTGTGGGTGTAATCCGCTGAAAACCCTCAGGAAATAACACTCCTCCTACTAAAGGCATCTAGAGGTTTAAAGGCTTGTTGCACGTGCTCAATGCAATCGTCTTGCCTACGAAAGTGTGCTAGTTAGTTTTTTCTCTTTCTTTTTCTCTTTAATAACTAATTTGCTCGGGACGATCAAAGATAAGTTTGGGGGTATTTGATTAGTCTAAAATATTGCACATTTGAATGAACATTTTACCTACTTTTGTTAAGTGCTAAAAGGTGTTTAATGTAAATATAGAACATATAAGGGTTTATTTGTAAAAAAATGATTATCATATGTTTCTACATTTTAATTAACATAATGAGGGAAAATATATGCATATAATATTTAAATGAAAGATTAATAATTAAAATATGCATATCATATTGAGTAGTCTGAAATATTGCACATTTGAATGATTATTCCCCCACTATTGTTAAGTTCTAAAAGGTGTTTATTGTAATTATAAAACATATGAGGGTTTATGTGTAAAAAGTTTATTATCATATGTTTCTATATTATAATTAACATAATGAGGGAAAATACATGCATATAATATTTAAATGAAATATTGTAATATGCATATCATATCAAATATTTCTAATCAATATTCTTAACATATAATATCTAAAAAATACCAAATATTATTGACACTTTGATTTGAGATATTGTGCAAATATTAGCTAAGATCTGGAAACCGATCAGGAAATCCGTGATGTCAGAATCAAATCTGTCGAAATATGGAGGCAAATCGTAAGATTTAGCAACAGCAGAGATTCAGAGCAGTATTCTCAAAATACAAATATCGAAAAGATCTCCAAATGTCAACATAAGACAGCACAAAAAATCCCAGAACTTGATCTCACCAAAGAGTCGCGGTTGGGCGGCCAAATCACACTATTCGCGGCGGATCCGCGGCGCATCTTGAGCCGTAGGATCTGAGATTTTGGGAGTTGGATCATATTAGCATATAATCAGAGATGGTTCCTAGGGTTTCTAATTTCTGTGATTATAAATAGGACCGAGAGCTTCACATCTAAAATCATCAACCGAAGAGGTCAAGAGGTCCAAGATGATCCACGCATCCGAGTTGATCATCAGCTGTTCATCTACTTCCAACAAGATAGAGATCGAGAGCAAAACTAGGGTTCTTGTACTCTACTTTAAAAGGATTTGTACAAGATATAGTTAATTAATAAAGGTAGAATTTTTATTAGTCTTTTCGCAATTAATTTCCTCACTTATTTTCTTCATTTAATTTCTGCATCTTACATTATGATCTCATTCTTCATCTTTCCTTCTCTAACCATGCGTAAGTAATTCCTAGCTTTCTAGGATTCGTAGGCTAGGGTAGATCAATGGATGATAAAATATTTTAACTTCTTTTATATATTTTAAAGTTTATAAATTTTAGAAAATAAATGTTAATATCTTTATCGGGCGCGCTACCAATTTATTGATAGTCTCGACCACGATTTGAGATTAGATTAACACTTGTTTTGTTAGAGGGTAGACATGAATAGAGATCAATGCGAGGACAAGGGTTAAGAGTGGGGAAACCCTAGTTTCTTTCAAAAAAAACTATGATCTACATTCATCACTATCGATCTAGTTTTAAACTATTAAAAGATAAAATGAGTCATTTTTAATTAGTCATCCATTACTACTAAGTCATATGAACCCTAAAAGCTCTTCTTCATAAATATTATATCCGTAACTACAACCAATTATCCTTCTTCCATCAACTGTTATAAAGCAAGAAAAGAGTTCATGTTTTCCTGTGGACGACCCGTACTCATCGCGGCTAGCTGCTAGCGATACCGTCTTGATTACGGTTACTTTATTTACAACACTTCTTTTTAAAAAGCTTAATCAAATGGCGCCGTTGCTGGGAAAACGGTTGTAATTTTTTTCTTGCTAATCGGGTTGAATTCTTATTAATCCATATCATAAAATAAACAAAACCGTATCTTGTGTATTTAACAATTAGTGTGCGAATTTTACAAGAGAATCTGAAGTCACTAGAGCGAGAAAATAGAGATTCAGATACTTTCAACGATGACCAGAGGAGAATTAGAGGGCACTGAAGAAAAATTAGCAGACGAACGCACCATAGTGCGGCGGAACCGCGGCATAAGCATGCACTTTGCGGCGGAAGCGCGTCGGCTTGGTGGAGTTGCATCGCCAAACTTCTTTTGTATCTTTGTATGATCTTTCTCTCTCCTCTAAAATCCAATATTCTAATTTTTCCTGCAGGATTCTTTGCAAATATCGCCACTCAAAAATCTTTTTGCATGTTTTGATATTGGTTTGTTTGTGCATATCTTAACCGGACATTAAGGGGCAATAACCCAAATCCAGATTAGGTGGGGATTTCATCACCCTTCCTAGGACCCACAAATCATAAAACGAGCATATTTTCATCCTACATTAATTAAAAAATATATAGACCAAGGCTCTAAGGACTGTCACGCTCAATTAGGACAGAGGAGGGTGTGGGTAATCTATCGCTTATCCGCATTTCTCTTGTGGTGTCTAGGAAAGTGTGACTAAGAAAAGTGGTTACTGAATTAGACCCGCTATTTTCGGTGATTCGTATAGCAGATACCTCCCACTTACCCGGCAATTACCTGGCCACAAGAGCGATAAAGAGATGGTATAGAATTGATCCTGCGACTTGTCCTTTAGAAGTCTAGGAGCGGTCTAGTGACTTGACCTAGGTGATCCTAGTTTTAGGGATTGATTGTGCATTTTTGTGATTTGTTGAGTCATGCCTCACGTCCGACTTTTTCAAAAACAAACCTTCTTAAAATCGTTCTCACACACACTGTCGCGTGCACTAAATCCGCTTAGTGCATGATCGGTTGGACCCGGGATTCTAGTGCCCGTCTTGTCCGCGTTTTTTCTATCGACTCCGAAGTCGGTACTTCTTCATCTTCTATTTTCCCTCCACCCACCACATCGACCGAGATGGACGGTTCTCCATCAAATTTTCACAACACCACCATACCACCACCCGTAGGTGCACAGAATCCACCGCGCATCTCTCTTCAAGAAAGATACTACCCGATACTCGGTCTCCTTCCTACTTGTCTGTCAATTCCACCAGCCAATGGGGATAATTTTGAAATTAAACCCCACTTCATCAACCTGTTGTCTAAATTTCACGGACTTGAATCCGAAGACGCATACGTTTTCATAACCAAATTCGAAAACGTATGTGCAATGATGGACACTACACAACTTTCTGTGGATGCTATGAAATTACAACTTCTCTATTTTACCTTGTGCGATCTAGCAGAAAAGTGGCTTTATAGAACTGCCGCACACTCTATCGCCAAATGCGATGAATTCTTTATAGCATTCCTTAAGAAATTTTATCCCAATTATAAGACCGCCCGTGTTCGAAGCGAGATTAACCAATTTACCCAACTTCCCAACGAACCATTTTGGAAATACTTTGAATAGTTTAAAGATCTTCTTGTCCAATGTTCTCATCACGGAATCGATAGATGGAAACGTTACCGCATTATATATGAGGGTGTTAATCCAGGGACAAAACAAATGCAAGAAACCATTTGTCAATGTCATTTCGTGTCTAAAGACGATGGCGAAGCTTGGCAATTCCTGGAAGTTCTCACTGAAAAAACTCTACAGTGGGAAAGCGTTAGATCAACATCATCTTCATCTAGGGCAGGCATCCATCAACTCGATATTTCTATCGCAGTGAAAGCTGAAATGGCAGCAATGCAAAAAAAACTCGAAGCTATGGAAAACAAATTCTCATCAGCCTCCCTAAACCAAGTTACACTCCCAAAAACCGTGTGTGGTTGTTGTTCTGATCCATCACACTTAACGGAAGAATTTCATTTGAATCCTCCATTTCAAGGTCAAGAACAAACTAATACTGCTTTTCAGCAACAACCTAGAAACGATCCTTATTCTTCCACATACAATCAGGGATGGAGGAATCATCCTAATTTTGCTTGGAACCAAAACCAAAACCAAACTCAAAATCCGTTCCCAAGCCAAAATAACTATCAATGGACTCCTCCATTGCAACGGAAACCACCACAACAAAGCCAGCATCCCTTTCAACCACAATATTTTCAAAATCAGGCCAACAATTTTGCACTTTATAATAATTCTTTCCTAACGACCGGTACCGAAAACTCCTCTGCACTCGAATGAAGATTGGAAACGTTTATTAAACATTCCACGCAAACGACGGCTAATTTAATATCTTCTATCCAAACATTAGTGCAGCACACCGCTTCTCACGGTGAAAGCATAAAATCAATAGAAGCACAACTTACACAGTTAAATGCCGTGATGAGTGAGAGAGAGAGAGAGAGAAAGAGAAACTTTCATCTCAACCGCTACCGAATCCTGGCCACTCACAAAGTCATAATGTGAGTGTCGTAACCCCGTTGAGATCTAGAAGAGTGCTGAACAATCTTGTCGGTGAAAACGTTGATGACGTTGAATCAAATGAAACCCCAACTACTTTTTCTAACCCTAATTCGTCTAGTCCACCCTTTTCGTCCGAGCCTATTCTCCATTCTTCCCTAGGCTCAAACCTTCAGCCCACTTCTTTGAGTCAAGCTAAAATGATCCCAACTCCAATTCTGGGATCCATTCCATCTCCACAAACTTCTCCTCCAATGTTGGACCCAACCCTTATTGATAAAGCTCCTTTTCCAAACAGGTTAAGGGCCAACAAACCTAATGCACAAATGGAGAAGATTGTGGAAATGTTTAAATAAGTTAACATAAATATTCCTCTCCTAGATGCTATTCAACAAGTTCCATCTTATGCGAAAATCCTTAAGGACTTGTGCACTAGGAAGAGGAAAACTCAAGTACCTAAAGATGTCCTTAACGAGTAATATGAGCACGGCTTTTACCCAACAATTTCCTAAGAAACGTAAGGACCCCGGTTGTCCTATAATATCAATAACTATTGGGGGTGAAAGCATTAATCGTGCTCTACTCGATCTTGATGCTAGTGTTAACTTGCTCCCGTATTCTGTCTACGAGTAGTTAGGTATAGGAGAGTTGAAACCTGTGCATTGCACTCTCCAAATGGCCAATCGATCTATTACCCAACCTAGAGGTGAGCTATATGATGTGTTAATCAAAGTCGGGGAATTTATATTCCTTGTGGACTTTATTGTTTTAGATACACAGCCTGTAGCGAACCCACGAAACCAAATCCCGGTGATTCTAAGTCGGCCTTTTCTAGCAACTTCCAATACTGTAATAAATTGTCGTAACGGTTTTATGAACCTATCCTTCGGGAAGATGACAATCGACCTTAACATTTACAAACTAGGAAGTCAACCGTCTGAACCTTCTGCTCATCTAATCGATATCTGTTCTGTCAACGAGATAGCTTCCGACAACTACGAAGTTGAGGAACTTTGCTATGATGATCTCGACGACGCTAGTGCGTCATTATTTGATCCAGCAAATTACTATACTAGTGAGGATACTTTCGACGGGTCCAACCCCGAATTCAAATCCTTTGACTTGTCGCAAAAGTTAGTCGAGCTTTCCTAATCAATCTCTTACACGAGTGATGAACCTCTTAGGGAGTCCGAGTGTCATTCCCCTACCCTACCGTCTATCGTCTTCCCGCCGACACTAGATCTCAAGACATTACCTTCTCATCTTAAATATCCATATTTAGGTGAGAATGATTCTTTGCCCATCATCATATCAGCTTCTCTAGCTTTAGAGCAAGAGAGCGCTCTTTTATCGGTCTTGAAATCAAATCGGCAAGTTTTTGGTTGGACAATGGCAGACATCAAAAGGATTAGTCTTTTGATTGTTGAACATCATATACATTTGATGGATGAAGCAAAACCAGCCCGAGACCCACAAAGACGGTTGAATTCCGTCATGAAGGAGGCGGTAAAGAAAGAAATCATCAAATGCCTAGATAATGACATTATTTACCCAATATCTGACAGCCAATGGGTAAGTCCTATTCATGTGGTCCCTAAAAAGTCTGGCATCATGGTCATAACTAATGAGGCTAATGAGTTGATCCAAATATGCAACCAAACTGGGTGGCAGATATATATTGATTATAGAAAACTCAATGCTGCAACGAGGAAAGATCACTTCCCTCTACCTTTCATTGACCAGATGTTAGAACGATTAGCCAGGAAAGAATACTATTGTTTCTTGGACGGATATTCCGGCTATTACCAGATCCCCATCGTCGAAAAGTATCAAGATAAGACAACATTTACTTGTCTTTTCGGTACTTTTTCTTATAGATGCATGCCCTTTGGGTTATGCAATGCTCCCGCTACATTTCAGCGATGCATGATGGGGATATTCTCGGACATGGTCGAGAATTTTCTGGAGATATTTATGGACGATTTTTCCATATTTGGGGACTCTTTTGGAGAATGTCTTCGTCATCTTGACGCTGTTCTTACCCGCTGTAAGTATAAGAATTTAACTTTGAATTGGGAAAAATGCCATTTCATGGTTCAAGAAGGTATGATCCTTGGGCATGTCATTTCACGAAAAGGCATGGAGGTAGACAGAGCTAAAATAGATGTCATCCATAATCTTTCTCCTCCCAAATACATCAAAAATGTACGATCCTTCCTTGGTCATGCATGATTTTATAGGAGATTCACTAAGAACTTTAGCAAAATTGCTAGATCCTTAACTCTTCTCTTGGCCAAGAATACAACATTTCACTTCGATTCGGATTGTGAGACTACTTTTGAATCACTTAAAAGCTCCATCACTACAGCCCCCGTTCTGTCATCTCCAGATTGGAATCACCCGTTTGAGCTTATGTGTGATGCATCTGATTTTGCTATTGATGCAGTCTTAGGACAACACAATGATAAGATGCCACATATAATTTACTATGCAAGTAGGACCTTGAACGATGCTCAAATGAATTATACAACTACCGATAAAGGACTCTTGGCGGTTGTATTTACATTAGAAAAATTCAGGCCCTACTTGATTGGCTCTCCAGTTGTAGTTTACACCGATCACTCCACCCTAACACATCTTTTATCGAAGAAGGATATTAAAACTAGGCTAATACGTTGGATCCTGTTGTTACAAGAATTTGATCTTGTCATAATATTCCTAATCAATATTCTTAAAATATTATATCATATAAATGGTTAGGATAATATCTCAAAAATACCAAATACTACTAACACTTGGATTTGAGATATTGTGCAGATATTAGCTCAGGTCTGGAATCCAAGTAAGAGATCCGAGTCAAATCGGGATATCGAAACTGAATCTGCCAAAATTTAGAAGCAAATCGAGAGATCTAGCAACGGCAGAGACTCAGAGTATTATTTTCAGAATCTAGATATCAAGAGGATCTCCACATGTCAACAAAAGAGACCTGAAGAAATCCTAAAACCCGATTCCACCAAGTGGTGGCTAAACCGCGGCTAAAGGGGGGTATTTGCGGCGGTTCCGCGGCTCATTGGTAACCGTTGGATGTGAGATTTTGTGGCTTGGATCGTAACTGTATATCCTCACTTATGGAATCTAGGGTTTCTGGTTTTAAGTACTATATAAGGGACCGAGAGTTGTACATTCAAAATCATCACCGAAGAGATCAAGAGATCCATGTATCCGAGTGATCATCATCTATTCATCTACCTCCAACAAGAGAGAGATTTAGAGCAAACTAGGGTTCTTGTATTCTACTTTCTAAGGAGAATTGTAAATGCAATAGTTGATTAATAAATGTAGTTTTTAGTGTTTTTCTTTTTGCATTTATTTTCCGCATTTAATTTCTGCACTTACTTTTCTGCGTCTTCATTATGATTTCATTCTTCAACCTTTCCTCTAACTTAACCATGAGCGAGTAATTCCTAGCTTGCTAGAGTTCATAGGATAGGGTAGAATAATGGATGAGAAAAATCTTTTAATTTCTTTTATACATTTTAAAGTTTATAATTTTTTGCAAAATATTTATTAACCTCCTTATCGGGCGCGCTACCAATTTATTGATAGTCACGACCACGATTTGAGATTGGTTCAATACTTGTTTTATTAAGGGCTAGATATGAATAGAGATCAATAAAAGGACAAGGGTTAATAGTGGGAAGTTTCTTCAAAAAACCCCGAATCTACATTCATCACTATCGATCTAGTTTTACACTATTAAAAAATAAAATAGTCATTTTTTAATTATTTATCCATTACTACTAATTCCTATGAATCCTACGAGCCATTTTATTATAAATTTTATATACGTTTTAAAATATAACGACAAACAATCACCCATCTTTCATCAACTCGTCTAAAGCAAGAAAAGAATTCATGTTTCCCTACGGACGACCCGTACTCATCGCGGCTAGCTACTAGCGACACCATTTTGATTGCGGTTATTTTCGAACACACTTTTTAACGATCAATCAATGACGGTTTGACCGAATGTATTGATGGGTTTAATCTTGAAGGTAATTTTAAGGATATCTTTAAGGATGAACTAGTTTTAGTGGATGAGTTGGATTCCCTGTCCCATCTTGTCCCTTGCATCGAATGTGAATATCCTTCTGAACACTTAACCGATATTATTCCTCAATTACTTCCCTTCATCTTTTCCATTAATCTATCCAAATTGCAAGATGACTTTTCACCTTCATATCTCATATCTGGTTCACCAATTTTTATCGTTTCAATTTGATCCCATTTCTAAATATATTGATAAATTAGTAAAGTTTGAAAATTCCAAATTTACTCATCAATCATTAAAAACTGTACTAATATATTCAATCAATTTAAAACCTCAAGTTCGTACCCCATTTCATTCACCAATTTCATTTCTTTCTTCCTTCCATTCTTCCTCTCATTTCCATACACCGAGACTTCATACCTCTTCTGTCCATATACAGTCTCGCGTGTTTTTTATTTCCTTCCTCTACGCGTACTTCCACTAATTAGTGTATCATCATGATAAAATATTTGAATGGATGGTGTTGACTTTTGGTCTGTATGAAACCTTATGTTGACCAATGATGTTCTCTTTCTTCTCACATTGAACTTCATAAGCATAAACAGTGGAAATACTGTTTCAAATAAGTTTGGGGGTATGTATATTATTTTTTCTTTTTCTTGACACATTATTTTCCTTTTTTTCTTAAAAAAAACAAAAAAAAAAATCATGCACAGTTGTGTGCCAAGAACAAGTTTGGGGGAGAATTTCTCAATAATTCACTTTTGATCCCTTCTTTAAAACATCTTCTTGAACTTTTCCACTCCAAGTATTAAGGTTTTGAGCTCAAAGGACGACCTCAGTAAGGACACTACTGCAAACAAGTTTGGGGGGAAGGTTTGTATAGAAGGTTTGTATCTATCCATGCATCATATGTAAATTTTGCATTGCATAAAAAAAAGTAGAAGATTTAAAAAATGAAAGTTAAAAAGTGAAAAATATATATAAAGAGAGGAAGAGACTTAAGAAATGTAAGAAAATTAGATATTTTAGAACAAAACTAGTAATACGTGGTCATGAACTGTTGTCCCAAAAATTAGTAAGATTAAGGAGTCACTAATCTGCGGATAGAAATAAATCTGAAAGATGGTCTCTATTCTTGAGTCCAAAATTTTGAATGTTGATACCCTACTATATGCATGTACACAAATCTTGAAGTTTAGGATAGTAGAAAATACCTTGAAAAACTCTTGCCTGAAAGACTTGGTATGAAGGAAAAAAATATAAATCAATAAAATATAAATGACGCATAAAATAAAATTAAAAAAATTAACACTGGTTTTGCAATTACGTAAGGCAGCATATAAAAAAAATACAGCTAGGGTGCCTTATCACCCAGTGCCTTAGACTAACTGGTTTGAGGTTCACTGTTAAGCTCTAGGTGTTGCAAAATTAGGATATTGCTAATTACGCCTTAATAAGTGAGCACATTCGGCAATCAGTTGGTTATTACCTCAAGAAATATTAACGGTTGTATAAAAAATATGTGAGCAAATCCATCTAAAATATTCACTGACTAAAAAGTACTAAGGATTATGGGCAAAGGGTATGACTGCTTGAATTGAATTCTCTAAGTGTAGAGATGACTTTTACACACACGTAGGGTATATGATCAATATTTGGAGAAGTGGTAGGGAGGAAGACTAAAGACGATATTTTATTGAGAGAGAATGCGATTTCTTCCATCTTTTCAAGATCATTAAGATAGAGCTCATGACAACCGAAAAACTTGTGTAGTTCGAAACTCTTATTTTCAAGTTTTTTCTTTTATATATTCTTATCTTTATATGTAGTTTTCGTTTTCTTATTTTCGTTTCCTTTAGTTTCTACAATTTTGGAATTTTGTGGATAGTATTTGCTGAAAACCCTCAGGAGACACAACTCCTCCTATTAGGAACACCTAAAGGTTGAAAGGCTTGTTGCACGAGTTAAGTGCAATCGTGTCACCTACTAAAGTGAGCTTAGTTTTTCTTTTTCTTTCAAATAAAACGGTTTTTGCTCGAGACGACCAAAAAATAAGTTTGGGGGTATTTGATCAGTCATATTTATTGCATATTTTTATTAACATTTTTATTAATTAATTAATGATATTATTTGTAATTTTAGAACATATATGGAGTTAGGTGTAAAAATATATATATTCATATGTTTCTTAAATTATAAGTAATATTATTATTAATAAAATATGCATATCATATTTAAACAAATATCCTTGAGTTTCTTAAATATTACGTCATATGATTGTGATTAAATTGTTGGAATATTTTCCCAAATGAAATAAATGTTACTAATAATTTGATTTGAGATATTGTGCAGGTTTAATGGTAGCAAATCAGTTCAAGACTGTAAATAGGATTCAAGTGATCAAATCAAATCAAATTCAACAAATCAAGCTGCCAAGTTTAGGAGAAAACTGGAGATTCATGCAACTGCAAAGATACGAGAATATTTGCAAGAAATTATCATATAAGAAATCTCCAAAAATCAAGATAAAAAACCAGAAAAAACTTGGAGAATCAATTTCAAAAGATTTCAAGGAAATCTATTAGAATTAGGATTGAAGATTGATTGGAAAAATTGTATTCTCTTGTATCTTTTATTACTTGATCTCTAAACTTCCTAACCCTATATAAAGAGATATAATTCTAGGGGTGGAGGTATCTATCTCATTGCAATTTAGAGGAAGATCATCTAGGGTTTTAGCCATTTAATTTTTTGTAATGAAATTTCTAGTTTTTAATAAAAGGTAGCAGTTCTTTTTAATTTTTGCCTCTTACTTATTGCAATTACTTTCTGCAATTTATTTTCTTGCATTTATTTTTAATTAGTTAGATTTTGTTTTTCTTTTGATCTTCATCTTCCTTATTTCTATTTTTCTTAATCTTTATACGATGATACTCAAAAGTTGCTACTTGCTTTCGTGAGGGTCCCGGTTGTAAGCATACATATTCTTATTCAATTTTTCTTCTCTTCTTCGTTGTTTATTTCTAACCCAATAAGCGAGTAATTACTTACTTGTTAGGGTTTGGAGGAAAGGGTAATTTAATTGATAGAAAATTACATTAAATTCTTTTTATGATTTTTAATTCTTTATAAACTTTAATCAAAGAGAGTCTTAACTCTTTTATTTGGGCACACTCTCAATTCATGATAGTTGCGATCCCGATTTCAGATTAGTTAAGGTTCTTTTGAATAGAGGCTTTAGAGTAATAAGGATCAATGGAGGGATAAAAGACAATAGAGAGAATCTCTATTACCCATCTAAATTCCATAATCCAAATTTATCATTATTCATTTAGCATTAATTAATTAAAAAGATAAAAAAAAATATTTTTATAAAATAACCCATATTTTAAATTACCCAATCCGAAAAACCATACAAGCCCTTTTATCATTAAATTTTATCTCCTTAGTTTAAAACAAACAAAAATCCAAATTTTTATCTATTAACTCGTCTAAAATAATATTAGTAATATACTATCTCCCTGTGGACGACCCGTACTTATCTCGGCTAGCTATTGCGACACTGTTATTGATTGTGGTATTTAGGATACGAATAAACTCAAATTTTCACTTCAATCGGTTTTTTTAGCGAAAGTTGCAATTCCGGGCCTTAAAATGAGGAAAATAGGTCCACAAACTATTAATTCGGTTTTATTAGATATTCTCCTAATAGTGATACTTATCATAGTCACAAATTCAGCATTGGGGATTAATTCTACGAGGTTGAAAATTTGGATTTGGAGAACTATTCGGAAAAAATCGGTAAGTATTCGGAGAAGATTTGGTAAGTATTCGGGAAATATTCGGGAAAGATTTCATGGAAGAAATTAATATATGAGGCACTGGGTTTTGATGCTGTGAATTATTCATGGATTTTGCGAATTATTCATGAATAATTCGCGAATAATTCGAATCGTTCGCCAATGGAAATTAAATCGGAGATTTGATCGGCCGTTCAAAAATTCGCGAATTATTCGGGAATTGTCACGACCCAAATTAGGCACATGACCGACACTTAGACTACGTAACGTCAACAGGCATAACGTAATTTAAGTAAACCGAAAACCCAGCAATCTAAACCATTACAAGAAGTAAAGGATAGAAACACTTTAAAAATCTCAAGTAAGAACTTAAAGCTTAAGTTTGTTTTTTTCATAAAAATTTTGGCAGCACCTCCTTTGTAAAAGCCAGCCCCGAAACGAGTACAAACATAAAATATAAGTAAAGAATCCCCAAACGGGAGAAAATCTCGCCCAAAGGCGGAAACAACCACCACAACAGATATACGACGCCATAGCGAAGAAATGAGATAATCCACATAAATAAAAGCCGGCTCACACGAGCACGACAACCAGAATCATAAGAATATACAACATCGATCCTCACAACTCGTCTCTAAGTCAATACATGAAAGTGGTAGATGGAGAGTACTAGATACAAAAGATATACAGTGTACATCATCGGATAACCGCAACCCACCTATAGCAAAAGGCTTCACAGCCAACCGTAGCGATATCCGCAAAAGTATAGATAATAAGGCGCCCTGCCGCAACTACTCGGAGGATCAGACCTGCAAAACACTACGGCACAACGGGGGTGAGTTGCCAACTCGTGAATAGAAAATAATATCATACTGAAATCGCAAGTATGCACGAACAGCGATAAATCTATCACATGTAATCTGATAGCGTAAGTATGGCAATATGAATATGCAACAATCATGTAAAGGTACATCATCAAGATACTACAACTACATGAAGCAATGCATAACAAATGATCCTGAGTGTGGGATGATATAATAAAACCTCATGCAAAAATCATCATCATGGAAAAACCCCAGTTTCCCTCACTGACACGTCAAATCCCAAAATCCTCAGGCACCGCATCCTCAGATCGGCACTCATATCCTGTAAGTCTCATAGAACTTGAGTGTCCAACATCGACACCCGAAACATCATGAAAACATATGCAGGTATATATGTGTGTGCCCCTCAACGACACATAAAAATCATGGAACCTGAATGTCCAACACCGACACTCGAAATATCATGAAACCCGTGTCCAGCATCGACACGTAACTCTTCATATCTCGGGCTCCGTCAGTTCGGATCGGCCCACATCAATATCTCGGGCTCCGTCAGTTCGGATCGGCCCACATCAATATCTCGGGCTCCGTTAGTCCAGATCGGCCTATATCATCTCACGACAAACCGAGTTTTCAAACATTACATAAGTTTCTTGAAATACCCCCACGGTTCTTAAAACCATAAATCACATGAAATAAAGAATAAGAATACTTTCATAGATCGTAATGATGATATATATTATATATATGTACATATATAACAGCGTCCCATACCACTGATACACACATACACAGACATACCACTGACACACACACACACACACATAATAACGTCCCATACCACTGATATATATCATCAGGAGTAAAACATCAAGAAAACATCATATGAGCATATCAAGGAAAACCCGCTATTTAAAAGCATCAAGTTATTAAATATATCATGCGGTTCCCAATTCTCCAAAATCCAAAGCAACATCTTATAAAGGTGAACAAGTGGCTATAGCAAGATATGAGTATATACCTATCAATAATGATGTAATACCATACATGTATATGTGTAGCTATATCAAGGTATATGGGTGTACATGTAAGTATGTATGCATGATGTACTTGTAGCTATATCTCATATGTGTATACACCTGTCAATAATGATACAATACCATATGGGTATAAGTGTAGCTGTAGCATAGCAAGGCATATATGAAGCATGTAGGTATACAGGTATGCTATATTTCTTATGCACCATCGCACAAGAATCAATGCCTCAATGTCACTAACCAATAGCAAGGTATATCATACGAATATTTTTGTTGTGCGTATCATGCCAATTACCGACAGAGTGTGTGTAGCATATAATTGGTAC
The DNA here is from genome assembly GCA_030015575.1 of Agapanthus africanus. Lineage (NCBI taxonomy): Eukaryota > Viridiplantae > Streptophyta > Magnoliopsida > Asparagales > Amaryllidaceae > Agapanthus > Agapanthus africanus. Next base: position 34,472,945 of record CM057337.1, on the reverse strand, counting down.
TCGTGCAATATGAACTGTCAATAATAGTGCAGTGTCCAATGGGTACAAGTCCAGGCACAACAAATAATAATATGCAGTGATGCCCATGCACAATCTCTATATATACATATAAGCATGCAGCTAATATCATATCATATCATATCTAGCCCTGACGCTTAACGCCATACGGGCTATCTCCCCGTAGATGTTAAATCTACTCACCGACGATATCGAGCTAGGTAAATCCAATCACCCGCTTTCCTTTCTTTGCAGCGTCCGAATTCCCTGCCTGCGATCCTATTACAACAAACATAACAAGTGCAAAATTCAGAAATCGACCAATATAACGTACAACTATGTTTTGACCGACACACCAACACCAAACCAACTCACCACTAGTAAAATAAGGGGTTGCCCCTACGGATAACAACATCCGTAGGGGCAGTTAAAGTTTGGCCCTACGGATTAATCCGTAGGTCCAAACGGTTGCCTCTACGGTCATTCAATATTTATTTAAAATATATTAAATTTTAAAGTGTTGTTTGCCCCTACAGAGCCGCAAACCAAGCACCTACGGGTATATCCGTAGGGACATATAAATAGGGATTTAAGTGATCGATCCCTACGCCGATTATTTCTTATTCTCTTTCTTTCACGCGAAACCAAATTCCCAAATCGAGATCGTCGTCGCCGCCGCGCTGCAGTGATCTCGTCGTCGCCGAATCCAAGCCGAATCGTCGTCGCCACGCCTGCAGTGATCTCGTGGTCGCCACCGTGCTCCGTTCTCGTTGTCGCCACCGCCCTCGTCGTCGCCGATTACCTCTCCGTCGTCGCCTACAGGTAATTAGTTAAACATTATTATAATGATGTTAGGGTAGCGATCGATGAGGGTTAGGATTAGGTATCGGTTGTGGTTAGGGTTAGGATTAGGGTTAGGGTATGGGTTCGATCGGCGGTTGGGGTTCGACTGGTGTTGGGGTTAGGGTTAGGGTTAGGGTTAGGGTTCGGTTGGGGTTTGGTGTTGGGGTTAGGGTTCGGCTGGGGCTGGGTTGGGGTTAGGGTTAGGCCGGGTTAGGGTTTGGTGTTGGGTTGGGGTTCGGCTGGGGCTGGGTTGGGGTTAGGGTTAGGCCGGGTTAGGGTTTGGTGTTGGGTTGGGGTTCGGCTGGGGCTGGGTTGGGGTTAGGGTTAGGGGTGATATTGGAATCGAGAATATGGAATTTGAACACCCAAACTAGAATGAACAAATGTAACAAATCTCCTCAATTTTGTGATCTTTGCAATACCTAGCTATAGTTTGATCCTCATGACTGCATATAACTGAAAAGGTTTGTGGTTTTGCAGGATGCTTCTATTATCAAGAATTTACATTGTGTAATTATCCTCATATATGATTTACAACTCTGTATGTGTCTGTGTGCATGTGCATGCGTGTGTGTGGAGGGGTTATTTGCTAGTGCATTTCAACTTGGCTCATAGACTTATGCCGTACCTCAGGAATGGGACACAATTCCCTATTGCAAAACTCTTTTTATCTCCCCCCTCATCAAGATGCTTTCCTGAGCTATGAGAGTATTTGGGGGACTGTACCTTTCTTTGCACTAGCTTAAACTGCATTATCCTTTCCTCTTTATTGACTGGTTTGCTGGGGGTTCATCCCTTTTGTCCATAGTTTCCTTCATCAGGATGTGGGTAGGCTGGATACATGTTCACTGTTAGTGATAAAATTTTGACAAAATTTCTAGCGATCCTTAATTTTTCTGTATGTAGTTTGATGTCGTTCCCAATAGACGGCTCTATTTTGACTACAAAATTTTTAATCCGTAGGGGCAGATTTAACTTGGCCCTACGGATTAATCCGTAAGGCTAAAGGGTTACCCCTACGGGCACAGACGTTCAAGAATTAAAATATTAATTCTTAATTTGGTGTTTGCCTTAGGGTTAGGGTTGGGGTTCGGCTGCTGCTGGGGTGGGGCTGGGGTTAGGGTTTGCCTTAGGGTTGGTGTTGGGGTTTAGCTGGCCACGCTGGGGTTAGGGTTGGGCTGGGGCTGGGGGCTGGGGCTGGGCCACGCGGGGTTTTGGGATCTTTGTAATTTGCTTGCTCTGTTTGGGGTTTCAGTTGATCCTCATTAAAAAATTGGTGATTGATCTCTTCAATCATATTATTATCTGTATTTAAAATTTTTGTGAAGCCTTCAGAGTTTGGGAAAATCTAGAATTACCGTTGAAATTCTGCCAACATTCAAAAACTGTGTATATGATGTGTGTGTGTGTATGCATGTATATACATTTGAAATTTATCTTTCTTCTATGATATAAAACGGTTAAACCGAAGAAAATTACTGGGGGAATTTTTCCTAAAATGTCTTGAGAGGGGGTTCAAGTGATGGGATAATTTCATTTGGTAATCTTTTACTTATTTTACATCTCTTATTTTTTCATGCAAAAATCTGAATAGGTTTCTTGCAATTTTGCCTATCGATCAATTATTATATTTATTTCTATTTTTTGTGGATGATTTGGCTTCAATTGAATGGAGGCGATGATGGCTTGCCCTCAAGCTTCCACTTTTATGAGCTTTATAGTTATGAGATTGGCGAGGCAAGCTGGTTTGTAGCCATCTTATTTCTTTTCCTAAATTCAAATCCAAATATAAACTGTCTGATTGAGAGAGAGAGAGTATGGGAGATTATGTATTATTCAATGTGTTTGGAAGCTGGCATGTTCTGAGCGTCATCTCTGCATGAAAGCTATGGTTTTGCAAAGGGTTTGCCCTAACTATTTTCTGTGGGGAAGCTGAAGGCCTGAAGCTTCATCAAACTCAGGATTGGATTCTGGTCGGGTATTGTAAATTCTTGTGAAAGTTCCGTTCAAGATTTGTTCAGAGCTTGCATAACATCCAATATATGATACTCGATGATAATATGAAACCTTCATATTCCCATCGATACTCATATATGAAACTAAAAGCGCCACTTTGTCCCTACGGTGCCCGACATTTTAATTTAAAAATATTATATCTTAATTTGTTGTTTGGCCCTACGGGCACCTAAATGGGAATTTAATTAAAAAAGGCACAGAAATGCCCTACGTCTCGATATCTTTCCCTCTCGTTCCCAAAATTTTCTCTCGTTCCCGCGTCTCCAATTTTCTCTTCGTCGCCACCGCGCGCCCTCCGTTCTCAGCCCGCCACCGCCCTCGTTCTTCCTCGTCGAGTTCCTCGTCGCCGATATTTGTGCCTACATTGATGCCTCAAGCAACGAATCAAATGATGTGGATCACAAACTAATTAAATAAATTTTGAATACCAATCTGGACTGGGATTTGAATACCAATCCTAGTTTGCTATATTTTTTTATATATAGTAGATGGTGATACTTCTTTAAGTAAAAACAACCCTACACTTAAGCGAAATCATAAATCGAAACACACATATATAGAATACAACTCATACATGGGTATCCTCAAATCTAACTTTCATTGAATTTGCACGCGCACTTAAAATAACAACCTTTATACTAAAAAAATTATGTATGTCATTACTTAGTAGTTTATGGTTTTAAGACGCAAAAGTCATTTGAGAAATACTTTTTCTACCCACTATTAATCCATATTCTCAATATAGTCATTGAATTTGCACGCGCACATAATAAGAAGGAGAAGAGAATAATGTGGCAGAAGAAGAAGGAGAAGACAGTAATGTGGCAGAAGAAGAAAAAAATGACATTCCTCGTTCTCTGTTTCAGCATCAATCTTCTGATATGAACTAATGATGGCTTTCACATAGGCTTTTCCCATTAGAGACTTCTTAGTGTCCAATGGAAAGCATACATCAGATTTGTGCAGGTCGGGTTCTTCTATGACTTTCAAGAGTCTCAACTGATTCTGTTAATTACACTCTAGTTGGGTGGTACTTTTACCACTTCTCACTGCAGGTGCGCTCTCTAATATCCATTTTGAATGTAATATTATCGATATTCAAAATGGATATTAGAGAGCGCACCTGCAGTGAGAAGTGGTAAAAGTATCACCCAACTAGGGTGTAATTTACAGAATCAGTTGAGACTCTTAAAAGTCATAGAAGAACCCGACCTGCACAAATCTGATGTATGCTTTCCATTTGACACTAAGAAGTCTCTAAAGGGAAAAGCCTATGTGAAAGCCATCATTAGTTCATATCAGAAGATTGATGCTGAAACAGAGAACGAAGAATGTCATTTTTTTCTTCTTCCGCCACATTACTGTCTTCTCCTTCTGCCACATTACTGTCTTCTCCTTCTTATTATGTTCGCGTGCAAATTCAATGACTATATTGAGAATATGGATTAATAGTGGGTAGGAAAAGTATTTCTCAAATGGCTTTTGCGTCTTAAAACCATAAACTACTAAGTAATGACATACATAATTTTTTTAGTATAAAGGTTGTTATTTTAAGTTTTCCCTTATAGAGATATGATCTAACTGCATCTATCAACTATAAGTGTGCAGAAAATTATGATAAGAAATCATAAGAAAGGGTCGTAGCCATGCATAACCTTGAATCTACATACCAAATCATGCAAAAGCATGCACTTATTGTCATCTTGCCTTGGAATATAAAATATCTTGGAAGACTATAAGCGAGCATTTAAATCTTGTTAGCTTTTGACTTCAACATATATTTTTCTCAAGTACCATGAAATATACTTGCTCCGTATAAACCGTTTTCAGAAAGATGGATTAATAATGACAAATTATCCATTGTGACTCACTAGGTTAGAATTTTCTCTTCTATTGACCATCTTTCTAATCAGCTTGGTAAATTTATTCGGAACCGGCTGCGAATCATTAAAAGACATGCATAAGAAAGAAAACTAAAATACAGATATATAGCATACCGATACATCGAAACTTCATAGTTGCGATGGCAATCCAGAGATATTTATTTCTACACACGTGGTGCGCGTGCGAATGCGTCAGGCATCATGGACAAATATTTCAGAACATGAAAAGTATTATTCGTGTAAAGTAATTAAAATTTTTAAACACCTTGGGTAGATATTTTCTTAGTTGATGCAATCATATCATGATGACTAAATTTAAGCTATTATACATATGCTTATGTATTTTTCTAATCTAATATATCACACACACACAGAGAGAGAGGGGGGGGGGGGAGAATACCAGGTAGATAGAGAAATCAGTTAGCAGGATCCTGAAGAAATGGAGTCCATAGCATTGCTCATCATCATCATCCGTGATCCCTTTGAAAAAATATTATCAAAGGGATCATGGATGATGATGATGAGCAATGCTATGGACTCCATTTCTTCAGGATCCTGCTACCTGATTTTTTTACCTACCAGGTGTTCTCTCTCTCTCTCTTTCTGTGTGTGTGTGTGATATTTTAGGTTAGAAAAATACATATGCATATATATAATAGCTTAAATTTAGTCCTCATGATATGATTGCATCACCTAAGAAAATATCTCTACCCAAGCTGTTTAAAAGTTTTAATTACTTTATACGAATAATACTTTCCATATTTTGAAATATTTGTCCATGATGCCTGACGCATTCGCACGCGCACCACGTGTGTAGAAATAAATATCTCTGGATTGCCATCGCAACTATGAAGTTTCGATGTATCGGTATGCTATATATCTGTATTTTAGATTTCGTTCTTATGCTACTCTTTTAATGATTCACAGCCGGTTCCGAATAAATTTACCAAGCAGATTAGAAAGATGGTCAATAGAAGAGAAAATGCTAACCTAGTGAGCCACAATGGATAATTTGTCATTATTAATCCATCTTCCTGAAAACGGTTTATACGGAGCAAGTATATTTTATGGTACTTGAGAAAAATATATGTTGAAGTCAAAAGCTAACAAGATTTAAATGCTCGCTTATAGTCTTCCAAGATATTTTATATTCCAAGGCAAGGTGACAATAAGTGCATGCTTTTGCATGATTTGGTATGTAGATTCAAGGTTATGCATGGCTACGACCCTTTCTTATGATTTCTTATCATAATTTTCTGCACACTTATAGTTGATAGATGCAGTTAGATCATATCTCTATAAGGGAAAACTTAAAATAACAACCTTTATACTAAAAAAATTATGTATGTCATTACTTAGTAGTTTATGGTTTTAAGACGCAAAAGCCATTTGAGAAATACTTTTCCTACCCACTATTAATCCATATTCTCAATATAGTCATTGAATTTGCACGCGCACATAATAAGAAGGAGAAGACAGTAATGTGACAGAAGGAGAAGACAGTAATGTGGCGGAAGAAGAAAAAAATGGCATTCCTCGTTCTCTGTTTCAGCTTCAATCCTCTGATATGAACTAATGATGGCTTTCACATAGGCTTTTCCCTTTAGAGACTTCTTAGTGTCCAATGGAAAGCATACATCAGATTTGTGCAGGTCGGGTTCTTCTATGACTTTTAAGAGTCTCAACTGATTCTGTAAATTACACCCTAGTTGGGTGATACTTTTACCACTTCTCACTGCAGGTGCGCTCTCTAATATCCATTTTGAATGTAATATTATAAATATCCATGCCTGTTTATGTCAAAATTACTTATATTGTCAATGTTTGATTGTCTAGTTGTTGGTGATGCGTCCATATCAGGGACAGAGGCCACTCCCGTTCCTCCAGGTATATTTATATATTATATAGGGCATGTATATTGATTTAGAATGCTATATCATAAATATACACACATTTCTTTTGCTCTTAGTCGTCCAACTCATTATCATGGGCTGCTTGATGAGATTAGATTTGCGCCTGATGATCTACAAGAGCTTGTTCACTCCCTGTCATATGTGTAAGCAGCGCTATATGCGAGTTTACCTTGTTAGTATGTATGTACTGAAATTAATTAATATTATTCAAATTTTGATACATGCAGATACCAGAGGAGCACATCTTCTATCTCTGTAGGTAAGGCTTTGAATTTGTTGATTTTGGTGTTTCTTGTCAATTTTATAGACCAGTATGTGCTAAATATAATGTTCTGACAGTTGCTAGGGGGAAGGCAACATTCGAGGCTGCTGACCCCTGTCCTGGACGCCGCACACGGACGGCACCATGGAGGTTGGGAGAGAGGCCGAGGACTAGGCTCTAGCAGGGCCCATATGAGGTTGGACTCCACCCCGGTGGTTACTTCCTCCGTCTCCAGTGAGCGACGTATCCATCATGAACTGGATAGCTTGAGGGCCAGCGTTCAGGAGTTGAAGGAGATGCTGGTATGTATACTACTTTATAGTAAAATATCATTTCATATTATATACATATCAACATATCCATAATTAGTACGTAGCTTGAGCTTATTTGGTTTTAGACTTAAGTTTGATTAATCATACATACATATGTAATTGAAATAAACAACGCTTTTCCAAACTAGATATCCAAACAGGGTTTCAAAATAACTTAATAATGATACGAATTCGAATAATAAACAGTTCTTACACGCTTCTTACACACGTTATATCCAGACGCAACAGGGTAGATCGGCCGAGCCTCCACATGCAACTCCTTCGGCTGCGGCTCCGCAAGCCACTACATCGGCTGCGGTTCCGCAGACAGCTCATGTAGCTCCACCGCCCACTCAGACTCCCGCAGCCGCGGCTCCGCAAGCGACTACCTCGACGGCGGCTGCGCAGACCACATGCCGCTCAGACTCCCGCTCGCGACAAATTGCATAGTTTATTGACCGAGGAGCAGGCGCGCGTTATTCTATCGTTATTCAGAGGTGGAGCTGGACCGAGCTAGGGTAGATTTTTGGTTCTTTTTTTTTTGAAACATGTATTTATTTATATCATGCACATTGTACTACATTTTGAAACGATATTGATATTGGTTTGTATTTATATCATATTCAGTTTTTGTGTTTCTTTTGTATATTATATATTTGCGTGAGATGTGATTATGAATACTGCAATATATGATTTGATTGATGTATATATTATTGTGCACAGGGCGGGAAAAATCAAACAGCCCATTTTTAAAAAAAAAATTCAGATAATATGTACCTACGGATTAATCCGTAGGCAAACATGTTACCCCTACGGATATCGCCGTAGGGGCAAAATATCAGCAGTAACTGATATTTCCCCCAGATCTCAGTACCAGGGGGTTGGGAAAGCCCCTACGGATATATCCGTAGGGGCCACTGACTCTCTCCTACGGCGTTATCCGTAGGGGCTAAATATCAGGAATCCTGAATTTATGCCCCTACGGAAACGTACCTACGCATATATCCGTAGGGGGTAGTACATTCCCCGACGGGTATATCCGTAGGGCAAAGTAATTTATTAAAATAAACCTTAAATAATATAAAATCTTATACCCTACGGCTTCATCCGCAGGGGCAACAGGACCTACACAGATATCCGTAGGGGCAATAATTTGCCCGTAGGGGCAAGTTCAGGGCCTCAACTTGCACCTGCGGCCTTTGCACCTACGGGGTATTTTTTTGCCCCTACGTATATATCCGTAGGGGCAGTGGGTTGCCCCTACGGATAAATCCGTAGGGGCAACCCCTATTTGTAGTAGTGCACAAGTGTTCGTCTAGTGGCTAACGTGTGTGGCAACACTACGAAACCAACCCAAGTGCAGCAGCTACACAAGATCACGAACCGTGTAGGATAACGTAACACGCGTACTCAAAACACTAGATTATAGCAAGGTGATCCCAGATTTTGTATACTGTCATAACCCAAAAATCAAACAGCACCAAACACCCCTAAACCACTGCAGACAGCTACCTTACAAAACCCAAGCCCCAACTCCCCCTATCGGCCGAGGTCGCCGGATTTGCCCCTAATGTCATCGGCCAAAACCGAGCCTATGGGGTTCGTGCTTCAGGTGTAAACTTAGGGTCACCAGTACAACACTACTACATTGCTTGATTTTACAGTAAAATTCCCAGGTCATAGCAGATCACAGAGACTCCAATATGACACTAAAAATACAATATTTGCATGAAACAATACTTTAAGTGTTTAAACAGCAACAACAAGCTACACAACATCATAACACCTATTTAACAGTTTAGAGATTATACTTATCCACACTTGCTCAAAAGATCCTAGCTTTCCAAGCTCCAAGTGATCTTAGAGGAAAAATAAGACTTGGGATGTGATTTGGTGAGGTTTAATGAAGTTTTAACAATATTTAGTGAAGGGATAGTAAGGGTTCAGTTGAGAGTTTGAGAGGATGAAGAATAATTGAGAGTGAGAGAGAATGGGAGAGTGAGGAGAGAAAAGTGTGAGAGGGTGAAGTTATCTCTTAATCTTACTCTCTCCCCCACTTCCATTAATGCAACCATTAATGCTCTCATGACTCACCTAGCCACCTCTCTCTCTCTCTCTCTCAATCCAAACAAAGAAGATATTTTCTCACAAAAAACATCTAGCGTTAAGGTTAAACAAGCAATGATTAGGTTAATGGTGTCATGGTCACTAAACGAGATTAACACTGACTAACTCTCACATTAACATGCACATGTGTGTGCAACCCATAACAAATAATAATAAAATATTAATTAATTGTTATAAAATGTGAGGAGACTGATTTGGTAAACTTTTTACTAAAAACCCGCAATAACGCTTAATTAACACTAACCGCATTCCAAGGTGTTACATTCTCCCCCTTAAAGAAATTCGTCCCCGAATTAAAATTCTTATTAAGCGTACCTTCAAAGAGATGAGGGAACTTCTTCCGCATCTCGCTCTCGGCCTCCCAAGTGATCTCCTCACTTGTCGGGCTACGCCAAAGAACCTTTACAGATGGCAAGACCTTTGACCGAAGTTTCTTCACCTGCCGATCCAATATAACTACCGGCTGCTCGGTGAACGAAAGATCGTGCTCAAGCTGAACGGTCTGGTGCTGAATCATATGAGAAGGATCATGAAGGTATCAACGAAGTATCGACACATGGAATATGGGGTGAACATCCGAAAAACTGGGCGGGAGCGCCAAACGATTAGCAATGGTACCAACCCACTCAAGAATCTCGAAAGGACCTACAAATCTGGGACTGAGCTTCCCTTTCCTCCTAAATCTCATAACGCCCTTCATCGGAGAAATCCGCAGGAATACATGATCCCCCACTGCGAACTCAATTCTGCGACGACGACTGTCGGCATAAGACTTTTGTCTGTACTGGGCTGCTCTCATCCTGTCCTGAATCAGCTGGATCATCTCCATAGTCTCCTGAACTAGCCGGGGTCCCAAAACCCTACTCTCACTGAGTTCGGTCCAACAGACTGGCGATCGACACTTCTTACCATACAAAACCTTGAAAGGTGCCATCTAAATAGTCTTCTGAAAGCTGTTGTTGTAAGAGAACTCAATCAACAGTAAGTGACGATCCCAACTGCCACCAAAATCAAGCACGCACGCACGAAGCATATCCTCCAGAGTCTGTATAGCCCGTTCTGACTGACCATCGGTCTACGGATGAAAAGTGGTGCTAAAGCTCAACCGGGTACCCAAAGCTTCCTGAAGCTTCTGCCAAAGACGGCTAGTAAACTGGGTGCCTCTGTGGGATACGATGCATGTAGGAATGCCGTGCAAACGCACAATCTCATCTATATACAACTGAGCATACTGAGCATAACCGAAAGTGGTCTTCACTGGAAGGAATTGATTCGCTTTCGTCAATCGGTCAACAATCACTCAAATGGAGTCATACCCTCGACTGGTCCTGGGTAGACCCACAACAAAGTCCATAGAAATCTGCTCCCATTTCCACTCAGGAACGGGTAAAGGCTGCAACTTTCCAGCCGGTCTCTGATGCTCAGCCTTGACTTGCTGACAAGTCAGGCACCTCGAAACGAAGTCCGAAATATCGCGCTTCATCCCTTCCTACCAGTAAATTTCTCTCAAGTCACGGTATATCTTGGTGGAACCTGGATGAGCGCTAAAGGCTAACTGATGTGCCTGCTCTAAGATCTCGCGTCTCAACCCATCAATATCCGGTACGCACAAGCGAGTTCCGTAACGTAGCATATCCTGGTCATCAATCAAGAACTCTGAATCTGTACCCTGCCGAACATGCTCAAAAATCGCATACAAACGGGCATCATTGGGCTGCGCCTCATGGATACGATCAAGTAGAAGTGGACGGGCGCGGACATGAGCAAGCTGTCCCCCAGTGGAAGTGAACTCAAACTGAACTCTACCATCGCACAAGATCTGCCAATATGCAGAAGACTACTTCTGAACTGCGCTCAACTGGGAAAAGCTACCCCCGGGCCTACGACTCAAAGTATCAGCTACCACATTCGTCTTGCCCGGGTGATAAAGGATCTCACAATCATAATCCTTCACAAGATCCATCCACCGGCGCTGTCTCAGATTCTGGTCCCGCTGCTGGAAGATGTACTTCAAGCTCTTGTGGTCCGTGAAAATCTGACACGACTCCCCATACAAGTAGTGCCTCCAGATCTTCAGCGTAAAGACCACCGCGGCCATCTCAAGATCGTGAGTGGGATAATTCTGCTCGTGTTTCTTCAGCTGCCTAGAAGCATAAATAATCACTCTATCATGCTGCATCAGAACACAACCGAGCCCCACTCGAGAAGCATCACAGTAAACAACAAAACCACCCGATCCAGAAGGCAAAGATAGAACTAGTGCTGTCGTCAACCGAGTCTTCAACTGCTGAAAACTCTGCTCGCATGCACTAGTCCAAAGAAAAGGAACCCCCTTCCGGGTCAGTCCGGTCAGCGGTGCAGCGATACTCGAAAAATCCTACACGAAGCGGCGGTAATAACCAGCTAAAACCAAAAAGCTACAGACCTCTTTCACGGATACAGGTCTGGGTCAAAGCTGTACAGCCTCGATCTTCCTCGGGTCCATAAGAATACCGTCTCCCTTCACCACATGACCCAGGAAGTCAACTCTATCAATCCAAAAAGCGCACTTTGAGAATTTAGCATACAGCTGGTGCTTTCTCAATATCTGCAAAGCAATTCTCAAGTGCTGCTCATGCTCCTCTTGACTCCTAGAGTAGACCCGAATGTTATCAATAAACACAATAATAAACTGGTCGAGGAACGACCTGAAAATCCGGTTCATCAGATCCATGACGCTGCTGGGGAATTGGTGAGTCCGAACGACATCACCAGAAACTCATAATGCCTGTAGCGTGTATGGAAAGCAGTCTTCGGAATGTCGTCATTCCGAACCCGCAACTGATGATAACCCGAACGCAAATCAATCTTAGAAAAATGTTTCGCACCGTAGAGCTGATCAAACAAATCGTCAATGCGAGGTAAAGAATACCTATTCCGCACCATAACTCGGTTCAATTGACGATAATCAATACACAATCTTAAACTGCCGTCCTTCTTCTTGACGAATAGCACAGGATCTCCCCAAGGCGAAACACTCGGACGCACAAGTCCCTTATCAAGCAACTCTTGCAATTGATCTTTAAGCTCTCTAAGCTCTGCCGGAGCCATCCGGTAAGGCGATATAGAAATAGGCCCTGTGCCAGGAATTAGATCAATGCAAAACTCAATATCGCGCTCTGGCGGCAACCCAGGTAACTCATCTGGAAAAACGTCGGGAAACTCTCGCACGATAGGAACCCGGTCCAACGAGTCTACTGTGGCTCCAGTATCACAAATGAAAGCCAAGAATCCCCGATATCCTCTCCTCAAAAGCCGGCTAGCGCAAAGGGCTGAAATCAAATTGTGAAGGGTAGCATCCCGGTCCCCCTGCACAACCCGAACAGACTCGTCCGAAAAACTAAAACTGACTGTCTTCTCATAGCAGTCCACAGACGCATAACAAGCTGTTCACCAGTCCATGCCAAGGAGAACGTCGAAGTCCAACATATCTAGAAGGATCAAATCGATGGGCGAATCTCTATCTCCTATACAATCGGCAAACGACTGAAACACATGTCGCGTAATAAAAGAATCGCCAACAGGAGTAATCACAATAAGCGGCTGATCTAGCAAACACGACTCTCGGCCCAACCTCGGCACGATGTGTGTAGAAACATATGAGTGCGTAGATCCCGGATCAAACAAAACATGTGCATCAAAAGAACATACAGAAAGAGTACCTGAAACTACAGCATTGGACGCCTGCGCGTCCTGATGAGTCAAGGCAAACACCCGAGCCTGCCCTCTACCAGCAACTGGATGACCTCAGCCTCTACCACCCCCATCCTCTCGGCACAAAACCACCGTGACCACGACCTCCCTGAACATGAGTCTGACGCGGAGCAAAAACATGCATAAGAGGAAACGCCCTCTGAGGTGGAGAAGGTGGTAAGGTAACATGTGGTACGACTGCCTCTCTGTAGCGTATCACGGTACAATCCCTAACCAGGTGAGATAGACTGCCACACCTAAAGCACCCAGATCTCGTCTGCTGACCCTCCTAGGGATAAGTGCTGAATAACTGGTCTCGTCCTATGTCTCCACTACCCCCAGTACCTGAACGGAATCTGTCCTGGCGTCCAAACGTCTGTCTCCGTGCTGATACACCTGTACGAATCCTTATCGGTTCTGGAACAACCGACGTCTCGGAAAGATGTTCCTCAACCAATAGGGCTGCGTCCACCGCTGCTGCATATGTGTCATAATGCTGAACGCTGATAGCGAGGAACAACTAGGTAAGCAGGCCTCGAACAAACCTCTTGACCCGCATCTCCTCAGTAGCTACCAAATACGGAGCATACACAGACAGCTCGGTAAACTGCACATCGTACTCGGCCACCGTCATACCCGAAGTCTGGCGTAACGACTCGAAACTGAGCGCTCGAGCATCCCTGACGCTCTGCGGAAGAAAATGCGCAGGAAACATCGTTAAGAACTCAGCCCAGGTCATAGGGGAAAGACCTGCGGCTCTGCCCTTCTCTAAGGACTCACAACACTTCTGGGCCAGACCCTCCAGACGAAAACTCGTGAACTCTACCCATCTTGCGTCAGAGCATCTTAGCGAACGACATATCCTGGCCATCCGATCGATAAATGACTGCGGATCCTCAGCTGCATCGGTGCCAGTGAAAACCGGAGGCCTCAGCCTCATGAACTCTGATAATGATACGAAGATCACCTCCGTAGCTGCAGGTAAGACTGTCGGAACAGTAGGCACCAACACGGTCCCCATAACGGGTGGAACAACCTCCTGCCTCTGCGCTCGAATGGCCTCAGCTAACGACCCTACCATCTGGCATAAATCCTGCATACCAGCCCCTAGCATAGCCATATGGTCTGTCGAAGGTGGAACAATCTATTCCTGCACAATGGGCGTACCGCCCGGGTCAGTCCTCGTCTCGGATAAGTCAACTCTGATCTCGGCCCTCGCGGCCGCTCTCTACGCCCTTGTAGTCTTTGGCGGCAAAAAGTCTAGAAATGGAAACAGGATTCGATAAGAACACAGAAATCGAATCATAATGATGTATATAATCACGGAAGGAGTTTCAAACAATAAGTCCTAAGATCACTTAGGCGGAGTACCGTGTCGTAAGTATGCCGCGGAATATACACACGCTACATTACTCTGCTTAAGCTACCTACTCCATCATACCAAGGTCATGCTACACTTCGAAAGGTAAAACCTAGCTCTCTGATACCAACTTTGTCACGACCCAAATTAGGCACATGACCGACACTTAGACTACGTAACATCAACAGGCGTAACGCAATTTAAGTAAGCTGAAAACCCAGCAATCTAAACCATTACAAGAAATAAATGATGGAAACACTTTAAAAATCTCAAGTAAGAACTTAAAGGTTAAGTTTGTTTTTTTTCCATAAAAATTTTGGCAGCACTTCCTTTGTAAAAGCCAGCCCTGAAACGGGTACAAACATAAGATATAAGTAAAGCATCCCCAAACAGGAGCAAATCTAGCCCAAAGGCGGAAACAACCACCACAATAGATATACGACGCCGTAGAGAAGAAATGAGATAATCCACATAAATAAAGGCCGGCTCACACGAGCACGACAACCAGAATCATAAGAATATACAACATCGATCCTCACAACTCGTCTCTAAGTGGTATCCGCAAAAGTAGAGATAATAAGGCGCCATGCCGCAACTACTCGGAGGATCAGACCTGCAAAACACTATGGCACAACGGAGGTGAGTTACCAACTCATGAATAGAAAATAACATCATACTGAAATCGCAAGTATGCACGAACAACGATAAATCTATCACATGTAATCTGATAGCATAAGTATGGCAATATGAATATGCAACAATCATATAAAGGTACATCATCAGGGTACTACAACTACATGAAGCAATGCATAACAAATAATTCTGAGTGTGGGATGATATAATAAAACCTCATGCAAAAATCATCAGCATGGAAAAACCCCAGTGTTCCTCACTGACACGTCAAATCCCAAAATCCTCAGGCACCGCATTCTCAGATCAGCCCTCATATCCTGTAAATCTCATGGAACTTGAGTGTCCAACATCGACATCCAAAACATCATGAAAACATATGCAGGTATATATATATATATATGTGTGTGTGTGTGTGTGTGTGTGTGTGTGTCCCTCAACGACACATAAAAATCATGGAACCTGAGTGTCCAACACCGACACTCGAAACATCATGAAACCCGTGTCCAGTATCGACACGTAATTCCTCATATCTTATGCTCCGTTAGTCCGGATCGGCCCTTATCAATATCTCGAGCTCCGTCAGTCCGGATCGGCCCATATCATCTCATGAGAAACCGGGTTTTCAAACAATACATAAGTTTCTTGAAATACCCCCACGATTCTCAAAACCATAAATCACATGAAGTAAAGAATAAGAATACTTGCATAGATCATTATGATGATATATATTATATATATGTACATATATAACAGCGTCCCATACCACTGATACACACACACACACACACACACACACACACACACACACATATATATAACAGCGTCCCATACCACTGATATATATTATCAGGAGTAAAACATCCAGAAAACATCATATGAGCATATCAAGGAAAAACCGCTATTTAAATGTATCAAGTTATTAAATATATCATGCGGTTCCCAATTCTCCAAAATCCAAAGCAACATCTTATAAAGGTGAACATGTGGCTATAGCAAGATATGAGTATATACCTATCAATAATGATGTAATACCATACAGGTATATGTGTAGCTATATCAAGGTATATGGGTGTACATGTAAGTATGTATGCATGATTTACATGTAGTTATATCTCATATGTGTATACACCTGTCAATAATGATACAATACCATATGGGTATAAGTGTAGCTGTAGCATAGCAAGGCATATGTGAAGCATGTAGGTATACATGTATGCTATATTTCTTATTCACCATCGCACAAGAATCAATGCCTCAATGTCACTAACCAATAGCAAGGTATATCATATGAATATTTTTGTTGTGAGTATTATGCCAATTACATGCAGTGTGTGTGTTGCATACAATTAGTGCTCGTGCAACATGAACTGTCAATAATAGTGCAATGTCCAATGGGTACAAGTACAGGCACAACAAGTAATAATATGCAGTGATGTCCATGCACAATCTCTATATGTACATATAAGCATGCAGCTAATATCATATCATATCATATCTATCCCTGACGCTTAACGCCATACGGGCTATCTTCCCGTAGATGTTAAATCTACTCACCGACGATGTCGAGCTAGGTAAATCCAATCACCCGCTTCCTTTTCTTCGCAGCGTCCGAAGTCCCCACCTGCGATCCTATTAACACAAACATAACAAGTGCAAATTTTAGAAATCGACCAATATCACGTACAACTACGTTTTGACCGACACACCAACACCAAACCAACTCACAAGTGTTCGTCTAGTGGCTAACGTGTGTGGCGACACTAAGAAACCAACCCAAGTGCAGCAGCTACACAAAATCACGAACCGTGTCGGATAACGTAACACGCGTACTCAAAACACTAGATTATAGTAAGGTGATCCCAGATTTTTTATATTGTCAAAACCCAAAAATCAAATAGCACCAAACACCCCTAAACCACTGCAGACAGCTACCCTACAAAACCCAAGCCCCAACTCCCCCTATCGACCGAGGTTGCCGGATTTGCCCTTAATGTTGCCGGCCAAAACCGAGCCAATGGGGTTCGTGCTTCAGGTGTAAACTTAGGGTAACTAGTACAACACTACTACATTGCTTGATTTTACACTAAAATTCCCAGATCATAGCAGATCACAGAGACTCTAATATGACACTAAAAATACGATATTTGCACAAAACGATACTTTAAGTGTTCTAAACAGCAACCAACAAGCTACACAATATTATAACACCTATTTAACAGTTTAGAGATTATACATATCCACACTTGCTCAAAAGATCCTAGCTTTCCAAGCTCCATATGATCTTAGAGGCAAAAACAAGACTTGGGATGTGATTTGGTGAGGTTTAGTGAAGTTTTAGCAAGATTTAATGAAGGGATAGTAAGGGTTCAGTTGAGAGTTTGAGAGGATGAAGAATAATTGAGAGTGAGAGAGAATGAGAGAGTGAGGAGAGAAAAGGGTGAGAGGGTGAAGTTATCTCTTAATCTTACTCTCTCCCTCACCTCCATTAATGCAACCATTAATGCTCTCATGACTCACTTAGCCACCTTTCGTTCTCTCAATCCAAACAAAGAAGATATTTTCTCACACAAAATATCTAGAGTTAAGGTTAAACAAGTTAGGATTACGTTAATTGTGGTATGGTCACTAAACGAGATTAACACTAACTAACCCTCATATTAATATGCACATGTGTGTGCAAGCCATAACAAATAATAATAAAATATTAATTAATTGTTATAAAATGCGAGGAAACCGATTTGGTAAGCATTTTACAAAAAACCCGTAATAACTCTTAATTAATACTAACCACATTCTAAGGTGTTACAGGAATTCTCTAAATAATTCACGAATTCGTTGAATAATTCGCGAATATTATGACTATGATACTTATAGATTTTTAGTGGTGAAATATGATATCTCCGATATATCAAGTAACATTATTATCGAATTTAGGGATGCAACCTTTTTCGAAAACATTTTTTCATTTAAAACAAAGGTTAGCAACTCTATATCTATAATAAATTACGATTTAGATGAATTCTCACATTTTATTCAACCGAATGACTATAGCATATTATTAGAACTTACAACCTAAGCCGAACTTCGAAGGTCTAAAAGTGGTAGTATAGAGAAGAATTTGGCGATGACATGTACACTTACTTAATTGAAGGAGAACCGACGATTTACGCCAATGCTATGTCTTCCGATGAAGTGTCGTTTTGGAGAGAATTTTCGAAGTGAGATTGATTCGATTTTATAAAATAAGACTTGGATTGCTATCGATTTGCCGCACGGAAGTAAGGCTATAGGATGTAAATGGATTTTCAAAAGAAAATTTAGAGCGGATGAATCTATAGAAAAATATAAGGCTAGATTAGTTGCTAAAGGTCTTACATAAAGAAAATGCATCGATTTTTTCGATACTTATGCTCCTGTTGCTCGTATTACTACTATGCGTGTTTTAATTGTATTTGCATCTATTTATAATTTATTAATCAATCAAATGAATGTTAAAACCACATTTTTAAACGGAGATTTGGAAGAAGAAATTTATATGGAGCAGACAGAAGGCTTTGTCGTTAAAGGCCAAGAACATAACGTTTGTAAATCAACTAAATCTCTTTATGGTCTTAAACAAGCTCCTGAATAATGGCACATGAAATTTGATAAATTCAATTTAAATTATGATTTCATTATCAATCTATATGACGATATGTGCTCTATTGGTGACGTAAGAATGAATATATATTCTTAATGATATCGAACTCATAATTATATTAAAATACCTTTCGCACTTTGGTATCTTTTGAGATATCATCTAAGTGGAGCGCCGTGAGGCCGCGGGTAGAAAATTTTGGCAAATTTCTAGTTACTCCATGAGAATTAAGGTTTTGCGCACGACTATTAATTGCGTACACCCGCAAAATGCAGATCTCGTTAGTTTTGGATTGTGTGTGTGACATATAAATGACCGGCAAAAAGGAATAGTTTCTAAGGTTTAACTAATGACTACTATCATCCGTCGGTCAGGCGTTGTCAACACTAAAATACCCGTTCAAGTCTAGGCATACCTGTATTTATGCACAATATGTTTAGTGTCCGTTTTATTTTATTTTGTTTAATTTTATTGTTTTGTTTTTTTGATTATTTATTTTATTTTAATGAAAGTTCTGAAATAAAATTATATTATAATTTTTAGATTATTTTGATTTAATCTATAAATAATTGTGATTTATTTATTTTGGAATTTGATGATTAATTTATATATTAAATCAGAAAGGGAAAAGATTCAAAATTATTGTTTGAATTATGTTGGATCTAAGAAGATCAAACAGTTGTGAACAAGCGGCTGCGATCAAAGAAAGAGACGCAATTTAAAGTCATTATGAGGTTATTTAAAGCCATCCCTTGAATGCAAATAAAGAGACACAAAAAGATTAAAAGAACAATTTCTCTTTTCTATTAAAACTTTCATAGAAGACTGATCACCATTTCAATTATATCTATCTTATTTCAATACTGATTTCGATAATTCTTTTTGCATTGCTTTCGTTTTCACGGACTCTATAAGACCACGAGATCAAAATCAAATATCCCTTACGATTTGTACTCCACGGGGGATTCGGACCGGCCGAGAAGTGTTGTATCTTGAGAACGTCTTTATCGGTGCAATCCGTACGAGGAATGGCAATATGTTCTTAAGGTATAACAGCTATCTGTGTCTCTCCCTTCGCCGGCCTTGATTTTCTAACTTTTATTTTATTTTCAATATTGTGTATGCGATCATATTTTTCAAACAAATATTTTATAAAATCATATTCTTTTTTAAATTATTATTTAGCAATTATTTCCCATTTTATCCAACACAACCGATCAGATTCTCATTTATGAACATGAAAACCATAGATCACCATGAAAATCATATCCCTTCATAAATGATAAATAAGTTGATAGTTGACGTGGATTCTTGTACAAATAACATAAGTTGTTAGAACTCATGGGAGGTAGACTATAGTGGGTTGGTTGGTGATGGAGGTCCTTTTCGGGTCTCCATTAGATGTTGTCTTCCGTTGATCTCCCGGTGGATCTTGGAGGTGATCTCTTGTTGCGTGTGGGTCTTAATGGGTTTTGAGGAGATTGGTGATTTGAGGAGTTTAGCGCCGAGTACCTACAAGGAATTCCCGGGGTGGTTTGGTACCACCGAGGACTCTCCGACGATTAAGTTAGCACGAGATCCGAGCAGAGTAACGACTAAGTGGGGTAAAAATGGCTTACTTGACCCCTCTGTGATGGGGGTTTATATAGTGGCGGCAGCAGGCGCGAGAATCTCGCCGGCAGTTATGCTCCCGACGTCACGCCCACGTAAAGAGCGGATCGCCCGTTAATGGGGATCGTGATGGCGTGGAACGTGGGATGTTGCTGGCGGAGAATCTGCGCATGGCGAGATTTGCGGAGCGGCGTCTGCGCCTGTGAGTGGTGGAGTTGGTCGGTCGGTGGACCGAGGAAGATGGCCTCGGCTGGGGAGGTCGGGGACGAGCGAGAGGGCCGAGGAGTCTTGGTCCTGTGGAAGCTCGGGGCTAGCTGAGAGGCCGAGGAGGCCAATTTTCAGGGGGGCTCAGAGGAGAGACAGCTTGTGCTTGCAGGTCGGGTACAGGGGTGGCCTAGTCGGCCCTTTCTTCTGGGTTCTGGGACACGTCATCTGCCACGTGTCCTGATCTTGGAGATCGCCAATATTGAGCACCATCATTATCCCCCCACTCTTGTCCCGACCAGCTAGAGGGTCGGGTCAGGAGTGGACTACCGGGCCGCCCGGGGTGAGCTCCCTCCTAAGGTTTCATCGGGACGCGTCCTTGGGCTGTCAGCTGTCTTTTCTGCCAGCAAATCAGGGCGAGATCTATGCATATAAGGAAGGTGCGCCGGTTTGTGCATCCTACCACTGGAGAGATGGTCCACGTGTCAAGCGTTGGTTGGCCGACGCGACGTGTGCAGACCTACGGAGTCTGATGGGGTGCAGTCCAGTGTGGGAACGACAAGTGGAGCAATCGGAGCCGTTGGACGCGAGGAGGTGTTTTGGCGGGAGATGAAGGGCGCCCTTTGATGAGGGCGATTGCGGAGACAAATAGAGGTGGGGCCCACTCCAGCATCCCTACTCCTTCACATTTCCTCGCTATAAGCCCTGGTTGCTCGGCGCTCGTCTTTTTTCTTCTGCTTTCGTTTCCCGAGGATCCCTTTTCTCCAAGTTAGATGTCTTCTTTCATGGAACCTGTTGATGTCATAGGAGTAGGTTCTAGGGACCCTCTAGTTGAGCCTGAGTCTTCCCGGGGAGCAGGGGTCGGATCCTCTTCTTGGGATCGTGCGGCGGGGGTAGCCCCCAGGGAGGAGGCGGTAGACGCTGCCCCCGGCGTGTCGTGTTGGGTGAGGCATGAGGACGAGTTCGCCAATGCTCGGGCTCACTTCCACATCCCCTCACGTTATACGCTTCGTCTAGCCAAGGAGGGGGAGAGGGCAGACCAAGTACGGGGTAAGGAGATCGCCCTGTACTTGGAAGCTTTTTAGGGTAGAATGTGCTTGCCCTTCTCTCCCGAGGTCGTCGAAGCGCTGAACTTCTTCGGGTTAGCCCCTGGCCAGTTAGTGCCAAACTCATGGAGGATTCTCCTCGGGTTCCTGATCCGCCTGAAGTTACAGGCGGTTCCTTTCAGCCTCTCCCTCCTTGATGCTTCCCTCATTTTCAAAAATCATCCCGGGGGTCGAGCGGGCGACCTGAGGTGGGTCTACCTCTCTTTTAGAAAGCGACAGGGGAGTGCCGCCGGGACAGGGGT
Source organism: Agapanthus africanus (assembly GCA_030015575.1). Lineage (NCBI taxonomy): Eukaryota > Viridiplantae > Streptophyta > Magnoliopsida > Asparagales > Amaryllidaceae > Agapanthus > Agapanthus africanus. Next base: position 34,451,068 of record CM057337.1, on the reverse strand, counting down.
TGTGGCCCTGCCTTCTTCCATTCACGATTGGAAGAAGAAGTTCTTCTTCATTTCCCCTCCTGAGGGCGAGGACTGGCCCGTGCATACCAAGTGGTTGAGGGAAAAATGCTTGCCGGGAAACCAGTCCAATGACCCCGCCGCGGTGAGAGTGGCGTCGTGGGAGCCCATCCCCCGATTTGAGGTGCTGCTGTCTGAGAGGGTCCTGAGTTGGGCTGGGCTCAGCCCCGTTGAGTTCGTCGGTAAGTTAGGCTTGCTTTTTGGCTTGTATATTGCTTGTGTCGCTGACTTCTTTGCATTTGGTTTTATGCAGGACCCATGGATATCGACGAGCTCCGAGCCTCCATGCGCCAGCCGAGGAGGGTCACGAAGGCTGGAGGCGCCGGCTCGTCCCGCTCGAAGCCCACCCTGGCTCCTTCTCCTCTGGTGGTTGCGTCCCGTGAGCGTTCGGGGGGGATCTCGCCCCGGAGCATAGCAGAGCGTCGAGCCGGAAGCGGGCTCGAATTCTGGCGGACCCGGTCTCGAAGGAGGAGATCGGCTCTCCATCGGATCCGCTCAAGAGGGGTTCCCGGAGGTCTTCCCGGGGCTCGCCCTCGCCAATCATGGTAGAGGAGAGGAGCCTCCAGTTCGCGGTGCCCTCGGGGCCATCCGTCACGGATAGCCTGCTTCATGAAATCAAGAAATCGGCAGGGGGTAGGGTCCCCGGGGAGACCTTCAGGGCCCAGAAGACGTCCATCTCCCAGGAGTCCGTGAAGATAAGTGTTTGGTTTTTTGCGAGATTCGGTGCCTCTTTCGCCTTTCTGATCTCTTTCCAATTTTTCAGGTTCTCTAGCACGTTGCCCTTGCCTTGCGCATGGAGGCTAAGGTGATAGCCCCGACGATGAAGGATGCGGACCAGCTTGCCTCGCTGGAAGAGAGCTCCAAGCGGGAGCTGGAGGCGGTGATGGCGAGGGTTGCCGCCCTGGAGAGCGAGGTGGAGGCCGGGAAATGGGAGGTTTCCCGGTACCGTGAGGCCGCCGTGGCTACCGAGGCCAAGCTTGAGGATGCTCATGTGCTCGCCGGCAACCTGAAGAGGACGGTGAAGACCCTCCGGAAATAGCTAGGGGCGGCGGCTGAGGCGACGAAGTCGGCCGACCTGAGAGCGGCGAAGTTGGCCGACCTCTCGGCGGCGAAGGCGGTGGAGCGTTACAAGAAGTCGAAGGACTTCTATGATGACTTGGCCGTGGCCACAACCTACATCTGGCACAAGGCCCTCGACGCCGTTAAGGCCCAGGTGCCGGAGTTTGCCGACGAAGAGCTCCGGGCCGAATACCCCCTTGCGGACGCCGATGAGCAGGGGGAAGAGATTCCTGATGATGAGGTGGCCGAGGACCCTGCTCATCTCGTGGTGGATGTCGAGGACCTCGAGGTCGCGCCTGGCCCCGAGGCCTAAAGCCCCCGTCTTCCTTCTCCTTTTATTTTGTCGCTTCTGGAATTTTTGTATGCCTCTGGGCAGTTTGTAAGGCTGGGGAGCCCAAAATACCCTTTGTAAAGACTTTGCCTTTGGTAATAAAACTTTTTTTCTTTGGTTTCATCGGTTTGCACTTTATCTTCTATTTGTGAAGAATGCTCATAAAATATCTCTGCTTGCACTGTTGGGCTTCCATGTCAGGTCGGCTATCTGTCTAGCGGTTGTTCGTCGAGTTGATTTCGATCACTTGCCAAGCGTGCCAAGAGCTGCTGAGAAGGAGGCATCTCCATGGCCCCGAAGTCGAGGGGGGATCACTCAGACTTGGATAGACCTGATTCCCCTTGTTGGGGCCTCGGATCCTCTGCATGTGATGGGCAGAGGGTTGTCCGCCGTATTTGTGCCGAGCATGAATGGGCCCACGGGATGAATGACCATGAATGGGAAGCTGCTCGGTTGCCCCTTGGCGAGGGCCTTTGAATTCTGGCGTTGTGAGCAACGACCACTAGCTGGGGATGGTCGAGCGAGGGTCGGGCTCGACTGCCTCTGGGAGGACTTTGGATCCTTAGCGTTGGAGGGGTTGTAAGAAACCCACTAAGGATGATCGGGCAGTGAAGCTGCGGGGTTGCCTCTTGGCGAGGGCTTTGATCTCTGGCGTCGTGGTTAGGCAACTACCGCCTGGGATGACCGAGCGGGGTAGCCGCTCGGATGCCTCTTGCGAGGGCTTTGATCCCTGGCGTCATGGGTAGGGAGCTACCAGCCGAAGATAGCCAGGCAGGGTAGCTGCTGAGCTTCCTCTAAGGAGGAATTTGATCATTAGCGTTGGAGGGGCTGTAAGAAGCCCACTAAGGATGACCGGGCAATGAAGCTACGCGGTTGCCTCTTGGCGAGGGCTTTGAACTCTGGCATCGTGGATAGGCAACTACCAGGCTGGGATGACCGAGTGGGGTAGCCGTTCGGATGCCTCTTGTGAGGGCTTCGATCCCTGGCGTCATGGGTAGGGAGCTTCCAGCCGGAGATGACCGAGCAGGGTAGCTGCTCGGTTGCCTCTTGCGAGGGCTTTGATCCTTCAGGACGGGGACCGAGCAGGGTTACTGCCCATTGCCTCTTGGCCAGGACTCTGATCCCTTTCGGTTGTGGTAGGAAGCTACCATCCGGGGATATCCGAGCAAGGGCTCGACTGCCTCTGGGAAGACTTTGGTCCTTAGCGTGGGAGGGGCTGTAAGAAGCCTACCAAGGACCCTTGGCCGGGCAGGGTTACTGCCCGGTGCCTCTTGGAGAGGACTTTTGTCCTGAAGGATAGTCGAGCGAGGGTCGGGCTCGACTGTCTCTGGGAGGGCTTTTGATCCCTGTCGGTCGTGGTAGGAAGCTACCAGCCAGGGATAGCCGAGCAGGGTAGCTGCTGAGCTGCCTCTAAGGAGGACTTAGATCCTTAGCATTGGAGGGGCCGTATGAGGCCTGCTAAGGATATCCGGGCAGTGAAGCTGTGCAGTTGCCTCTTGGCGAGGGCTTTGATCCCTGGCGTCACGAGTAGGGAAGCTACCGGCCAGGATAGCCGAGCAGGGAAGCCGCTCGGCTGCCTCTATGGAGGACTTTGATCCTTAGCGTTGGAGGGGCCTTAGAAGGCCTGCTAAGGATAACCGGGCAGTGAAGCTGCACGGTTGCCTCTTGGCGAGGGCTTTGATCCCTGGCGTCGCGAGTAGGGAAGCTACCGGCCAGGGATAGCCGAGCAAGGAAGCCGCTCGGCTGCCTCTATGGAGGACTTTGATCCTTTGCGTTGGAGGGGCCTTAGGAGGCCTGCTAAGGATAACTGGGCAGTAAAGCTGTGCGGTTGCCTCTTGGAGAGGGCTTTGATCCCTGGCGTTGCGAGTGGGGAAGCTACCGGCCAGGGATAATTGAGCAGGGTAGCTGCTCGACTGATTCTTCATGAGGTTTCGTCCGACCATCCAGTTGCAGGTATGGTGAACAGGAACGGTCGCGGAGAACGTGCGTGTGGCATGCGCATTGAATGTGGGGGGAGGCGAAGCGCCAGGGTCGCGTCGTTCCGATTCCGCCAGAGAAGGATCGATGATCGCCGCGTGGCAGCGACTTTTTAGGCAAAAGCGGGCGACCGTTGAGTTCCGTTGGGGCGCAGTGGGCTATATAAGGCTGAAGGAGCACCGGTCCTTCCTTTCTTCGTAAACAGATCGTTGAGAATGCAAGACTTCCCCTTTACCATCCCCGAAATCATCCACTTAGAAGACGTATACCTCTATGACCAGAACTGCACCGAGGACACGGTGCAGTTGGTCTATTGGAGTATCGAAGACCACTTCGACTGGCTGCTCCCCCGACGCTCCTCTCTGCTGTAGCTGATGATGTACTCTATCTGTAGGGCGTCGTCGGGGCTCTACAACCCCTTGTCCGAGCAGCTCTATGACGAAGCCGTGGGCAAGCTGCGGTCTCTGAGGCGCTTCGGGCTGATCTCCGCGAATCGGCTGGCTCGCTCAGTGGCGCTCGTCTGTGAGTGCTATGAACCGAGGCTCGGGGTCAACGCACGCGGGGGGAATCGAGGGCTGAGGTTGGATCTCGCGAGGCCTCGGCTGGCGGAGATCTTTACCGAGTACCATGAGCAGTGCTCTCTGCACCCCCTTCCCCCGCTGCTGTAACTTTCCTTTTCTTTTGTGTGTATGGCTGAGGAGCTCATAATACCTTTTGAATAAATGAGACGTTTCCTTCTTTTTCGCAATGTTCCATTGATCTTTATTAAATTAACAACAGACACTTTGAAGAGTTTACATTGCCCTAAAAGAAAAATACATGCTAATAGATGACCTTATTAGCGTGGCCCAAGCTCCCCGGAGGCTTGTTGGTCCCCGTGCTCGGCACCGGGTACGGGGCTCCCTGAGCGCCGGACTGGTCATCTGCCGAAACGAGCTTGATCTGGTCGATGGTCAGCTCGGCGGGAGGGGGACGCTGCTCCTGCTCGCGGTCGGCCTGCCGTTTGTCCCTCAAGTAGGCGGCGATGTGCCCTGATCAGATGATCTCCTCGATGCAGTTCCGGAGTTGCTTACAATCCTCCGTGGCGTGGCCCAGCGTCCTGTGGAAGGCGCAGTAAGGGCCCCGGGTTCGCTTCAAGGCCTGACGCGGGATTGGAGGGAACTCGAAGAACCCCTCGCCCTGGGCCTCCTCTAGTAACACTGCGAGGGAGACGTTGAGCGGGGTATACTCCTGGAACTTCGGGTGATAGGGTTGCTGACACTCCGGCCTCTCCTCCCGAGCCCTCTTCTTCTGGTCGAACTTTTCTGCTCGGGGGAGGTTCGCGTTCACCTCGGACTCCAGCTGAACCTCGCGCTCGGTAAACAGCTTGGTGAGCGAGTCGGCGGTGTACTTAGCCCCGTCGTCCGAGAGGTGACCTTCCCGGTGCATGCCCTCGATCTTCTTTTCGAGGGCGTTGAGTCGGCCGTGGTACCCCGAGGATTCGGCGCCTTGTGATCCCTGGCCTCTGCTATGGGAGACCTACGTCTGGGCCCGGCCCCGGTTTCTCTCAATGAGGTTCCTCAGATCCCCGGGCGAGGTGTCCCTCGAGCCGTCATGGCGAGCCCCTTCTGTGTGACCCCGTCGAGGGAGGGGGTGTCGATCATGCCTGTGGACAGGCGAGGTGACCGACATCTCGTCAGGGGGGTAAGGGTCGCGAGGAGGCTCGAGGCGAGGCGCTCTAGCGGCAGATCTTGGTGTGGAGCCGTGGCGCGTCCAGCGGGCCTCAAGGAGTATCGGCCCGTGAGATCTGTGGCCAGGGGTCGTAGCCTGCCGGTGGTCAGCCGTGTCGACGAGGGCAGAGTCTTCTGGAGGTGGAGGAGCGGCGATTTGGGGTCCTGGCCGGGCCGTTTGGACGCGGACGAGTGCTTCCACAAGGGACTGTAGCCGATCTATTCGGCTGGCGATGGCGTTGATGATGGTCACCGGGGGAGGTTCATCCGCGCCTCCAGTGAGGGGGAGGCGGCGGCTGGTACCTGGATCTTCAGGGTGGTTGCTTGCCATGTGGATGGAGATCGAAAGGCCAACTTTGTTTTTTGTGGAGTTTAATTTCCCACAGACGGTGCCAGCTAATGGATGTCCTTTTCGGGTCTTCGTCAGATGTTGTCTTCCGTCGATCTCCCGGTGGATCTTGGAGGTGATCTCCTGTTGCGTGTGGGTCTCAATGGGTTTTGAGGAGATTGGTGATTTGAGGAGTTTAGCACCGAGTACCTGCAAGGAAGTCCCAGGGTGGTTTGGTACCACCGAGGACCCTCCGACGATCAAGATAGCACGAGATTCGAGCAAAGTAACGACTAAGTGGGGTAAAAATGGCTTACTTGACCCCTCTGTGATGGGAGTTTATATAGCGGCGGCAGCACACAGCAGCAGGCGTGAGAATCTCGCCGGCAGTTACGCTCCCGACGTCACGCCCGCGTAAAGAGCGGATCGCCCGTTAATGGGGATCGTGATGGCGTGGAACGTAGGATGTTGCTGGCGGAAAATCTGCGCATAGCGAGATTTGCGAAGCGGCGGTTACGCCTGTGAGTGGTGGAGTTGGTCGGTCGGAGGACTGAGGAAGATGGCCTCGGCTGGGGAGGTCAGGGACGAGCGAGAGGTCCGAGGAGTCTTGGTCCTTTAGCAGCTCGGGACGAGCTGAGAGGCCGAGGAGGCCAATTTTCAGAGGGGCTCTGAGGAGAGCCAGCTTGTGCTTGCAGGTCGGATACAAGGGTGGTCTGGTCGGCCCTTTCTTCCGAGTTCTGGAACACGTCATCTGCCATATGCCCTGATCTTGGAGATCGCCAATATTGAGTATCATGAGTTGGTGGTGGCTGAATTGAAGAAGGGATATTCTAATGGCTTGGTCCAATATGTTTACTAAAATTTATTTGTTGGTGTAAAACATCACCATTAGGACAATAATTAAAGTTGATCATTTAAAAGATGAGGAAGCCTATGGGGAACGGGCCAGCAGTATCCCTACAGGTTCAAACGAACTTTCACATGCGCCAATAGAGCCGCTGGTTATTTTGCAGTTGGCCCTCTGGACCCCACTGATCCATATGAGAGGTCACTGCAGTTTTGGGTCTGCAGGGTCCCTATAGACCCGGTCTTCTCTTAAAAGATATAGATTGTCTGCAAATCTTTTGTCATTGTTAAGTTTCTTGAATTAAAATTTAACTTGTATTTTGCAAATGCACGTTTTTATTAAAATAAAATCTTGCATGATATGAATATTTTTATTCAATGCGGATATTTTTCCCCTCAAAAGTATAAGAATTTTTAAAATATTTTTGCTATTTTTAACTAAGAGTTTTCAAAGTATTTATTATCTTAACTACAAACCTTTTAAAAATCTTTTTAAATCTTGACTGTTTAATACTAATATATATCAACGTGTGTCACATGTGCAAAATTTAGATGATGTGGACCATATAAAAATAAAGGATTATTCTAAAATAAACATGAGAGCGCTCATTTAACGTCTCTTTTTTTTGCATTATAATAGTAGAGATGATTAATTAGATAAATGTAGGGAGTTGCCGGGCCCCACATGCATTTCTAATTTGTCTTCTTTACTAAAATATTGACATAAATATTTGTGAAAGGGCTTTAAGAGCATTTTGGTCGGGTAACAATAGTTAAGACCTAATGACTCTTTACCGACTCATAAAAAATTCTTGGTTGAGGTCAACCAGAATTCCATAAGAACTCTTGGTCAACCCAACACATAAAACACGTCTTTCACCGTATTACAGGAGCTAAAGAGCTTTATCTCGAATGTCAAAGACTCTTCCTCGCTAGACGGGAGATCATATGTTCAAAACGGAAAAATCATTATTTTTTCAAGATTTATTGTTCTTCGATCTAACAGGTGATCAAACATTAGATTGGACGAGTTTGAACAGTTATATATCCCATTCCGATAACTCAAATAGGCTTTCCAAGAGATTCAAATCCGTCTAATGCATTGTGCACAAATCGGATTTTGTTTAACAAATCAATTTCATCGACACGAAAAAATAGAAGTTGAAAAAAAAGATCGGATACAGATCAGAATTTCTCATTTATTCTATGGAAAAAAATTCCTAGTATGAGGTACAAAACATTTGGTTGGGTTGAAACTTAGAAAAAAAGAGATAAGACTAAAATTTAAGAGCGTAGCTTGCCTTAAAATAGGGCCGAGATAGAGATCCTCTACTTAATACAAACCATGTGCCGCTCTATTTATTCCAATCCTCTTCTTAATATATAATTATTATTATCCCCTGCCCTTTGATTTTTATGGCTTCCTTTTCGATTTCTCTTTCTTCGATAATTTTAGGGAAAATTGTCAAAAAGCCCCTGGCTTGCTTCAAACTTGTGTAAAAACCCCTGGACTTTTTCTCTTATTTAAAAAAAAACTGGGCCCAATTAAAACTTCTGTATCTCAGTTGCCTGTAATATACAAGCAGTTGGCTGTAATATCTAAGCAGGTGCAGTTGCCTGCAATATTCAAACAGTTGAGAGAATACAAGACTTAAATGGAATACAGTCTGAGGGTTTGTTTGGTTGGGCTATTGCGAAAAGAGATTGATGGAGCGTGGAATCTCCTTCAGATGTTGCTTCCCGTTGATCTGCGGATGGCTGCGGTGTGTGGCTGAGATTAGATCTGGAGGCTGTTGCTCCTGAAGCGTGTGGATCTCAATGGGTTGAGGTTGTTGTTGCCGAGTTACCTGCAAGTAAGTCCCGGGGTGGTTGTACCACCGAGAACCCTCCGACGATCAAGTTAGTCTAGAGATCCGAGCAGAGTAACGGCTTAGTGGAGTCAAAATGGCTTACATTGACCGTCTGAAAGAGGGGTTTAAGTAGCGGTGGCAGCAGGTGTAGCAGGCGCGAGAATCATGCCGACCGTTACGCTCCCGACATCACGCTCGCGTGATGAGCGGGACCTCCCATTAATGGCTAGACAGGCTCTTTAATGGGGGATCGTGGTGGCGTGGAACGTGGGATGTGGCCGGCGGAGATCTCGCGCATGGCGAGATTCGTGGGATGGCGGTTACGCCCGCAAGCGGTGCTATTGGTCGGTCGATGAGACCGAGGAAGATGACCTCGGCGGGAGAGCTCACGGACGAGCGGGAGAGACGAGGTATCTAGTTTCTGCGGTAGCTCGGGAACGAGCTGTGAGGCCGAGGAGGTCCATTGTGCTGGGGCTCGGAGGCGAACCAGCGTCTGCTCGGTAGGATGAGCATAGGGGTGGTTTGGTCGGCTACTGTAGGCCCTTTCTTGCATGCCCTAGGACACATCATCTGCCATGTGTCATGATCTAGGAGATCACTGATATCGAGCATCATCATTAGCCCCCCACTTTCGTCTCGACCAGCTGACGGGTCGGGTCGAGAGTGGTCTGCTGGGTCACCCGAGGTGAGCTCTCTTCCGAAGATATCGTCGGGCATATCCTCGGGCAATCCGTTGTCTTTTTCTAGATGACACAGGCGAATCAGGGTGAGATCTTCTACATTAAAGAGGGGCGCCGGATCGTGAGCATTTTTTACGAAGCGGAGGCCCACGTGTCAAGCGTTGGTTGGCGGACGTGACGGGCCGCAGGCCTCTGGCGTCTGATGGGATGTTGTCCAATGCGCGCGCGCCAGGTAGAGCGATCTGGGTCGTCGTATGTGAGGGGTTGTTTTTGGCGGGAGTCGACGGTCGCCGTTGGATGGGGGCGCCAGAGGCTATAGGTAGAGGTGGGGCCCTCTTCAGGTCCCATCTTTCTTCATATTTTCCTCATCTTTCATCTCGTAAGCTCGGCGCTCTCATCTTAGGTCGGATCTTCTGCTTTCCCGAGGGCTTCTCAATCAGGTTAGATGTCTTCTTCTGGGGAGTCTGTAGATGTCACAGGGGTAGATTCTAGGGATTCTTCTGCTGAGTCGTGGTCTTCCCAGGGAGATGTGGTCAGATCCTCTCCCTGTGGTCGTGTGTCAGGAGCGGATCCCCGAGTGGAGGTGGCGGAGACCCCTGACGTGCCTTCCTTGGTGAGGTACGAGGGAGATCTTGCCACCGCTCGGGCCCGCTTCCATATCCCTTCTAGCTATACTCTGCGTTTGGCCGAGGAAGGAGAGAGGGCGGATCAGGTGCGGGGTAAAGAGATTGCCATGTACCTGGAATCCTTTTGGGCTGGAATGCGCATGCCCTTCTCTCCCGAGGTCGCTGCAGCGCTGTCTTACTTCGGGTTAGCCCCGGGCCAGTTAGTGCCGAACTCCTGGAGGATTCTCCTTGGGTTTCTGGTCCGCTTGAAATTGCAGATGGTCACTATTGGTTTTTCCATCCTTGCCTCCTCTCTCTACAAAAGTCACCCCGGCTCTCATGCTGGCGACCCGAGGTAGGTCTATCTCCCTTTTAGGAAACGTCGGGGGAGTGCGCCCGGGTCTGGATTCGTCATCCTGCCTTCTTCCATCCACAACTGGAAGAAGAAGTTTTTCTTCGTCGAGCCGCCAGAAGGTGAGGACTGGCCCGTACCCGTCTAGTGGTCTAGGGATAAGTGCTGGCAGGGAAACTCGTCCAATGACCCCGACGCGGTGAGAGTGGCGTCGTGGGAGCCCATTCCTCGAGCCGATGTGTTGCTGTCTGAGCGGGCCCTTAATTGGGCCGGGCTCAGCCCTGCCCAGTTCGTCGGTAAGTTAGGCTTGTATTTATTCTGATTTTTGCTTGAGTCGCTGACCCTATTTTATCCCGTCTTGTGCAGAACCCATGGATTTGAGGTTCCTTCGAGCGGCTATGCGCAAGCCGAAGAAGGGGTCGAGGGCTGGAGGGGCCAGCTCTTCCCTTTAGGCGCCGACCCTGGCTCTTCCGGCAGCCGTCCAGCACCAGCGCTCGAGCGCGGATCGGGACCCGGAGTCCAGCAGGGCACCGACCCGAAAGAGGGCTTGAGGGCAGGAAGCCCCGGCCTCGGAGGCGGAGACCAGTCCGTCGCCACCGGCTCTCAAGAGGTCCTCCCCAGCAACCCCGCAGGCCCCGGTCTCCCCGATCTTTGTGGACGATGGGGAGTTCCGCTTTGAGGTGCTGATTGGAATGATTTTCCGATTGTGTCGTATGTTTATAGAAACTATGGATTTTAGAAATCACAACCAAAAATATTTTGACCGCAATCAATAACGGTGTCGGATGTAGCGCGTTAGTAAGTGCGGATCGTCCACAGGGAAAGTGAGTTTTCAGCGAACTCTTCTAAAAATTTCCATGCTTCCCCATCATCCTTGGTCATAAAGGTGCCTTGACACATGTTTTCAAGGTTTTGTTTAGTGGTAGGGTTACTGCCCTCATATATGATTCGGCAAAGTTCCCATTTCGGGATGCCGTGATGTGGGCATTGAACCAAAAGATCCTTGAATCGGTCAAAGTATTTTGAAAATGGTTCAGCCGGAAGCTGGGAGAATTGATAGAGTTCACTACGGATTCGAGCTGTCTTTTGCATAGGGTAGAATTTCTTAAGGAATGCCGCAACGAATTCTTCCCAATTCGTGATGGAATGTGCGGTGGTGTTATACAGCCACTTCTCGGCTATATCGCACAAGGTAAATGGAAGAAGTCGTAGAAGCATGGCATCCAAAGAAAGTTGTGATGTACCCATCATTGCGCATACGTTTTCAAATTTGGTAATAAAAACGTACGCGTCTTCAGTCTCGAGACCGTGGAATTTGGGTAGAAGGTTGATGTACTGGGGCTAAATCTCAAAGTTATCCCCGTTGGCTGGTGGAATGGATAAGCAGGTCGAGAGAGGACCTCGCAAAGGGTAACACCTCTCTTGGAGAGAGATGCGGGGAGAATTCTGCGCACCAACGGACGGCGGCAGAGTAGCGGTAAAGAGGTTTGATGGATACTGATCCATCGGTGTAGGTGTGGTGGGGGGTAAAAGAAAGGTAAATGGAGAAATACCGACTTCGGAGTCGATCGAGGGGACGCGGACAAGACGGGCACTAGAATCCCGTGTCCAGCCTATCTTGCACTAAAAAGGGTTAGTACAAGTGGCAGCGTGATTTATAATTAGGGGAAATGAAATGAGTGCGGTGTTTGTTTTGAAAAATGATACGGATTTTGAAAATATAATGCAACAAGCAATACCCTAAAATTTATGGTCACCTAGGTCCAATCTCTAGACCTCTCCTAACTGCCAGAAGACAAGACGCAGGATAGAATCCTCCACTGCCTCTTTGTCCCTCCTGTGGCCAGGTAAGTGTCAGGTAAGTGGGAGGTTCTCCACTACGTAAGTAGTGGGCCTAATTAAGTAACCACTAGCCTTCGACACACTTGCCTAGACACCACAAGAGAAACGCGGATAAGCAATGAATTACCCACGGCCTTCTTTTGTCCTAAGTGAGCGCGACGGTCCTTAGAGTCATCTCTAGATATTTTTTAATTAATGAGGGTAATGCGGATGCAGGTTTGTGATTTTTGGGGCCTAGGAAGGGTAATGAACTCCCCACCTAATCTGGATTTGGCCGTGCCCCTTAATTTCCGTATTAATTATGCAAACAACCACAAAATCAAAAACAAGCACATTTTATTTTGCTTTTTGCGCACTGCGAATATTTGCAAAGAACCCTGCAACAAATTGTTAGTTGGAGCAGATTTTAGAGAGGAGATAAGAAAGTTAGAGATTACCTGCAAAAGATTTTACAGAGAGCTCCTTAATGGACCGCGGAACCGCCGCGTAATGGAGGTATTGGCCGCGGAAACGCGGTAGGATGGTGGGGTCTCTGCACAAAAATTCTTCAGCAAGCTCCTGATCTCTTCCTTAATCCTCTGGAATTCACCAAATAATTTTCCAATTTTCCAGCAAGCTCCAGATCTCCTTGCAATTAACCACAACAACACGTATTAGTATTTTGTGCAAGTTTTGATCTAAAAAATATTGATGGAATAAACTTTTCAACTCAAATTTCAAAAAATGAACAAATAGCACACGCTCCCCGGCAACGGCGCCATTTTGATTGGAATGATTTTCCGATTGTGTCGTATGTTTATAGAAACTATGGATTTTAGAAATCACAACCAAAAATATTTTGACCGCAATCAATAACGGTGTCGGATGTAGCGCGTTAGTAAGTGCGGATCGTCCACAGGGAAAGTGAGTTCCGTTCAATTTCCGAATTAGATGAGTTGAAAATTTAGGGCAAAGAAAAGAAAACAATTCATGATTTGCATTTAAAGATCAAGAAATAAGAAAAATCTAGATCTAGAAAAGACATTAAAAGCAAGAATTGAGATGTGTGATAATTTCCAACCAACAATCAAGATTAGAAGTATGGCTCGTAGGAGTAGATCGGATCTATAGATGTGATGAGATCTAAAGATTACTAATTCTTATCCATTAATGAATTGATACTAGATCGATGCAAATTCATCGAGGTTTAAGGATCTTTGCGAGAAAATTAGGGATTCCGCAATTCATCCTTTGTCCTTTCGATGGATCGCATTCAAATTCTAGCTTCTAATTAATCAAATGTTTAATAGTTGTTCCCTAGTTTCGAGTGAACACGATCAAGAAAGCATCATCTCGAAACTAGGTTATTAATCATTTGATTAACTAGAATTTCCAAACATTATAGGATTTAAGAATTGTAAAAATATCTAAATCATCATCATCCAAAGATCGTCACAACTCCTACACGAGCGGAGATTACTCAAACATCATGATCACAAACACAATCACAAATTGAGATCTAATCATTATGCTTCAATTAAAAGATAAGCAAGAGTATAGAAAATTCACCTTTATTTATCGACAAATTTCGTTACAACTCTCTTGAATTTACAAAAGGAAGGAACTAGATCGTCGATTTCGGCTTCGGTCGGCTCCTTGAGTCGCGGATCTGCGTGGATCTCTTGCTCCGTTGGAATCCGGCGTCGCTTGCTAAAGGTTGAAGGCTCTCTTGCTCAAATTGCTCTCGGGATCTTGATCTTGATTTTGAATTGGGGATGGAGATTGAATTTAGCACAAGCTTTTGTCACTAAACTTGTGGGTTGAAGATGGTGGTGATTCTTGAACAAATTCAAACCTTAATCTAAGCTCCTTTTTATGGACCTCTTGATTTAGAATTGAAATTTGAATTCCCCCCACAAGTTAGTTATCAAATAATTTAAATTTCCCTCCAAAAAGTTAGTTAAGCTTTAAATTTTGAATTTCCCTCCAAGAGTTTGTTGAGCCGAGCCTTCTAGATGTGCCACGTGGAGCTTCTGGGGTCTTCTGGAAGCTTTGGCCGTTATAATTAAGCATGTGATGAAATTTGACACAGTGATCTCTTTAATTGGCCGCGGATCCGCCGCGCCAAGGGGGCTTGGGCCGCGGATCCGCGGCCCTTTGATGGCCTTGATGGTTTCTCTTTACATGGTAATACTTGGGCTGACTGGTGGGCCTCTTTCTGATGTTTGGATGTTTATTTGGCCTTCTGAATCATTACCAGATCATACATCTTTTAGTTGGCATATATTTTATCAGTCTTTCCCCAATTTTGGGCTCTGCTTCCGGAATTTCCTGCATAGACTCCAAGACAAGAGTTGCGCAATACAAGGATGATGCGATGCCATGAAACACAATTAATTTCCCTCAAAGTGCCGGTTTAAAAGTCTAACACATGCAATTTGGTATTTCAGAGATGAATTGATAATATGTGCAATTATGAATACCGAACACTTCTATATGAGTTCAAATGGTAGGGAAATTACCGTGTTAAAAGTGCATTATTTTCGACTGATCAGGTGCCCTCGGGGCTCTCTGTCGCCGACAGCCTTCTGCACGACATGGAGAGGTCGGCCGGGGGCAGGGTCCCCGGAGGAAGCCTGAAGGGGCAACTGGCGTCCATCGCCCAAGAGGTCGTGCAGGTTAGTGCTCGTACTTTGCTCATTTCATCTTTCATGGGACTTGACGATCCTTCTTCTTTCTGACAACTTTCTTGTTTCCCCAGGTCCTCCACTACGTCGCTTTTGCTATCCGGATGGAGGAGGAGGAGATAGACCAGGCGGTCCGAGCCTTGGGTGAGTCCTCCTCGCTAAGGCGGGCACTGGAAGTGGCGACGGCGAGGTTCGCCGCTCTCGAGGCCGAGGTGGTGGCCGGGAAGAAGGAGATAGTGGCTGCGAAGCAGGAGGCGGCGGCCGTGAAGAAGGAAGTGGCGGCGGCAAAGCAAGAGGCTGCCAGGCTACGCGAAGCCACCCAGGCTGCCGAGGCCAAGCTCCAAGACTCCACGGCACTCGTCGGAACCATAAGGAAGTCGGTGGGCACCCTTAGGAAGGAGCTGGGGGCGGCGAAATGGGACGACCTCTTGGCGGCGAAGGCGGTGGAGAGCTTCCAGAAATCGGAAGAATTTTACGCCGTCCTAGCCTCGGCCACTACCGCCATCTGGAATGAGGCCCTTGATGCCGTCAAGGCTTAGGTGCCGGGGTTCGCCGACTAGGAACTCCGAGCCGAATATCCTTGTGGGGACGGCGAGCACGGGGAAGACCTCGGGGCCGAGGCCGAGAAGGCGGCGCCTGGCGAAGGTAACGCCGAGGCCCCTGCCGCAGTCGCTGAGCTTCCCGGGGATGCGCCCGGCCTTGAGGCCTGAGACCCGTCGTATTTTGCTTTTCTTTTTTTTCTTTTTATTTGTTTCCTCGGGAGTTTGGTAGGCCTCCAGGCTTTTTGTAAGGCTGGGAAGCCCACAATACCTTGCAGAAGCTTTAACTTTTGCGAATAAAGGTATTTTTCTTGCAGTCTTGTTTGCACGCGTAGTTTTTTTCTTGTTGTGTGAACACTTGTATCTGCGTGAGACTGCCTTTCTGTTGTGTCGTCTCTTTGTCTGGCGATTACGCGTCGACTTGAGTCTGCTCTCTTGCCCAGTGTTCCAAGGCAGGCGGTAAGACTGTATCTCCATGGCCCCGAAGTCGAAGTGTAGAACGCTAAGACGTTAATAGATTGGACGCCTCTTGTTGAGTTCACGTTCCTTAGTTGTTGGAAGGGCCGTAATTGGCCAACTAAGGATATTGCCGAGCAGGGTAGCTTCTCGGTGCCTCTTGGCGAGGGCTTTGATCCTTAGCGTTGGAAGGGCCGTAAGAGGCCTGTTGAGGATGGCCGAGCAGGGTAGCCGCTCGGTGCCTCTTGGTTAGGGCTTTGATCCTCAGCATGAGAGGGGCCGTGATTGGCCTGCTGAGGATGGTTCCGAGCAGGGTAGCCGCTCGGTGCCTCTTGGCGAGGGCTTTGATCCTCAGCGTGAGAGGGGCCGTGATTGGCCTGCTGAGGATGGTTCCGAGCAGGGTAGCTGCTCGGTGCCTCTTGGCGAGGGCTTTGATCCTTAAGGATGCCCGAGCGGGGTTGCCGCCCGGTGTTTCTTGGCGAAGGCTTTGATCCCTGGTTTTGCCAGGAATAACCGAGCACGGATCGTGCTAAGCGGTTGCCTCTTTCGAGGTCTTTTCATCCTTAGCGCGGGAGGGACGTGGGAGGCTTACTGAGGATGTCCGAGCGGGGTTGCCGCCCGGTGCCTCTTGGCGAGGGCTTTGATCCTTGGTGGTGTACCAGGGATAACCGAGCATGGTTGTGCTAAGCGGTTGCCTCTTTCGAGGACTTTTGGGTCCTTAAGGATGGCCGACCAGGGTTGCTGTCCGGTGCCTTTTGGCGAGGGCTTTGATCCCTGGCGTCGTGGGGTAGGGAAGCTACCAACCAAAGATAGCCGAGCAGGGTAGCTGCAGGGCTGCCTCTTGGAGAGGGCTTTGATCCCTGGCATCGTGGGGTAGGGAAGCTACCGGCCTGGGATTGCCGAGCAGGGTAGCTGCAGGGCTTCCTCTTTGTGAGGGCTTTGCTCCCTGGCGTCGTGGGGTAGGGAAGCTACCAGCCAGGGATAGCCGAGCAGGGTAGCTGTAGGACTGCTTCTTTGTGAGGGCTTTGATCCCTGGCGTCATGGGTAGGGAAGCTACCAGCCAGGGATAGCCGAGCAGGGTAGCTGCAGGGCTGCCTCTTAGTGAGGGCTTTGATCCGTGGTGTCGTGGGGTAGGGAAGCTACCAGCTAGGGATAGCCGAGTAGGGTAGCTGCAGGGCTGCCTTTTTGTGAGGGCTTTGATCCCTGGCGTCGTGGGGTAGGGAAGCTACTAGCCAGGGATAGCCGAGCAGGGTAGCTGCAGGGCTGCCTCTTTGTGAGGGCTTTGATCCCTGGCGTCGTGGGGTAGGAAAGCTACCAGCCAGGGATAGCCGAGCAGGGTAGCTGCAGAGCTGCCTCTTTGTGAGGGCTTTGATCCCTGGCGTTGTGGGTAGGGAAGCTACCAGCCAGGGATAGCCGAGCAGGGTAGCTGCAGGGCTGCCTCTTGGCGAGTGCTTTGATCCCCGGCGTCGTGGGGTAGGGAAGCTACCAGCCAGGGATAGCCGAGTAGTGTAGCTGCAGGGCTACCTCTTTGTGAGGGTTTTGTTCCATGACGAAGGACCGAGCAGTGAAGCTGCTCGGTTGCCTCTTGGCGAGGCTCTGTCCGACCTTCCCGTGTGAGCACCGAGGAGTGGGACGGCACGAAGACACGTCTTGAGGGTGCTATGAAGGCGAAGTGCCGGAGTCTTGTCATTTCAATTTCGCATAGGGAGACGCGACGCTTGCCGTGTGGCGCCTGCGTTGCGTGTGAAACGGGCGACTGTTGGATTTCCAAGCGTCGTTGACTATAAGATGGAATCGTTTGGGATTGTTGATTACTCTTTTCCTAGCAACCGAAACGCAAAAATGCAGGACTTCCCCTTCGCCATCAAAGACATCATAGGCTTCGAGGATGTCTACCTCTATGACCCGTACTGCACTGAGGACACGGTGCAATTGGTAATCGGCAGGATCGAGGACCACTTCGGCCGATTGCTTCCCCGGCGGTCCTCCCTCCTTCAGCTGTTGATGTATTCCATCTGGAGGGCGTCACCGGGGCTTTACAACCCCTTATCTGAAATGCTGTTCGATGAGGCCATAGGTAAGCTAAGGTCTCTGAGGCGCTTCGGCCTTGATCTCCATAAGCCGGCTAAACCGATCGGAAGCGCTCGTCCGTAGGTGCTACAAGTTGAGGCTCGACGCCGAAGCTCGCGGGGGGGGGGGGGATCGGAGGCAGAGGTTAGACGCTGCGAGGGCTCGGCTGGAGGAGATATGCTCAGAGTACCACGAGCAGTGTTCTCTGCACCCCATTCGCCCGCTGTTGTAATAATAAAATTTATCTTTTTGTGTACGACTGAGGAGCCGATAGTACCTTTTGAATGAATAAGATTCTTTTTTCTTTTCTGCAATGCTCTATTAATCCTTTTATTGTATAAATAAAAGATCTTAGGAAGATGGTACATTGCTATGAAAAGAAAATACAAGCTAGTAGATGCTTTTATTCATGCAGCTTGAGCCCCCCATACGTCTGCTGGTATTTATGCTCGGCATGGGGTACCGGCTTTCGGGGGTACCAGTTGCATGCTCTGCTGACACTACCATGATCTGGCCAATGGTCTGCTCGGCTGGAGGGGGACACTGCTGTAGGGAGTTTTTCGTCACCCCATTGAGATGGGAATATGCGTGCGCTTATCAGGCGTACTACAGATTCCCCCTGCTTAGGGTAGGCTGGGGTTTATTGATTGTGGGGATCCGAATCTCCGGCAGCCGCGGACTAAGCTGCCGTTAATTACCCTTCTCCTTTGGAGCGGGGGAACCTCCGATTGACGGGTTAAACTGGTCATGCGAACTCAATGTGCAGTGTTGTGTTTTGAAGGGGTTTTGGATATATTGGGGGACCCGGAATCAATAAACCTCCGATTGACGGGTTAAACTGGTCATGCGAACTCAATGTGCAGAGTTTTTACGGGGGTCAAGGGGGCGAGCAACCCCCTTGCGGGGTGCGGGGCAGCGCCCCGTTAGAATTTTTTCCTAACAGGGACAGTGTCATGGAGTATGTGTGTGTATTTGTGTATACACACACACACACACACACACACAAGGGAAAAGGTCATTCAAAGGATGCATGGGAGAAAGAGCTCGGACACTAGCGCTTTGGGTGCTAGCGCTTTGAGCGCTAGGGTGCTAGAGCTTTGGGCACTAGCGCCTCACATGCCAGGCACGTGGGCGCTCGGGGGCTAGCGCTTTGGGCGCCAGGGCGCTAGCGCCTCACGTGCCAGGCGCTCGGGCGCTAGCGCTTTGGGCGCTAGTGCCCCATATGCCAGGCACGTGGGCGCTCGGGCGCTAGGGTTTTGGGCGCTAGTGCTTTTAGCGCAAGGGCGCTCGAGAGGCAAAAGGGACTTGGTCCCTGCAATGGGAGTTGTACTCCCAGAAAGGAACACTTATTATTTTGTGTGTGTGTGTGTGTCTATATATATATATATATATATATATATATATATATATATATATATATATGAGGAGTTAAACTCCTAAGATATTTTGAGGCTGATGAAGGGGCTTCTCCCCTTGAGCCCTGGATCTTCCCCAAAGTGGGGTTCTTGGAGATGGGTCTCCTTCTTCTTCCTGTCGTTTGGCCGGATCATGGAAAAATGGGGAGAGACTTAAAGATCTCCCATTTTTGAGATCTAATGGAAAATCCAAGTTCCCCTTTGTGGGTTTTGTGGTGAAAAACTATTTAGTTTTGGAAAAGGAAGAGTAAAACTCTTGATTTAATTGAAGAAGGTTTAGAACCTTGAGAAAGGGGAAGGAGGCACAAAGACCCTAGAGTTTTTAAAGAATGAAAAAGTTTATACTTTATTCATCATCATGTTTTCTTATATAGGCTTACATATTTACATATAGCCCCTTAGGCTTTACAAAATGGCATTTGGCATATCCCATGCCTCAAGTGCTATTTCTTTTTGCACATAAGCCATGAGCTTAACAAAAATTTGGCTTCATGCCCATTCATGCATAAAAAATTACATTAAAATTATTTATTACATGATTTTTATGTTGGCATGGGGGGAAGCTGGCCGCTTCATGTTCGGGCTCGACTCGGGCATGGGCCCACTTGGCTTGGGGTTGACTTTGATTTTGACTTGGTCAACCGGGATGCAATTTTCGACTTCAACAAAGTGCCCCCCATCAATAAATGCACACCACATATGTGAGTCGTGTGCATGAAATTGGTGGATCTTCTTTCACGTGGAGGCGGCTTGCTTTGGTTCCCACTTTTGGGGATGCACTACCCTTTTTACGACATGGACGGTCGGCGCTTGACGTGTCTCCGAGACGGAGTGTCCATGGTAGACGTTTCCCTGGCCCGGAGCGATTTGGTTCCCGATTTGTGGGAAGCCCGCATTGCCCTCTTTACGACATGGACGGTCGACGCTCTGGTCCGGAGCTATTTGGTTCCCTCTTTGTAGGAAGCCTGCAATGCCCTTTTGCGACATGGAAGGTCGACGCTCTGGTCCGTAGCGATTTGGTTCCCGATTTGTGGGAAGCCTGCACTGCCCTTTTTGCGACATGGACGGTCGACGCTCTGACCCGGAGCGATTTGGTTCCCGATTTGTGGGAAGCCTGCACTTCCTTTTTTGCAACATGGACGGTCGACGCTTGACGCGTCTCCGAGACGGAGTGTTCATGGTAGACGTTTCCCTGGCCCGGAGTGATCTGGTTCCTGCTTTGTAGGAAGCCTGCACTGCCCTTTTTGCGACATGGACGGTCGATGCTTGACGCGTCTCCGAGACAGAGTGTCCGTGGTAGACGTTTCCCTGACCCGGAGTGATCTAGTTCCTGCCGTGTAGGAAGCCTGCACTGCCCATTTTGCGACATGGACGGTCGACGCCCTGACCCGGAGCGATTTGGTTCCCGATTTATGGGAAGCCTGCACTTCCCTTTTTACGACATGGACAGTCGACGCTCTGACCTGGAGCGATTTGGTTCCCGATTTGTGGGAAGCCTGCACTGCCCTTTTTGTGACATGGACGGTCGACGCTTGACGCGTCTACGAGACGGAGTGTCCCCGGAGTGATCTGGTTCCTGCTTTGTAGGAAGCCTGCAATGCCCTTTTTACGACATGGACGGTCGACGTCTTGACCCGGAGCGATTTGGTTTCTGATTTGTGGGAAGCCTGCAGTGCCCTTTTTACGACATGGACGGTCGACGCTCTGACCTGGAGCTATTTGGTTCCCGATTTGTGGGAAGCCTGCACTGTCCTTTTTACGACATAGACGATCGACGCTCTGAACTGGAGAGATTTGGTTCCCGCTTTGTAGGAAGCCTGCACTGCCCTTTATAAGACATGGACGGTCGATGCTTGACGCGTCTCCGAGACGGAGTGTCCGTGGTAGACGTTTCCCTGGCCCGGAGTGATCTAGTTCCTACTTTGTAGGAAGCCTGCACTGCCCTTTTTACGACATGGACGGTCGACGCTCTGGTCTGGAGCGATTTGGTTCCCTATTTGTGGGAAGCCTGCACTGCCCTTTTTACGACATGGACGGTCGACTCTCTGGTCCGGAGCGATTTGGTTCCCGATTTGTGGGAAGCCTGCACTGCCCTTTTTACGACATGGACGGTCGACGCTTGACGCGTCTCCGAGGCGGAGTGTCCGTGGTAGACGTTTCCCTGGCCCGGAACGATTTGGTTCCCGATTTGTGGGAAGCCTGCACTGCCCTTTTACGACATGGACGGTCGACGTTCTGGTCCGAAGCGATTTGGTTCCCGATTTGTGAGAAGCCTGAACTGCCTTTTTTATGACATGGACGGTTGACGCTCTGGTCCGGAGCGATTTGGTTCCCGATTAGTGGGAAGCCTGCACTGCCCTTTTTACGATATGGACGGTCGACGCTTGACACTTCTCCGAAGCAGAGTGTCCGTAGTAGACGTTTCCCTGGCCCGGAGCGATTTGGTTCCCGATTTGTGGGAAGCCTGCACTGCCCTTTTTACGACATGGATGGTCGACGCCCTATTTGACTTGCTCTGCTTGTTGCACTGTCAGGGGTGATCTTGACTTGCTCCGCTTCTTGCGGTGTCGAGATTGGATTCTGACTTGCTCCGCTTTCTGAGGTGTCGGAGTTGAAGTTGACTTGTTGATTATGATTTGGGTTGACATCAGCATCGCTACACTGGAATATGCTACCAGGAGCGAATCATCATCTATCATGAGATGATTTGGGGATTTGGTGTTTGGGTCGGCATCTGCATTGCTGCACTGGAGTAATGCCAGGAGCAACTCATCATTTGCCCCGGAAGGATTTGGAAATTGGTGGCTTAGGAGACAGGTTTAGATCCCTATCACCTAAGGCTTTTCAATTTTCTGGGCCGTAAGGGTCCCATAAAAGCATTTTCTCCCTACGAGTCGAAAGGATCTCGTAGGTGTAATTTCTCCTTAGGATTCATAGGGACTCCTAAGTGTGTTGCTCCTTTGTGAGTCGTAAGGATCTCACGCGGGAAATTTCTCCTCACAAAGTCGAGAGAACTTTGCGAGTGCATTTCATCTCTTTTTCATGAGTTTGCACACTTTCGGGTTTTCACAAACTCGCTGGCAGTCCTGCTGTTTTTTACTCACGGAGCCCTTTCGGGTTTTCATCCGTGCCCATTTTGCTTGTGGACATACCTATTTTTTTGAACCTTCACCGCCTGTGGGACTTTGAATGCGGTCTCGCCGGTAGGACTTGGGAGAGATTGAGATCGTTTTGCTCCCGTGGATTGTATACGGTTTTGCAGAATGTATGATCCAGACCGTAGGGCCGGAAAAATTTCGGGACTTTGTTGGCGTCTGCATTGCTGCACTGGAATATGGTACCAGGAGCGACTCATCATTCGCCTTTGAGAATTTGAGTTTTGAATTTGGTTGGCGTCTGCATCGCTACACTGGAATATGGTAGCAGGAGCGACTCATCATTCGCCTTTGAGAATTTGAGTTTTGAATTTGGTTGGCGTCTGCATCGCTGCACTGGAATATGGTACCAGGAGCGACTCATCATTCGCCATTGCCTATTGGGAAGCGATGGCTTAGGAGACAGGTTTAAATCCCTATCACCTAAGGCTTTTCAATTTTATGGGCCGTGAGGGCCCCATAAAAGCATATCCTCCCTACGAGTCGTAAGGATCCCGCAGGTGCATTTTCTCTTTAGGAGTCGTGAGGACCCCCAAGTGTGTTTTTCCTTTGTGAGTCGTAAGGATCTCACGAAGGTTTGTTCTCCTCATGTATCGTGAGGACAAATGAGTGGGTCTTCCCAATGGAGCATAATTCCAAGGGCGGAGACCAGCCTCGTAACTGGTGGTTGCGGTGGGGCATGGGCGTGATGAGAATTATTTGAGCCCGTGGATTGTATACGGTAGTCAATTTGGGGACTGGCCGTAGGGCCGGGAGAATTTTGGGAAATTGGATTTTGGTTGGCGTCTGCATCGCTGCACTGGAATATGGTACCAGGAGCAACTCATCATTCGCCGTTTTTTTTACTCTATCATTTCAGCTTTTCTTATCGCGAAGGTCGCGACTGCCTTATCATTTCGGCTTTTATTTGCGGTTGCCCTATCATTTCGGCTTTATTTTTCATTTTTATTTTACTCGCTGATTTTCATTGTGAGTTGCCCCATCATTTCAGCTTTTCTTTTTATTTATTTATTTACACGTTTTTTTTTGTTTATTTACATATTTTTACATTCCCAGTTTAACGACTTAGAGGTCGACTGTTCCCAGTTTAATGACGTGGTGGTCGACTGTTTCCAGTTTAATGACGTGGTGGTCGACTGTTCCCAGTTTAACGACGTGGTGGTCAACTGTTTTCAGAGAAAGGCAGATGTCCGAGAGAATCAATTTCACAAAGGACTTCGGTCTCCGTTTGTATGAAATTGGCGGTCGCAGCTAGACTGTTTGTTAACACGCCTTTGGACAGTTCTATCTCTCCTGCCTTGTATTGCTTTTCGACCCAGTCTTTGAAGACGAAGCAGTTCTTAATGGCATGACCTATCACTCTGTGATAGGGGTAGTATTTGGGGTCGTCGGTCATATTTGTTTCCTGCGGTCTTTTTGATTCCGGAATTGTAGACCGTTTCTCAGGGCGTCCTTGAATATCTTGTGGACTTTGTCCCTTCTGAAGGAATAGACCTTATCCAGCTTCTCTTTCAGTGGAGATTCTCCTCCCTTTCCGAACACTGGCTTTCGAGGCTGGTTGGCATTAGGCCCGCTCATCCCTTGCTTATTTCGGTTAGCCGAAGTGTTAAAACATTCAGTATCGTCAGAACCTCCGCCTTTGCGATTTTCGTCCTTTCGGTTTCTCCAGGACCTATTGTTATTTTGGGAGTCAGAAAAGGACTCCTGCTTTGAGCGTTCCAACATCTGAACTTTCCTGGTCAGCTCTTGGAATGTTTTGTGACCCGCGGTTCATAGAAACGGGGCCATCCAATTGTTGTGATTTCCGACAAGGAGACTGACAGATTGGTCCTGCTCTATCGGCGGTTCACATTTGACGGAGAGATTGCTCCATCGGGTTATAAAATGCGTGCTGCTTTCGTTGTTCTTTGGCTTGGTCCTTACGAGATCGGCAATGGTGATCTTATCGCTGACGCTCATGAACCTCTGCCGAAACAGAGACTCCATTTGGACGAAAGTTGCGACGGAGCCATCCGATATGCTCATGTAACAGTCGAAAGCAACATCGGTCAAGCTATTAACGAACTGGCAAAGGAGAAGCGCATCATTGCCCTCAGTATTCCCGCATGAGGCTTTAAAATAGGCGACGTGCTGACTCACATTTCCCGTCCCATCAAATCTTCCGAATTTGGGGATGACATAGCCGCTAGGAAATTCTACCAGATCATACTGAGCAAGATATGGTCTCTCACTACTGCTGATATCTTCTTGCGCTTCGGCTTCGGCTACCAAGGTTTTGACTTTGTTGGCAACCAAATCCATGATTTGATCTTGAGTTAGCAGGCTACTGTCATCGGTAGCCAAGACATTTCCCGAGATAGGATGCGACTGATTTTCATGCGGTCCGCCCACTTTTGGATTTGAGGGAACGGGCGTCGGCTGTTTCGGGACACCGTTTCCCGGTTCATGAGAGCCCTGCGCCTAATTGGATGGTTGAGAGGCAAGTTGGGCCGTGATCTGTAAGACGACGTTTGTCAAGTCGTCAATTTTTGAGTAGAGCTTGGCCATCTCCTTGTCTTTGCTTCTGAGCTATTTTCGGAGCTCTTGGAGAAGTTGCTGCTCTGCGTTCTTGGGACGGAAGATTGGATCATCTTCACTTTCCGAGCCCGACTCCTCACGGACCGAAGGGTCTTTCTGCCTATCATCCTCATCGAGAGGGTTTTCATCACCCGGCAGAGGCGGCTGTTCTTGGGAAACGGCAACAACATTCAAGCCAGATTGGATTTTAGATGTGGTGGCCCCGTCCTTACTCTTGCTGCGCGTGCCCACCATGTAGACAGTGTGGACCATATATCCAGTCATTTCCTCATCTTTGGCAGGGTAACCCTATTCTTCGAACCTCATAAGATTCATCCTAGCAGGAGCCCAAACCCTTTTGTTGGCTCTATATCTGAGCCTTTTCTGCTTTAGCTTCTCAATTTTAAGGGCTTGGTGGGAATCCATTTCGTGGGAAGCCACCGTGAGTCGATTAGCGGGGAGCTTAGAGAAGACACCCGATCGAGCAGTTGTCAGGGGCACCGCCGGAGCTTGCTCGAGAGGCTTTGTTGCTTTGTTGGTGTTGATGGCCTTGCCCCCAGCTGGGGCCACGGAGAGTCGTTCAAACACCGACTTGCGTTTGAGTTGGGGCGCCTTCGAGACCACCACATTTGGCCTCTTGCCTTTTGAGACCGGTTTGTCTGTCACCGGGGCTTGAGGAGCTGGGATGGCGTTAGCTGACACGAACAGAATAGAGCCGAATGGTAGCGGCGGCTCTTCCCATTGTCGCCCGAGACTGGCCGGAAGGACCGTCCTGGCGTCCATCTTCATCGTGTACGAGATGAGAGCCATGTTGAGAGCTGAGCTGGTCCTTGGAGACATGGTCGAGGCTTGATCACTTAAAGTCCTGCATGAAAGAGCATTAGTTTAGTATAAATATAGATGTGTATATTGATTGAGTTCGTATGAATGTTTAACCCGAAATATGGGAGGAGAGATGGTCCCACCGGGCGTGCCAGAATCTGTAGGGTGTTTTTCATCACCCCATTGAGATGGGAATACGCGCGCACTTGTCAGGCGTACTACAGATTTTCCCTACCTAGGGTAGGCTGGGGTTTATTGGTTGTGGGGATCCGAATCTCCGGCAGTCACGGACTAAGCCGCCGTTAATTACCCCCCCCCCTTTGGAGCGAGGGAACCTCCGATTGACGGGTTAAACTGGTCATGCGAACTCATTATGCAGTGTTGTGTTTTGAAGTGGTTTTGGATATATCGGGGGGCCCACAGAGTTTTTATGGGGTCCCGCTGCCCGAATAGGGGGATGGGGGTCAAGGGGGCTAGAAGCCCCCTTGCGGGGTGCGGGGCAGCGCCCCGTTAGAAATTTTTTTCTAACAGGGACAATGTCATGGAGTATGTGTGTGTTTTTGTATATGTATACACACACACACACATAAGGGAAAAAGGGCATATAGTTAAACTCCTAGGATATTTTGAGGCTGATGAAGGAGCTTCTCCCCTTGAGTCCTAGATCTTCCCGAAAGTGGGGTTTCTGGAGATGAGTCTCCTTCTTCTTCCTATCGTTTTGCCGGATCTTGGAAAAAGGGGAGAGACTTAAAGATCTCCCCTTTTTGAGATCTAATGGAAGATCCAATTTCTCCTTTGTGGGTTTTGTGGTGAAAAACTATTTAGTTTTGGAAAAGGAAGAGTAAAACTCTTGATTTAATTGAAGAAGGTTTAGAACCTTAAGAAAGGGAAAGGAGGCACAAAGACCCTAGAGTTTTTAGAGAATGAAAAAGTTTATGCTTTATTCATCATCATGTTGCCTTATATAGGCTTGCATATTTACATATAGCCCATTGGGCTTTACAAAATGGCATTTGGCCTATCCCATGCCTCAAGTGCTATTTCTTTTTGCATATAAGCCATAGGTTTTACAAAAATTTGGCTTTATGCCCATTCATGCATAAAAAAATTACATTAAAATTATTTATTACATGATTTTTATGTTGGCATGGGGGAGGCTGGCCGCTTCATGTTCAGGCTCGACTCGGGCATGGGCCCACTTGGCTTGGGGTTGCTTTGACTTTGACTTGGTCAACCGGGGTGCAAATTTCGACTTCAACAGCTGCTCCTGCTCGCGGTCAGCTTGCCGCTTGTCCCTCAGGTACGCCGCGAGGTGCTCCGAACGGATCAGCTCCTCGATGTAATCTCGGAGTTGTTTGCAGCTCTCCGTTGAGTGGCCCAGCGACCTATGAAAGCCGCAGTAGGGGCACCGGGTTCGCTTTGATGCCGAGCGTGGGATCTGGGGGAACTTGATTAACCCTTCGCCCTTGGCCTCCTCAAGTAGCACTGTCTGGGAGAGATTAAGCGGCGTGTACTCCTGGAACTTTGGGGGATAGGGCTTTTGCCGTTCCGATCCTCTTCTTTCGTCCCTGACCCTCTTTTTCTGGTCGGCTTGCTCTGCTCGGGGGAGGCTTGCGTTCACCTCGGACTTGAGCTGGACCTCGCGCTCGGTCCAGGCCTTTACCTCGGCCATGCTCTTAGGTTGTACCAGTGCAAAAGAGCGTAGTCACTCCTTGTGCTTAAGACCAGACCTTAGAGCTGTGATAACCGTTTCGTCGCGGTGCTCTGGGACCTCGAGAAGGGCGTTGTAGAAACGGGTGATGTAGGCCTTGAACGTCTCCCTGTCCCCGCTCTTGATCGTGAAGAGGTGGTCGACTGTGCGCTTCTGCCGCCTGTTCCCGACGAAGTGGCCGAGGAATTGTGTGGCCAGCTCGTCAAAGGTTGAGATCGAGCGCGGATCGAATCCTCGGAACCAGTCTCGCCCGGCACGGATGAGAGTGGCCGGGAAAGCTCGGCACTGGGCGGCATCGGAGTGGTCTTGGAAGCTCATTCCCGCGGTGAACGCATCCAAGTGGTCCTTTAGGTCAGATTTGCCGTCGAAGAGGGAGACCTTTGGGGGTTTGTTGCGGGAGGAGACATGGACGGCGAGTAGCTCCTCGGTGAACGGTTTTGTGAGCGAGTCGGAGGCATACTTAGCCCCGTCGCTCGAACGGGGACCTTCCCGATGCAGACTCTCGATCTTCTTCTCGAGGGCGTCGAGTCGACCATGGTACCCTGACGACTCGGCGCATTCTAATCCCCGGCCCCTGCTGTTGGCGGCCTGCGTCTGGCCTCGTCCGTGGTTTCTCTCAATGAGCTTCCTTAAATCCCCGGATGAGGTGGCCCTTGAGCTGCCTTGACAAGCCCTGTCTGCACGGCCTCGTTAGGGGAAGGTGCATTGGTCATGCCTGGTGACAGACGAGTTGACCGACATTTCCTCAGGATGGACATGCGCGCGAAAGATATCTGGGCGGGGCGCTCTAGCGACGGACCTCGGTGTCGAGCTGTTGGGCGCCTAGCGGGTCGCAGAATGTACTGGCCCGAGGGATCCACGGCCATGGGAGGCAGCGAGGCGGCGGTCGGCCGTGCTGACGCGGGCTGAGTCTTCTCTTCCCCCGTAGGGGTCCTGGTCCCGAGGCGGGGGAGCGGCGACCTGGGGATTTTGCCCCGCCGTTTGGATGCGGACGAGCGCCTCTACGAAGGATGCGAGTCGGTCTATCCGACCGGCGAGGGCGTTGATGGCATTCGGCGGAGGAGGATTGTCTGTGCCCCCGTTAAGAGGGAGGCGACGGTTGGCGCTTGGATCGTCTTGAGGATCGCTCGCCATTAGAGTGAGATCGAGAGGCGAACTTTTGTTTTT
This sequence comes from Agapanthus africanus, assembly GCA_030015575.1. Lineage (NCBI taxonomy): Eukaryota > Viridiplantae > Streptophyta > Magnoliopsida > Asparagales > Amaryllidaceae > Agapanthus > Agapanthus africanus. The sequence goes on along the minus strand of CM057337.1, from coordinate 34,422,875 downwards.
GTGGAATCTAGTTTCCTACAGACGGCGCCAGCTGATGGAGCGTGGAATCTCCTTCAGATGTTGCTTCCCGTTGATCTGCGGATGGCTGCTATGTGTGGCTGAGATTGGATCTGGAGGCTGTTGCTCCTGAAGCATGTGGATCTCACTGGGTTGAGGTTGTGGTTGCCGAGTTACCTGCAAGGAAGTCCCGGGGTGGTTGTACCACCGAGGACCCTCCGATGATCAAGTTAGTTTAGAGATCCGAGCAGAGTAACGGCTTAATGGAGTCAAAATGGCTTACCTTGACCGTCTGAAAGAGGGGTTTAAGTAGCAGTGGCAGCAGGTGTAGCAGGCGCGAGAATCACGCCGCCCGACATCACGCCCGTGTGATGAGAGGAACCTCCTATTAATGGCGAGACAGGCCCGTTAATGGGGGATCGTGGTGGCGTGGAATGTGGGATGTGGCCGGTGGAGATCTTGCGTATGGAGAGATTCGCGGGATGGCGGTTACGCCCGCAAGTGATGCTATTGGTCGGTCGATGAGACCGAGGAAGATGATCTTGGAGGGAGAGCTCGCGGTCGAGCGGGAGAGCCGATGTATCTAGTTTCTGCGGTAGCTCGGGAACAAGCTGTGAGGCCGAGGAGGCCCATTGTGCTGGAGCTCGGAGGCGAGCCAGCGTCTGCTTGGTAAAACGAGCATATGGATGGTTTGGTCGGCTGCTGTAGGCCCTTTCTTGCATGCCCTGGGACACATCATCTGTCACGTGTCATGATCTGGGAGATCACCGATATCGAACATCATCAGAGATTTTAGCAAAAGTGTTATTGAAGAAAATTCTTTAGGTAAAAACGCTGTTGTAAAATATGATTTTTAATTTGAAAAGCTTTGGTTCAAAAAGCTGTTAAGAGTTGCAGAAATTTTGTTGACTGTTTAAATGACCATAAGAGCATCATTTTTCTTAAAATTTAAGAGAAATCGGTAAAATATAATATCTTTTTTTTAATTTACTATTTATTTTGAAAAAATTCATAAAGATCAAAAGATCTGCAGAAAAATATATGAGATCCATTCTCTCGATTTATGGATTTTTCGTCGAAGTCGAGAGGTTTCGATCTCCTTATGCATAAAGCTCAAAATTTGGATCACGTTGATCAATCTCTCGATGATCGCGTCGAGCTCGGGGGCCTCGATCGTCTAGGGTTCTTCGTCATCATCATCTTTTAAGGTTTTATCTGGGGGTCTCGATCGCTCCGGAAGGCTCGATCGTCTAGGGCTTCGAACTGGGGAGATGACGAGGAGAAAAATCAAGTGCAAGGGTCAGGCTGGGATGACATTGATAAGGAGATGATAGGAATAAAAAAAATTAGAAAAAGCTTTTTCCCAAAAGCTTTATTTTAAGCTTCTGAAAAAAAAAGATTTTCTTCTTCGTCTTTAGCTCCAAAAGAGTTTTTGGACATAGGGACCGTTCGGTATTTCGTTTCTTCAAAAAAAAATTCGGCTCTAAAAGAGCATCTTGGGGCTCAAAACACCCAACCAAACGGGCCCTAAGAGTTTCTCACAAAGAGCTTGAACAGTAGGCCCTTCTCAACAATTAAGATAAGAAAAATTATAGGGACTTTTAGGCAACTCCGAGCATGCTGATTTTTTTTTTGACAATTTACCCATAATTTTATATTATAGGGACATTTTGTTTTGTTTAAACTTGCAAAACCCGACCAACTTTCTAGCTGTAGAAAAACCTTAGCAAAAGGAATCTCGGCAAAACCTACGCCCTATTCCTGTGCAGTCAATAATCCTCCGGGTGTTATCTATATAGAGTATTATGCAATATCTAGTTGGGTGCATACATATTGCATCAGATTACATGAATATGTAAATTAACTAGATACTGTAGTCATCAGATTTTTGACAGGGCGAGAATGGTCAGAAGGTTTTGATAATCTGTCTTAGGAGTTTTTTTTGACAGCGGGCAAATTTGTCAGAATTTTTTTTTACAATTCATGCTTTATTTTTTAAATACTTGACAAGATGAACTGACGTAATCGAAAGCATGCAGAAAACTCATTCTCAGAGATGTGTCAGATTTCCAAACATCATGTTTATATTATGAGAATAATGGAGGTAAGAGGCTCCTATGGCGTCGAAAAAATATCCCCTTCTTAATTTTTTCCGACGGTCGGTATCCATAATCTTCATCGTCATCATCTAAGATGTGGGTACATCAAATTTCATGTGATTCTACAACTTTTTCACCGTTGATTTAGTGAGTTCAAAATTAACGGTTTACCGACAATAGAACCTTTTACATTGCTAAATCAACGGTGAAAAATTGTAGAATCACATGAAATTTGGTGTATCCACATCTTAGATGATGACGATGAAGATGGTGGATGCCGATCGTCGGAAAAAACTAAGGACGGGGTATTTTTTCGACGCCACAGGAGGGAATTCCCTCCTATGGCCTCTTTCCTCCATTATTCTCTTATATTATAATATTAATTAGCTGATATGATTAACTTTTCGAGGTTCCTTAGAGTCCGCGAATGACTGAGTTTTTCAATCTTTCGATCTTGGTTCCGTAGGAGCAAGTCAGAAAGATTGAGAAATATAGCCATCTGATTTGATTCGTTCTCAATAACCATGAGGTGATCATCTTAGGTGATCTTTTTGTCAACGGATGCCTCTATTACATTCGCGATTTCTGAAGGATGAGAACCAACCATATAGCATCTACATCAAGAAATCAAGTATTGTATACGTCATTAGTCTGATCCTTTATAGGAATTACCTGTAATAACGAACTTGCAAAATTGATCTGTTTAGCATAAAGAAATTCGTTGTTCCTGATCTCGCTTCACCTTAATTGTTATTTGAACTGTCTACTGGGCTTGGTTGCCCCGCAACTTACCACTTCAAAGCCCTATAGTCAGATACCGCTTGCTTGCTCACTTCCCCTTACTGCTGCTAGCTTTCTGGCTACTGGACTACTTTCTTGCGGCTGAAACCAGCTTTCTTGGCTATGCTGCTGTTTTTGTTTTGCTACCTGCAGGACTGCAGCTACGACAACATGCGCATCTAGTGCAGTGGCTTGGTGCACATCTAGTGCAGTGGCTTGGAAGCAAGCTACCTTGACCATCTTCCGAAGTTTTCAATAATTTACTGATCAATCCGTCGCGGACTGCTCTACAGTCAGCCACGCCACAATGACTTTCGAAGCGCTGCGGACGGGACGACATCCGGCAGCCAATTGTTGGCTCAGAATAACATATCTATGTTAAAAGTATAAAGTATAAACATACTCGAGTTTTGGCAACTGCAGCATATAGGTCAAGAATAATGTAGAATCCCAATTTTATATCATAAAAAGCTTGACTGGTAATTCACTAATGCATATTGATGGAGGTAGAAATCTCCCTCAGATGTTGTCCATCGTCGATTCAGCAGCAAACGTTCTTGAACAGTTGAGATTGATATTTAAGAGCTGAATGTGTGGATCTTAATGGGTTTTTGTTGACACCGAGCTACCTGCAAGGGAAGTCCCGGGATGGATGACCATCGTAGGACCCTCCAACGATCAAGTAAGTACCGAGATATAAAGGCAGGGTAGCGGCGTATTGGATTCTGTTTTTCTTATCCGAATCGTCTGAAAGATGGGGTTTATATAGCAGTCGCGTGAGGGCAATCCGGCGCGAGATTCCCGCCGTCCGTTACGCCCTTACGGCACGTTCGCGTTGATGGAGAGATACGCCCATTAATAGAGAGATATGCTCGTTAACGGAGAAACGTGCCAGCGTGGGATGCGGGACGTGGAGCGGCGGAAATCTCGTTCTGGCGAGATACACGGAGCCGTTACGGGGGCGTCTGGGCTCCATGCTCCTGATTGGACAGAGAAGCCGAGGAGTCTCAGCTCGGTAGATAGCTCGGAGTCGAGCGAGGAGGCCGAGGATGCCCGGCTACCTAAGTGCATATGGGGGGTACTTCGGGGAGGCTTTTCCGAAAGGTCGGGTACCACCTCATTACGGGGTCCCGAGGAAGATTCATAATGTAACACACTGATTCCCCGTCATAGCCTCCAAGGGTCCAGAAGGTATGCGTAGACGACACGCCATCTCCCACGTATCGCAATCCAGGGTATTTCCGTTCATGAGTGTCACGCCCTACTTCCTAGTAGACAGAAACGGGGACGAGGCAGGCCGCAACGTATTTACTAAGAAATAAATACGTTAAGCATAATTAAGCAAATGTAAAAAAGAACAAGAATGACAAAAGTATTAAAATAAAACAACAACTTTATTTATATTCGTCTTTACATACAACTGTTTGAAAATAAAAGACATAATGAGTAAAGCAGTGCCTAAACAATGGCATACAGGAAAATAAGTGCAACGGAACTAGAAGTCAGGCTGAGCGGTAAGCTGGTCCAAGTCCTCCTGGCTCGGCTCTGTCTTCTTAAAGTCCGGTCCTCCTGACAAACATTCCAAACAAATAAATTAAAAGGAATGTCGTCAGCGAACTAACGCTCGGTAAGTCCCAAAAGAAGAAAGAGAAGATAGTATATTTGTAAGCCGATGTTGCGCACCCCGCGGTTCGCGGGGAGGCGGAATTTTCAAAAACGATTAATATTTGACTACGCAACACATGCTAAAACTCCAGGATCTTTACAAAAACCTTAACTAGCGAATCTATCAAAGAGGTTTAACTTATACATCCAAGATCAAGTCCATCGGGTCTTCTAGTGCTCCTCTCCATAGCCCCTCAGTGATCGGATGACGAAAGCTCCATCGGCCTCCTTGCGTCAAAGATGATCCACCGCGAGAGAATGTGCTTCAAGCTCCAACCTCTAAATGAGATAAGTAGGGTAGATGGTTTGCTAATCCAACTAGCCTAAGAGATGTAGAGAATGCTAAAGAATTGTAGTGTCTCACTAAACCCTATAGCTCACAACACATGTGAAGGATTAGGGTTTAGTCTTGAGGAAGAAGGAGATGGAGAAAACCCAGAAAGAGAATGAGGAGAACATAAATGAACAACCTTCAAAAGCTAAGTGTAGAGAATGGCTAAGTATATGATCACGATTATTAAAGCATGCAATAAAATATAATAGAATAAAGCACCCATACTTGAATAGCGAGTTAAGACCAAATAAAATAATCCATGGCCATTCTTTACACCATGCCTCCAAAGTCTCCTCCATTTCCACCTCATTAATCCATTAAGAAAATAGATAAAACTAAATAATGAGGTGGCTTCTTCTAGAAGCATACCTTGAAAAATTACAAGAATGCCCCTCACCATATATACATACCCGTATCCGTATTCCGAAAAATACGGATATATTGAGACAATAACAATCCAATAATACAATACTAGGAGCCGGCTTAAATCAAAGCCCACTAGTATTGTCCGCCCGATCAGCACCCGTGTACAAGTACACGTATGTGATCGAAGCTCTGCTGTAAAACCATACCGCGTCTACATCAATTGCCCGAAGTAGGGAAACTTTCTGTGTGGGACTCTAAAGACTCGACAGTATGCTGGCAATAGGTTTAACCACAAGTCCGTCAGTGGTACTAGCTGCACCTAATGACTACCCAGATATCTGTCGATAAGAAGGAAGATGAGTAAGCTCATCCGAACTCCTACTGAGCCTATCTGTGACAATCTCCGTACAGTCCGGTTTGTTCGTCTGAGATACTCGCATATCCGTCTAAGAGGATGGTAAACGTCAGACCCCTAACAACGTGATAAGTGATGCCGGAGGAGAGCCCAATACACCCTGAGAAACTACTGGAGTACCTTACCAATATTTCTCGAATGCCCTGGCCAGGGACTTTGTGTAATGGCTTTCCGAACACTACGCGATATCAACCCCCAATACCGGGAGAGACAAATCATATCTTATCACTACTGTCTCCAAGTGCTTCAGGACTACACCCAACTACTACTTATTTGCACGACTTCTTTGAGCGTGGTAGGGTAGTATTCTAAGTGCAGTAGGAACACACTCGAGACGAAGTAGCGATGGCAAGTCAACGGACTAAGCTGTACTCATGCCGCCTGGGAATTGCTATCTGACGATAGGTATAATACCAACCAGCAGTTCCCGACAAGTCCTGTCTAGTGTAACATATAATCTAATGAGCACCTGCACACCATCTCCATTACGTCGTATTAATGGCTGTGGGACAGACCATATCCCTTGCTGGGATGTGAAGCGTATACACTAGTCTACTCCGGAGTATTGATGCCCCGTCTCGATAATCCAACGAGTAGGGACCTATATAAGGATGTGCTTATAGACTACCCAGCCCCCACGAGTGTGGCTGCCATCACAATGCTGGTAGTCAAGTAAAGATCCTAAGGGCTCTACCAATATGTATAAGCGATATGCTAAAAGAAACACATGCACATATTGAGGTAGAATCAAACCAGGTAGCATACTACCATTTTGAGCAAGACTGTTAATACAACTGTAAATATCCCAAGCTTCCAATATGTAATATACAATTTAGTATGATACAATAATGGCCTCTAGAGCATATATCACTAACAATCTCCCACTTGCACTAAGGCCATGTATTGGCATATCGCAGACCTATTATCTCGATTAGCCGCTCGAACCGTGTCTGAGGGATGACCTTTGTGAGTGGATTTGCAGTGTTGTTCTCTTTCTCTACTTTTCGCACCTCGATCTCCCATCGATCAATGATCTCCCTGATCAGGTGGAACCGCCTCAGGATGTGTCTGGACTTCTGATGGGACCTTGGTTCCTTCACCAAAGCTATAGCACCGTTGTTGTTACAATACAGCGGTATTGGATCAATAATGGATGGAACCACCTAAAGCTCTGTCACGAACTTCTTGATCTAGACTGCTTCCTTCGCGGCATCACAGGCAACGACATACTCCGCTTCCATACTCGAGTCAGCAACGGTGCCCTCCTTGGAGCTCTTCCAAACAACCGCCCGTCCATTGAGGGTAAAGACATAACCCGACATGGACTTGGAGTCATCCTTGTCACTCTAGAAGCTGGAGTCAGCGAAGCCCTCGATCTGGAGGTCTTCTCTACCGTACACCAAGAACATTTCCTTAGTCATTCTCAGGTAGTTAAGAATGTTCTTCACTGCTATCCAGTGCTTCTCCCCTGGGTTTGACTGATACTGGCTTATAACGCTCAGGGCGTATGCTACATCTGGTCTGGTACACAACATCACATATATTATAGAGCCTACCGCTGAAGCATAAGGTATAATAGACATGCAAGCCTTTTCAAATCAGTCTTGGGAGATATCTCTTTGGAGAGGGTGATTCCGTAACAAGCCGGTAGGTTACCGCGCTTTTAATCTTCCATACTGAATCTCTTCAGTATGGTGTCGATGTACCTTGACCGTGAAAGTCCCAACATCCGTTTAGATCTATCACGATAGGTCTAGATCCCCAGAATGTAGGAGGCGTCACCCAGGTCTTTCATGGAGAACCTCTGTGACAAGAATCCCTTGACTGATTGTAGCATATAAATGTTATTTTCTATCAGGAGAATGTCATCCACGTACAGGACGAGGAATACCACACTTCTCGCTACAATTTTACTATATATGCATGGTTCATCTGGATTTTTGATAAAGTCGAATTCCTTGACCGTCTCATCAAAACAGATGTTCCAACTCCGCGATGTCTGCTTTAGCCCATAAATGGACTTAAGTAACTTGCACACTTTCCCGCTGCTCCCACTCTGAATGAAACCCTTTGGCTGATCCATATAGACGCACTCTTCCAAATTTCCATTCAGAAAAGCGGTCTTTACTTCCATCTGCCAGATCTCATATTCGTGGAAGGCAGCAATGGCAAGAAGGATCCAAATGGATTTAAGCATAGCCACTGGAGAAAAGGTTTCATCATAGTCCAAACCAGGTCTTTGATGAAAACCTTTTGAAACAAGTTTAGCCTTATAGGTTTCAACCTGTCCATCTACACCAATCTTCTTTCTGAAGATCCATTTGCAGCTTGTTAGTAATATGTATGCCCTAGAGGCCATTACTGTACATACGATGTATATTGTAGTGGATGCTTGGATATATATAGGGAGGACTTTCTTGCTCGATATGATAATATGCTATCTGGTTGCACTTTATCTTAACATGTACTCTGATTGTCTCTATGTTACATGTTGATAAAGCCCTTTGGATGAGTACTTGACTACCAGAACTATGATGTAGATCATACTAGTGGGGACAGTGTAGTCGCTAAGTACATCCTTCAAATGTTCCTAGTCATAGGTGTATCGAGACAGGGCATCGATATACCAGAGTAGACTAGCGTATTCTTTTCGACCCATGTAGATGGGCGATGGATGATCCCATATCCATTAGTGTTTGACATCAGAGACAGTATACGGGTGCTCAGTGGAGACTGGGTATACTGGACGGACTTGCCGAGAACTCCCAGATGGTATTATACCTCATGTCAGATGGCAGTTCTCTGGTGACACTGGTATATGTTTGTCTGTAGACCCGAGATCGTCATAGAGTCTTGTGTGATTCCCACTGTGCTTTGATTTCCATCATACCACGTCCAAGTGGGCGTGCAAAACGGTGGCTTTTGGGTACAGTCTCGAGTCACATGGAGGCAATGAGCGATAGGAGGGGTTTCGTCTATCCCGGTATAGGGAGTTGATGTTGCGCTGTGTTCGATTGGCTATAACAGGAAGTCCTTGGCCAAGGCAGCTTCAGAGATATACTGGTAAGTGTTATCAGTAGTTTCTCGCCCCGTTCTGATCCTCATATCGACACGACTTGTCGAGTTACTGGGGTCTGATGTTTACCACCCCTAGACGAGATATGCGACACATCAGACGAAGAGACTGGACTGTACGGTAGTGTTACTGACTGGATTCACAGGAGTGTGAGCAGGCTTGCTTGTTGATCTTCTGATCGCTCAATACCCGGGTGGCCGTTACGTTTAGCAGACCGCTTGCGACTTGTGGGTGTTTGATATGATCATCACCTACTGCCGGCGTATTGACGAGTCTTTAGAGTCCTACACAGGGGTTTCCTGGTTCAAGCGAAATGGAGTAAGAGCACATATGTGATATGTGTGGGACCGAGATTGATACAATATGAGATGCCATATTCTATTCTCGCGATTTGTAATATTGATCGGTTGTATGCGATATAGCCTGGTTATCGGATCAAGTGTTGATTCGATAAGTTGTTACACATGATATTAGTCGGTTATAGCCGGATTATTAAATCAAGAGTTGATTTAATAATTTAATGTATAATTATATATTTGATATATTACATTGCATTAACTATTATTAGCCCACTAATGATTTCTTTTCTCACTTGATGTACACATTGTATATATGTGATATGTATGTTTGTGTACATTTATTGTGTCATGCTTGATGATACATACAAGATGGGTGTATGAGAGTTATACTATTTTAGGGTTAAATTAGGGTTTGGTTTATTTCTTAAGGTTTAACAAAAGAGAGAAGACTTTGTCAAAGTGACAAGCTTCATGAAGCTTGTAGAAACTTTGACAAAGTCCACTCTTTTGTCATTCCTTAGGATATTTTCCTTAACCCAAACCTTAACTCTAGCCTAGGGTTTATTCTTTACATGAGTTAAGCATGATAGCTTTAACTCACCCATGGTCACAATAATTCATTTGGATGAATTATTCATTAGACTTCTTCTTCTTTTTCCTTCTTCACAAAAGCTTTCTAGCTTCAATGGAGTTGTGAGAAAAAGTGTGAGAAAATCAATTCTAAAGTGAGCCCACTTCCTACTTCATCATCCTTTACTACTTGCCATGTAGTATAGGTTGTTCTCTTCACAAAGTTCATAACCTAGTGAAGGATTAGCTTGAGTTAGTGTCTCCCCGACGTAGATCATCTTCGGCCACGAAGTCATCGAAGCAAACACGTTCGTTCTTCTTGTGGAGCTTCTCTAGAGTCCGAAGTTCACGATCGCAGTGGAGGGGACTTCTACACGGAGCTATTGAAGTGAAGGACCGATCTACAAAGGTTGTATTCCTCGCTCACTACATATTGCAAAGTGTTTGCATTCATATCCCGTATTATTTCTAGTTAACGATCTTGTTTAGGGTTAGCTAAAACAGCAAAATTTTAATTTGGCATGGACGATGTCTCCCGAAACTTTGCTGCCGTCTTGGGTAACCCTTCAGTGGTATCAGAGCCATGCTAGAGATTTATACGGATTTTGTTAAGATTGCGAAACCGAAATACTCCGAAATCTGCATCGTCAAAACCTGTTTGCTGTCGATTTTAAAAAGTTGTCAAAAAAATTTTCAAACAAGTAGAGAGTGATGTATAGGATATATCATGAACACACACAAAATTTCATGGCATTTGGTGAAAATTGGGCCGAGCCCTACCCCTACCATATCGGCCAAAACCGAGCCCCCTCCCATGAAATTTTGTCGGTGTTCCAGTGGCTTGGTTTTGATGTTTCAGGTGTTGTTTATTTTGGTTAATTTTGCATGTGATGTAATCTTACACTATAAGAAAGTCGGAGTGTTTTGTATTCGTAGTTTTAACATTTTTTCGGGTGTTTCACATATTGTCTAGACAATGTTAAAAGGTTCGATCGAATGTCAAAAACCCATTTTTCCAAATTTAACGTATTCGGAAAAACATGCAAGTGATTCCGTGGACCCTCTAGAAGAACGAAACCTTAACTCGATTATGTGTCCGTCAAAACCACCACTTGAACCCTAGGGTTTGTGGTAGTTTAGCGTTTCATATGTGAGGCATTGGTTTGAACCTTCTACGGCTAGTCCATAGGTATTGTGGCATCTTCTGAGTATTGCTAAAACTGTGCTCAAGTGTTGAGCTATCGGGAAATTGTGGGACTTTGATGAATTGATCGAAGAGTTTAATGTCATCCGGATATTATGTGATGGGATACAATATTTGGAATCCACAAGTAGTTATGAGATAAATAGTTTGAATGTTATAAATCTAGCAGTTTAGTCTCAGATGATCGGTTGCCACGGGATTTTGATGTGATCAAGTCCGTCGCAATTACGTAGTGTTCGCGGATACTCGCTGGGTAACTTAATAGATAGCCACGTCCCATAGCCCCGATCAAGTGACTGCAGGAAAACCCCGTCGCCAAAAGCATCCGTTCGGGTGCTCGCGGCAGCGGTGTTCCGCCTTAGTTCACTTCGTCGACGGCATCGGGGGTGCGGCCGTCTACTAATGTTTCCGACGAGCATTCGATCAGGATGTCGGGAATCTGGTTGCCGACTAGATATTGAAAAGTGTTTTCGAGATCGAGGCTAAAATACGGGGTTTATAATTGTTAAGCATGTGATGTCTAAGGAATTCAGTTGGTTAGGCATGCGATGTCTAAGGTGGTTGCGGATTCCAACTGTTGTAGTTTTTCACTTTCTTTTCTGCGACCGTAAGTGTAATATGTGGTGTATCACCGGTTTCGGTACTATATGTCAACGACAATTGGGATACGCATATTTACTTACGTTGATGACATGTGATGTTATGTGTTGCTGTGATAAGTTATATGGGATCGTCGTGTTTTGAATAGCCGGGGGTTTTATGTGAGATGAGAGTTTTTCATTTTCATTCATGTAAAATTCATTGTATGTAATATTCTTTTATTAGGGCACATCCGGGTTGAGGATGATGTCACCATTGTATATTATTTTCTTTTCCGCATTACGATAGACCCAAGGCGGGGAGCACAAGTAAACGGGTTCTAGGGTCCAGTGGGAGATGTTCATATCATTATATTGCATTATTATATTCTCCATTATTATTCATTTTACAAATAAACAGGTGCTTTTGACCCATGTCTGCTACATAGTTGCAGGTTACAGGTTCTCGGAACAAAAACAGTGAAAAAAACAAAAGACGATACAAAAATGAGATTACAACCAATAAATGATGGAATCTTGATCACGCCACATTTTAAGGGACAATGAAGATCAATGAACAAAGTTCACAAAAGTACAAAGGCAGCGCAAGGTTCAAGACTTCGACACGAAGCAATAGTAAAAGTCCACTACATTTATTCACTGTGGAAATCTGGAAGAGAACTAAAAGCCAACCTGAGAAACAAAGTGAAGAAAAAAGGAGTAAAATGCCACCAGAACATAACCAGAGAAAATGAGCCCACAAGGCCCATATACGGCCGCGGAACCGCGGCCAAACGTGGGCTTTGGCAGCGGATCCGCGGCCGGGTGATACCCGTGTCGGTGGAAAAATGTGTCGGTGCGCTGGCGGCTCGTTGACTAGTTTTCTTAGGGGGTAAATTTGTAAAAACAGATATGACGCGATTGTAACCTAGGGTTTCTATGAATCTATAAATAGAACCCTAAAAACCTGTTTTAGGTTATGCCTCTTTCTATTCATCTATTCAGATCTGAAAATTCCTGTGTAAATGTTTAGAGAGAGCCATCAATAAAATTAGTAAGTTTTCTTTTTATTGCCCTAGTTTAAATTTTCTTATCTGCCATAGTTAAATTAATTAGAAATTTTTTCAATTCCCTAATGAGCGAGTAGTCTCCTCGCTTGTTAGGCTTAGATTTGGGGAAGGCTTGAGAGATGAAGATCTCTCACCCCTTTCTTGCCCATCATAAGCTTTTATAGGATTCCATGCATACATAACACACCGTTCCCTGCGGCACCCTATCCCATGAGGTAGCGGTGATACCGTAGTATAAAGGACCGGTTGTTATGTTTTCCATGGACGTTAGGGTAAGAATTAAGAAAGGAAGGACAAGAACCTAGAGGAAGAAACATCGTTTCTTCCCGATGGTACTAATCCCCTTTATTAATTGTTACCATAACACCTAGTAGATCTAAATTAGGGCATTGAAAGCGGTGGGAAATCTTTACATTTCCAAACTTAACCTAAAGCTAACCCTAGCAAGACTCTAGTCTAGATAAAACTTAGTTTTTAGATTTAATCAATCCATTCACACCGCTTGGAATTAACTCGTTAGACCAAATTAGGAAATACATAACATCCCTGTGGACCGACCCGTACTCACCGGCTAGATACCAAGCGACTCCGTTCTTGATTGCGGTTAACAAATATTTTTTATTCATCTTTTAAAAGCGCAAGCACGCTAAATCTACTACAAATCAAATGGTGTCGTTGCCGAGGATGGCGTGTTATTTTCTTTTTGCAATTTCGGGTTAATATAAAATATAAAAATCATAAAAACTGAAAAATTAAAAAATATAAAAAATTTATCATCTTGTTATTTTCTGAAGGGTATTTTCGTTTGAATTTTGCAGGATCAAAGAACAAACTCAGATCTGGAAAAATCCAGAGATCAAAACAGAAAACCCTAGATCTGAGCAACAGAGGAAAATCAAAACAGAGGAACAGAAAAAATCTCGAGAACCGAACCGTCAACACGACCGCGTTTCCGCCCCGGAGGGACTATTTGGCCGCGCATCCGCGGTCTGCTGACATCATCAGCAGACCAGAAAAAATTTTAGGAACCGAGCCGCCGCCTCTACCGCGGAACCGCCGCCCGACCCCCATTCCAGCTCCGGAACCGCCGCGCCCTGGTGACTTCAACTGGTGGAAAAACCTCGGCGAACTTACTTTTTCCTCCTCTGCAACACCAAATATCTACTCTGTAAAATCTCCTGCAGGATTCTTTTGCGCTAAAAAATCTCTTCCCCTTCCAATAATTGATCTTGTGCAGGAAACTTTGCTCCGCGTTTAAAAAAAAATTGATTGCAAGTGGTTGTTTACTGTTTTGCATATTTAACCTAACTTTAAGGGGCTTGAGACCAATCCAGATTGGGTGGGGATTTCATCACCCCTCCCAGGACCCTAGAAATCACATAAGGCATATTGCATTGACCATATTTTAATTAAACAAATATTATACTCAGCCCTAAGGACTTCGCGCTCAATAGGACAAAGGACTAGTTGTAGGCATCGACCGTTGATCCAAACCTGACTTTGTGGTGTCTAGGAAAGTGTGTCTAAGGCGAGTGGTTACTTAATTAGGGCCACTACTTGTAGTGGAGAGACTCCCACTCACCTGGCTCTTACCTGGCCACAATTGGCGGTGAAGATGCGGTTTGAGGTCCTACTTCTTGCCCTTTGGAACAGTTAGGAGCTGTCTAGCTGACCTAGGTGACCCTAGATCTAGGCCTGATTGTGCATTTGTGGTTGATTGAACGTGTGTGTAAGCCTTTTATCGAAAATCTTTTTTGCAAAAATCTCCATAAAAAAACACAAAAAGAAAAAAAAGAATTTATTTTTTTTTACAAAAACTTGCAACTTGTCGCTAAGAAATCCTTGCACCCCACATTCTTTTTCTTCTCCTTTCTTCCATCATGGGTACCCCACCTCCCAAAACTCTTGCCGAACTTTGATACCCTCATCCAAATATTGCTTCATACACAAATTGTTTTGGTCGAATTACGGACGACCCCTCCATGCTCAAGATTCCTTTGAAAGATCGAATAGAACCGTCTAGGATAAACAGTTCGACTCCACAATCCACTCTGTATCAACCATTTCAACATTCACCACCTTCTTTCGTTGATACCTCTTTTTCGAGTCCTGTTGTAACTCCGAAACCCATGTCTATAGCTGAACATATTGAACAATCTCGTAACCGATCTTTCACTCCTTTCAACACTTCTAGTTCTTGGGATCAACAAATCCATTCACCTTTTTATCCAAATGTTGATCATACTCCTGTCCAACCATTCAATTCCTACCGGTCCTACCCGACTTCCACACCTTCGCTAGACATTGATTCTACACAACCATTTGGGAGTTTCACATATCCAAACAACTTTGAATATTTTACCGAAAGCCCTTCACAACCCATGTCTAGTCTAGAACAGTCGTTAGAATCTTATATGGTACCGACAAACCAAATGATGAGGAATGTGGATGCGTCCATTGCCGCCCTTAGACAACCTAGTGAACCGGTAGCTAGTTTCCAACTGGCTCCAAATTTTCAAATGTATAATGAGGCGGTTGGATAGAGTGAGAATTTGAGTGGTGAGAGTGAGTTCTACACACTTCCAAATCAAACCTGCCCATCTTCAATTGAATCCCACAACTCCGGTTTTCAAACAAGTGTCCCAAATGATTCACCAGTTGAAAATAAAACTTTTAATGAGTTGTACGATTTTGTAGTGCTTGATTTGCCAAATTGTGAAGGGACCCTTTCGAGTGAACCCACACCCAATCCTGTTGAACTTTACACCTCCAATCTAGAACCTGAATTGATAAATATCCATGCTTTTGATGAGGTGTCCAAAAAAATTGATTTTTACTTGATTGAGGATATTAACGCCGGGAATATTTTGGATGATGAACCCGTGCATTTGACTGAAATTTTATCTCCAATTCATCATCCCGAGTCATTAAATGTTTCTCCCGAACTTCATATGCGTCTTGATTTTGATGATAATTGCATGGATGAGTTAACTTTTGAGGAGAATTATGAGGAGAGTATTGAGGATGAACCATTTTTGTTTGATGTGTCGGATTTTCCAATTCATCCTCCTGAACCTTTAACTGCAATCCTTCCTAAATCACCCTCCCTCCTTTCCATCGTTCCGACCACGCAGAAGATCACGCAGGAGGACTGTGAGCTTGAAAGATTTCGATTCGATCACAGCAGTTTGGACGCCACTAGTGTATTCCTCTTTGAATTTGACACAGTTCTCACAGACGATAATGATTACGAGTGCTTCACTTTTTCGGACGATTTTGAAAACTCACAGCCCGAGTTTGAGTCCTTTGAATTTTCAGATGAGTTAGTTGAACCATCAGACTCGGTTGCTTACAGTCATTTCGAACCATTGATGGAATCCTTCGAGTTCGAGATAGATTACTTAGGTGAGAATAAGACTATCCCTAATTCCCTCTCTTTCATCCTTCCTATCGTTTCGACCGAGCAAGAATTCGTCATGCTTCCACTTTCAATGGATGGTTTACCAAGTTCAAAGTACCCATGTTTTCTTGCGAATCTTGAGGGATTTGACCCCATTTCTCGACGGGTTGATAGATTAGCACAATCTCTTTTAACACATCGGTCATCACAAATTGCGCTAATTTATTCACTCGATTTACACCCTCAAGTTCGTACTACACTTCTTTCTCTTTTCCGCCATTCTTCTCCTCAACCGAGACCATATTCAACCCTTCTTCACATACAGTCTCGTGTGTTTCTCAACTCTTTTCTCTACACTCCATTCTTCCACCAACCCTACCATTATCACGATAGAATTTTTGAATGGTTGGTGCTAACCTTTGTCCTGTGTAAGGCCTTGTAGAGTTTGATTTTTTCTCCTCCCTAACTCTGAACTTTAACGTTTAGAACAGTGGAAACACTGTCTCACTTAAGTTTGGGGGGAACCTTGTTGTATATTAATTTTTGTTTTTCTTTTAACAATAAAAAATAATAATTTGTAAATAAATAAATAGGGGAGTGCCGCCATTTTGACCCTCTTGGTATAGCCTGACAGTGAGGACACTGTTAAGTTTAAGTTTGGGGGTGTGCTTGGTAAGCCTTCTTCCTTCGCATTCATATGTATATTTTTGCATTTGCATACTTATTTTAAAACCCATAAAAATTGAAAATTTTCAAATTTTTTTTATAAAAATTAAAGTATTCAATTTTGGCCATAATTGACTTGAGTTTGACAAAAATGTTAACTAGCTATGAACAACTAGATCTTAAACTTAGTAAATTAAAAACCCTAAAAATAACCTTTCTTAAAATTTAACGGTAGAAAGTATATGTCTTTGTAGTTTATTTAGAAATAGGCAAATTTTGAGTTCACTTCTTGGGCTAAATTAAAACAAGGGAAAAGTATTGATATTTTTATTAAAGTATAAATTTGAAAAATAATTTCTAAGCTTAAGTCTAAATTCTGAAAATATATACCCTACAAATTGCACAAACACGAACCTTGAAACTTGGAATAGTAGAAGAGACCTTGAAATGCTCTTGTCTAAAGTCCTTAGTACGAAGAAAAATAAAATAAAAATTCAAGTGTGAATAAAGAGATAAAAAAAAATGAACACTGGTTTTTGTAATTACTTAAGGCTACATTAATAGAAAAATATTTAGCGAGAGTGCTTCATCACCTAGTGCCTTAGACCAACTGGTTTGGGATTCACTGCTAAAGCCTTAGGTGTTACAAGACTAGGAATTACGCTTTAATGTGCAAACACATCTTGTAATCGGTTGTTGGTACCTCAAGAAGTATTAATGGTCGCATGAAAGATGTGTGAGCAAAATTCATCTAAAAAAATTCACCAAGTGCTTTGGACAACGGACAAGAGTATGATTGCTTGATTTGAATTTCTAAGTGTATGGGTGATATACACACACACATAGGGGTATGTGATTGGGGTTTAGATAAGAGATATGAATAAAAAATAGGACTTATATCTTTAATAGAGATGATAAAAATTCCTAAGTTGAGATGGAACCCTTGAAGGAAAACTTAAAAGATGCTAAAAGCTAAGTAAGTCTACAGAACATATATAATCTTAAGTTAAAAGATAAGGAAGCGTGAAGAATACGGGTGGATAATTTACGAGTCGACGATAATAGAATTTCTTGTTAGAAAACCTAATTGAAGAATAAAAGTCGATAAGCCAAATTGATAGGATTTTGTGGGTAGTATCCGCTGAAAACCCTCAGGAGACAACACTCCTCCAGGGACACCTAGAGATTTAACGGCTTGTTGCACGAGCTCAGTGCAATCGCGTTTCCCTGCGAAAATGAGGTTAGGATTTTTTTGAGAATAAAACTAGGTTTGCTCGAGAATGAGCAAAAGATAAGTTTGGGGGTATTTGTTCATCTCATAATATTGCATTATTATATTCCCTATTCTTATTCATTTTACAAATAAACAGGTGCTTTTGACCCATATCTGCTATATAGTTGCAGGTTACAGGTTCTCGGAACAAAAACAGTGAAAAAGACAAAAGACGATACAAAAGTGAGATTACAACCAATAAATGATGGAATCTTGATCACGCCACATTTTAAGGGACAATGAAGATCAATGAACAAAGTTCACGAAATTACAAAGGCAGCGCAAGGTTCAAGGCTTCGACATGAAGCAACGGTAAAAGTCCACTATATTTATTCACTATGGAAATCTGGAAGATAACTAGAAGCCAACCCGAGAAACAAAGTGAAGAAAAAAGGAGTAAAATGCCACCAGAACATAACCAGAGAAAATGAGCCCACAAGGCCCATATACGGCCGCGGAACCGCGGCCAAACGTGGGCTTTGGCCGCGGATCCGCGGCCGGGTGATACTCGTGTCGGTGGAAAAATGTGTCGGTGCGCTGGCCGCTCGTTGACTAGTTTTCTTAGGGGGTAAATTTGTAAAAACAGATATGACGCGATTGTAACCTAGGATTTCTATGAATCTATAAATAGAACCCTAAAAACCTGTTTTAGGTTATGCCTCTTTCTATTCATCTATTCAGATCTGAAAATTCCTGTGTAAATGTTTGGAGAGAGCCATCAATAAAACTAGTAAATTTTCTTTTCATCGCCCTAGTTTAAATTTTCTTATCTGCCATAGTTAAATTAATTAGAAATTTTTTCAATTCCCTAATGAGCGAGTAGTCTCCTCGCTTGTTAGGGTTAGATTTGGGGAAGGCTTGAGAGATGAAGATCTCTCACCCCTTTCTTGCCCATCATAAGCTTTTATAGGATTCCATGCATACATAACACACTGTTCCCTGCGGCACCCTATCCCATGAGGTAGCGGTGATACCGTAGTATAAAGGACCGGTTGTTATGTTTTCCATGGACGTTAGGGTAAGAATTAAGAAAGGAAGGACAAGAACCTAGAGGAAGAAATATCGTTTCTTCTCGATGGTACTAATCCCCTTTATTAATTGTTACCATAACACCTAGTAGATCTAAATTAGGGTATTGAAAGCGGTGGGAAATCTTTACATTTCCAAACTTAACCTAAACCTAACCCTAGCAAGACTCTAGTCTAGATAAAACTTAGTTTTTAGATTTAATCAATCCATTCACACCACTTGGAATTAACTCGTTAGACCAAATTAGGAAATACACAACATCCATGTGGACCGACCCGTACTCACCGGCTAGTTACCAAGCGACGCCGTTCTTGATTGCGGTTAACAAATATTTTTGATTCATCTTTTAAAAGCGCAAGCACGCTAAATCTACTACAAATCAGGAGACCATCTCGAGGTGTCGAGACCGGGTCTCCTAACTCTAGAATTGGCAGGGTTGCTTGCCGCTCTCGTAGGGGTCTAGGGGTGTGGCATTGGCTATTCATCGCGACTGTGGAATCCGCGTTTTATACTGGCTTGATATAAAACACGGAAATTCTAGTATATCCAATATTTCATATATGTTCTTCTGCTGCAATGTTCTGTGGTGAGATCATATTACTACCTGAGATGAAAGTTTATATTATATATATGAGATATATATTATATATTGTTGATTTCGTTTCAAATGTGATGCTTGTGAAGCATAATTTATGGGACTTCATTAATGAGATTAATGAAATAAAAGAAAGCTAAAGATGTTGTAGAAACTTGTCTCGGAAAACTGGCAGCTCTAGTTCTTACTTTGCATAGCGGTATTCCTTGTAGAATATCCAGCACCATATTTGATAAGGAAAGAGCCGAGATCCCTTTACCGGGTGTGACCTCTTTAGCGAAACTAGCAGATGCTACAAACTCAGTTTGACTTTTGATTGCCTTTTTAGTTTTTGCTTTGTACAGTGGTATTTGTGAAATATCCTGCACCTTATTCGATAAGGAAAGAGCCGAGATCCCTTCACCGGGAGTGACCTCTTTAGCAAAACTAGTAAAAGCCTCAAAAACACTCCGTTTCAAAATCACTCGATTATACGACGATATCAAGTTCATTACAAAAACGGTTTTCTTAAAAACCTGTCGTAGCCCTCCGTCATTTCAGATAAGTACTAGTAAGTATTCGTGCTACGTTTGTTGACCTTAGCCAAGGCGTAGTGTGCGGTAGCTAATTAGTGCTTATATGCAAAGCATATGATGCGATTGAGTTAGGGTAGTCGTGCGACATTGTTGACCTTAGCCAAGGGTCGTGCGGGTGGGTTTAATTCAATCGGGAAATGACGGGTTGAACTTGGATAGCACTTATGATTTGTTGACCTTAGCCAAGGTCATAAGTTGCTAGGGGTAAAATATTATCGGGAATTTCAAGTGTTGAAATTTGCAATGAGATTGCATACCTCCTATGAGATAGTTGGATCCCGATACCTACTGCGAGTAAGAGTTACTCCTGGGAGAGTTTATTTCAATGAAATTTGCAATGAGATTGCACATTACAATTAGCCGATCAAGTAGGTGTCTAGAAAGGTGTCAATGGGGTTGTGCCTCTGGGAAAACGAGGTTTATTTTAATTAGGTCCGTGTGAAAGCACGGGGAACCTCCCTCAAAGTACCGACACTGGCCTTGCTGAAAGATTGGCGAACTTGTAGCGTGTAATTTGTTAGTTGTATGTATGCCCTAGAGGCCAGTATTGTATAGCATATGTATATTATATTGGATGCTTGGACATATATAGAGAGGACTTTCTTGCTCGATATGATAGTATGCTATCTGGTTGCACTTTACTTTAACATGTATACTTGTCTCTTTATACTGTCTTATCGTTACATGTTGGTAAAGCCCTTAGGATGTGTACTTGACTACCTGGACTATGATGCGGATCATACAAGTGGGGACATGGTAGTCTATAAGTACATCCTTCAAGGTCCCTAGTCGTGGGTGTATCGAGACGGGGCATCGATATACCAGTGTAGACTAGCGTATACGCTTCTCGACCCATGAGATGGGCGATGGATGATCCCATATCCATTGGTGTTTGACATCAGAGATATTATACGGATGCTCAGTGGAGACTGGGTACACTGGACGGACTCGGCGAGAACTCCCAGATGGTATTATACCTCACGTCAGATGGCGGTTCTCTGGTGACACTTGTGCAGGTTAGTCTGTAGACCCGAGATCGTCATAGAGTCTTGTGTGATTCCCACTGTGCTTTTATTTCCACCTTACCACGTCCATGAGGGCGTGCAAAACGGTGGTTTTTGGGTACAGTCCCGAGTCACATGGAGGCAATGAGCGTTAGGAGGGGTTTCGTCTCTCCCGGTATTGGGGGTTGATGTTGCGCTGTGCTCGATTGGCCGTGACAGGGAAGTCCCTGGCCAGGGCTAATTTAGAGATTTACTGGTAAGTGTTACCGGTAGTTTCTCGACCCATTATGAGCCTCACATCGGCACGGCTTATCGGTTATTGGGGTTTGACGTTTACCACCCCTAGACTTGATATGCGACATATCAGACGAGGAGACCGGACTGTACGGGAAGTGTTACCGGCAGGCTTTTACAGGAGTTGGAGCGGGCTTGCTTGCTGATCTTCTGATCGCTCAATACCCGGGTAGCCGTTACGTCCAGCTAGTACCGCTGACGGCTTGTGGGTGCGTGATGTGATCATCACCTACTGCCGGCGTATTGACGAGTCTTTAGAGTCCTACATAGAGGTTTTACTGGTTCAGGCACAACGAAATAGGGGCGCATATGTGATATGTGCGGGACCGAGAATAATGCGTGTATGTGATACCGTATTCTATTCTCGCGACTTTTTGTATCGGTCGGTTATATATGATATAGCCAGGTTATCGAATTAAATGTTGATTCGATAAGTCGATACATTGAATGTTAGTCGGTTATATGTGATATGACCGGATTATTAAGTCAAGTGTTGATTTAATAATTTATTGTATAATTGTATATTTGATATACTAGTTTACATTAACTAACAAATGTTCACTTAGGGTTTTTTCTCACATGTACACATCTTTACTATATATATGATATATATTAAAATGTGTTATATTTATGTATCATGGTTGATGATACATCATCCATGGGTGTATGAGACTTACACTATGCTAATTTTTAATTTGGGTTTTTAATATTTAAAGTAATTACAAAATCAAGTGGAGGATTAGAAAATGCATGAAGCTTGTGGAAGCTTGTGGATGCATTGACTAATTCAACTTGAGTTTGTTTTTACTATGGATTTTTATTAACCCAACCATAACAATTAGCCTAGGGTTAAGTCTCTACAAGAGTTAGTATATGATACTCACTCACCATGGTTAGACTTCTCACTTGATCATTATCCTCATCTCTTTCATTTCTTCTTCTTCTCCATTGTTAAAAAGAAAAGCTTGCTAGGGTTTGATCTAAAGTGAGAAAGAAAGTGAGAAATAAAAATCCAAAGAGAACCCACTTCCTATTTCTCCATCCTCTACTAGACTAGCACTTTAGTATAGGGTGTTTGCTTCACTAATTCTCAAATTAGTGAAGTAGTAGCTTGAGTCGGAATTCCCTCGACGTTAGATCATCTTCGGCCTCGGAGACTTCAAGCAAGGTCGCATTTTTCGCCTCGTGAAGCCATGCAAGAGCCCGGGAGAACCACGATCGCAGCGAAAGGACTTCAACAAGGAGCTAAAGAAGTGAAGGACCGATCTACAAAGGTTGTATATCGCATTCACTTAGTAGTAAACCTAGTTTACATACATATAAAACCCTAATTTTCTAGCAACGATCTTGCTTAGGGAAATTCGGCATGGCTAAAATTTTAAACGGGTATGTTTGATGCTTCCTTAAACCTTATTAGAGTGCCTAGTAACCCTACAGTGGTATCAGAGCCTAGCTAGAACATTAGGCGATGTGTTAACGAAGTTAAAACCCCGATCGAACCCGAAAACGTCAAATTATACCTCTCTCTGGTCATTTTTTAAAAACTGGGTTTTTTCAAAATTAAAAATACCTAAAAAATTCAGCAGGGTTTTATAAGAATTGTGGTGAAATACGACTGCATGCGCCGTACATTCCACCGCGGAACCGCGGTCGTACCCTGTTTGGGCCGCGGTTCCGCGGCTGTACAGAGGAGACATGCCATCATTTTTCCATAGTAATAATGTTATTTGTTATTTGTATTTTCTGGGTATTTTTAAAATTAACTCAAGTGTTGAGTATTTTGGGGTTTATTTTGTAATCGTCGATTCGATCGGAGAATTTGATTTTGTTTTAGTATTCCGGATAATTTAGAAAGTACTAAAATGTTCGAACGGATATCATTAACTCAATTTTTCCCGACACGAAAAACATTCAAGTGTTGAATTTTTCTCGGGTTTAAATCTTTCGGAAATGCGTGCATGTGATGCGATGGACCCTCTAGAAAACAAAAAACCTTAACTCGATTATGTGACCGTCTTGAACTGCCTTTTGAACCTTAGGGTTTGGGGCAGTACGGCGTGCCACATGTGAGGCGTTGGCTTGACCCTTCTACGGCTGGACCGTTGCTACTGTGACGTATTCTGGAATTTTTGAACTCCGCTCAAGTGTTGAGCTATCTAGGAAATCTCGGGTATTTGATTATTCGATCGGAAACTTTAATACTGTCTATTTATCTGGAATGTGATACAATATGTGGAATTCATACAGTTAGGCATGAAATGCGAAATATGTGATATTTCGGATTTACGATGTCTGAAGAGATTGTGGATTCCAAATGTTGTAGTTTTACACTTTCTTTTCTGTGACCGTAAGTGTAATATGTGATATCGCCGGTTTCGTTGCTATATGTCAACAACAATTGGGATGCGCATATTTACTTACGTTGATGACATGTGATGTTATGTGTTGTTGGATATGTTATATTGGATCGTCGCGTTTTGAATAGCCGGGTTTTTTTTTATGTGAGATGAGAGTTTTTATTTTCATTCATGTAAAATTAAATGTATGTAATATTCTTTTATTGGGGCACTTCCCGGATGAGGTTGATGTCACCTTTTGTATAGTATTTACTTTTCTGCACTAGGATAGACCCAAGGAGGAGAGCACAAGTAACCGGGTTCTGGAGTCCAGTGGGAGACCAACTCGAGGAGTCGAGTCCGGGTCTCCTAACTCTAGAATTGGTAGGGTTGCTTGCCGCTCTCGTAGGGGTCTAGGGGTGTGGGTTTGGCTATTCATCGCGACCGTGGAATCCGTATTTTATATAGGCTCAAAATAAAACACGGACGTCCTAGTATATCCAATATTTCATATGTTTCTTCTGCTGCGATATCTGTGATGTGATCATTTGATGTGCTGTGATAAATACTGTATATAGTATATATGATATATTATATAAGCGTTACTTATGTTTTACACCCGTGCTAGCCCTGCCCCGCTCTGCCGTTAGTTACCTAACCTAACGATGCACAAGGGGACATCGAGGCGAATGCGGATGACATAAGTGTACGTCGTATTTATCTGTGATGTTTAGGTGACTTAAATGATGGGACTTCATTAATGTGATTAATGAAAGAAAAGAAACCTAAAAGATGTTGTAGAATCAAATTTTTTAGAAGGGTAGCTACAGTTTTGTTTTGCATAGCGATATATATGATATATCCCGCACCTTATTCGATGAGGAAAGAGCCGAGATCCCTTCACCGG
Source organism: Agapanthus africanus (assembly GCA_030015575.1). Lineage (NCBI taxonomy): Eukaryota > Viridiplantae > Streptophyta > Magnoliopsida > Asparagales > Amaryllidaceae > Agapanthus > Agapanthus africanus. Next base: position 34,398,343 of record CM057337.1, on the reverse strand, counting down.
GAGTGACCTCTTTAGCAAAACTGGCAGATGCTACAACACTCGGTTTGCTTTTGATTGCTTTTGGAGTTTTGCTTTGCATAGTGATGTATATGATATATCCTGCACCTTATTCCATAAGGAAAGAGCCGAGATCCCTTCACCGGGAGTGACCTCTTTAGCAAAACTAATAAAAGACTCAAAATCACTCCATTTCAAAATTCACTCGATTCTACAACGATATCAAGTTCATTACGCAATAGGTTTTCAGAAAAACCTGTCGTAGCCCTCCGTCATTTCAGATAAGTCATACTTAGTATTCGTGCTACGTTTGTTGGCCTGCGTCAAGGCGTAGTGTGCGGTAGCTAACTAGTATTTATCTGCTTATGCATATGATGCAGATTGGATTAGGGTAGTCGTGCGACTTTGTTAGCCTGTGTCAAGGGTCGTACGGGTAGGTTTATTCAATCAAGAAATGACGGGTTGAACTTGACTAGCGCACTATGGTTTGTTGGCCTGCGTCAAGGTCATGGGACGCTAGGGGCAAAATATTATCGGGAATTTCAAGTGTTGGAATTTGCAATGAGATTGCATACCTTCTATGAGATAGTTGGATCCCGATACCCACTGCGAGTAATTGTTACTCCCGGGAGAGTTTTACACAGGACAATTAGCCGATCAAGTAGGTGTCTAGAAAGGTGTCAACGGGGTTACGCCTATGGGAAAACAAGGTTTACTTTAATTATGTCCGTGCGAAAGCACGGGGAACCTCCCTCAAAGTACCGACACTGGCCTGGCTGAAAGATTGGCGAAGTTGTAGGGTGTAATTAATCCCGGCTAGTCTTTCCTTTTAGGGTTTGAAGGAAGATTTGATAAAAACAGTGGGAGCCATCCTGATTAGATAAAATAATAACCAATTTGATCTTGCAAGACATACGCTAAAGTGTTTTCTTCTCTCTCTCTCCAGGTAGCGACCATATCATGCCTTAATCAAGATAATAATATGGATGTATTGACCGAACCCGCATGTTATACTGTGCTGGGGAACGTTGGTTCCGTTCTTTCTTATAAGAGTTATAAGACTGAACAGGATTTAGGGGAATACCAGGATTCCCATGCCACCCGAATGAAGAAAGTACATGTTGATGCATTTTCTTCGGGTGTGTTCGTTACAGAGAACTGATTCTCCATTTGCTCTACGTCCTGGGTATTAGATACCGGATCTGGATCCCATATATGTAATCAGTTACATGGGCTTAGGAAAGGTAGAGAACTTAGAGAAGGTGATAAAGACATAAGGGTTGGAAATGGTACAATTGTTGCAGCTAAAACCGTCGGGGAATATCACCTTGTATTACCAAATGGTAATACATTGATTCTGAACGAATGTTATTTCATGTCGAACCTGATATGCAACATTATATCAGTTTCTTTGTTGAGTAAAGAGGGATATAATTTTGTATTACAGGATAATGTTATGAACATTTTCCTTAACCAAAAGTTGGTTGGATCAGGCACGTTGTGCAATGGCATTTATGTTCTAAATCAATCAACAGTTCTGAGCATAACAAACACACATAAGAGGAAAAGTTCAGAAATGAACGAATCTTTCTTGTGGCATTGTAGACTGGGTCACATCAATGCGACACGACTAGCTAAGTTGCATAAGGATGGATATTTAAATCCGTTTGAATTTTCATCTTATGACACTTGCCAGTCATGTCTCAAAGGCAAGATGACCAAAACTCCGTTTACGGGACACGGAGAGAGAGTTACGGAACTCTTAGGACTGGTACATAGTGATGTATGCGGCCCCATGTCTACATATGCCAGGAATGGTTCTGCGTACTTCATTACATTCACTGACGATCTCTCTAGATTCGGATATGTGTTCCTAATGAAACACAAATCAGAAGCTTTTGAGAAATTTAGAGAATATAAACAAGAAGTTGAGAACCAAACTGGGAAAAGTATTAAAATCTTTCGATCTGATCGAGAAGGTGAATACTTGAGCAATGAATTCCTGGACTTCCTAAAAGAGAATGGGATTCTCTTTCAGCTGACTCCTCCATATACACCACAGCACAACGGTGTATCGGAACTGAGGAACTGCACCCTATTAGATATGGTGCGTTCTATGATGAGCACAGCTGAGTTACCTATTTCCTTCTGGGGGTATGCACTGGAAACAGCTGCAGATCTATTGAATATGGTTCCCACCAAATCTGTGCCAACCACTCCATATGAGATATAGAAAGGAAAGAGACCATGTCTTAATTATGTTAAGATATGGGGTTGTCCGGCCTATGTAAAAACGCAAAATCCGGACAAATTCGCGGCAAGGTCCATTCTGTGTAAGTTTATTAGATATCCTAAACATTCGCGCGGGTATATCTTCTACCAAACCGAGGAACAAAAAGTGTTTGTTTCTCGACATGCCACCTTTTTAGAAAAGGAATTTCTTGATAAAGAGATTAGTGGCATGGAGGTAGAACTGGAAGAGGTTCCAGCAATACAGACTACAACAGAAGATTTGGTTGAACCAGAAGATTCGGTAGTTCCCAATGAACCTCAGCCTCTCCGCCGATCTAGTAGGGTTCCTCACCCACCAGAGAGATACTACGGTTTTCTCATGGACGGTGGGAGCGAGGATTGCATCATGGTTGATGATGACCTAACTAGCTTCGAGCAGGCCATCACGAGTGGGGACTCAGTGAAATGGCTGGATGCAATGCGGTCCGAGATGGAATCCATGTACACCAACAAAGTATGGACTTTGGAAGTTGCTCCTGAAGGGGTAAAACCCATTGGGAGCAAGTGGATCTTCAAGAAAAAACTTGGTGTAGATGGGAAAGTGGAGACTTTCAAAGCTAGACTTGTTGCAAAAGGTTTTCGTCAAAGACCAGGTGTGGACTATGATGAAACCTTTTCTCCAGTGGCTATGCTTAAATCCATCCGGATCATGCTTGCCATCTCTGCATATCATGACTACGAAATCTGGCAAATGGATGTTAAGACCGCCTTTCTAAACGGTGATTTAGAAGAGTGCGTGTACATGACTCAGCCAGAGGGCTTCGTAGATAGTGGGAGCAGCGGGAAGGTGTGCAAGCTGCTTAAATCTATTTATGGATTAAAGCAAGCATCGCGGAGTTGGAACATCTGCTTTGACGTCGTTATCAAAGAGTTTGATTTCGTCAAAAACGTAGATGAACCTTGTATCTACAAGAAGGTGGCAGAGAGTAAAGTTGTCTTCCTCGTATTGTACGTGGACGACATACTCTTGATAGGACATGACATTCCTATGCTGCAATCGGTCAAGCTCTTCTTATCACAAAGATTCTCAATGAAAGATCTTGGTGATGCCTCCTGCATATTGGGAATTATGATCTATAGAGATAGATCTAAAAGGATATTGGGATTGTCCCAATCTAGGTACATTGACACCATACTAAAGAGGTTTAGTATGGAAGAGTCCAAACATGGGTTTTTACCCACGATCTCAGGGCTCACTCTCTCCAAAGAGATGTCTCCCAAGACTGATTTGGAGAGAGCTCGCATGCAAGGGATACCCTATGCTTCGGCAGTAGGCTCTATCATGTACGCGATGCTATGTACCAGACCCGATGTAGCATACTCACTAAGTGTAGTGAGTAGGTATCAAGCTGATCCTGGAGAGAGTCACTGGACAGCTGTGAAGAGCACTCTCAAGTACTTGCGAAGGACTAAAGAGATGCTCTTGGTGTATGGTAACGGAGAACTCCAAGTGGAGTCCTTTACCGATTCGAGCTTCCAGAGTGATAAGGACGACTCTAAGTCGCAGTCGGGATTTGTCTTTACCCTTTACGGAGGGGCGGTTAGCTGGAAGAGTTCCAAGCAGGAAACCGTGGCAGGCTCGACGATGGAGGCTGAATACATCGCTGCCAACGATGTTGCCAAAGAGGCTGTCTGGATCAAGAAGTTCATTACTGAACTTGGAGTGGTTCCATCCATTGAACATCCAATACCTTTGTATTGCGATAACAATGGAGCGGTGGCTTTGGCCAAGGAACCCAGGTCCCATCAGAGATCCAGGCATATTCTGAGGCGGTATCACCTGATCCGGGAGATAGTTGATCGCCGGGAGATCGAGATCAGGAGGGTTAACACGAAGAACAACACAGCGGATCCACTCACGAAGGCCATTCCCCAGATACAGTTTGGGAGACTCTTCGGGATGCTCAGTATGCGATACTACAGCAGCTGGCCCTAGTGCAAGTGAGAGATTGCTAGTTGTATGTATGCCCTAGAGGCCGGTATTGTACAGTATATGTATATTATATTGGATGCTTGGACATATATAGAGAGGACTTTCTTGCTCGATATGATAGTATGCTATCTGGTTGCACTTTACTTTAACATGTATACTTGTCTCTTTATACTGTCTTATCGTTACATGTTGGTAAAGCCCTTAGGATGTGTACTTGACTACCTGGACTATGATACGGATCATACTAGTGGGGACATGGTAGTCCATAAGTACATCCTTCAAGGTTCCTAGTCGTGGGTGTATCGAGACGGGGTATCGATATACCAGTGTAGACTAGTGTATACGCTTCTCGACCCATGAGATGGGCGATGGATGATCCCATATCCATTGGTGTTTGACATCAGAGATGGTATACGGGTGCTCAGTGGAGACTGGGTACACTGGACGGACTCGCCGAGAACTCCCAGATGGTATTATACCTCACGTCAGATGGCAGTTCTCTGGTGACACTTGTGCAGGTTAGTCTGTAGATCCGAGTTCGTCATAGAGTCTTGTGTGATTCCCACTGTGATTTGATTTCCACCTTACCACGTCCATGAGGGCGTGCAAAACGGTGGTTTTTGGGTACAGTACCGAGTCATATGGAGGCAATGAGCGATAGGAGGGGTTTCGTCTCTCCCGGTATTGGGGGTTGATGTTGCGCTGTGCTCGATTGGCCGTGACAGGGAAGTCCCTGGCCATGGCTGATTTAGAGATTTACTGGTAAGTGTTACCAGTAGTTTCTCGACCCGTTATGAGCCTCACATCGGCACGACTTATCGGTTATTGGGGTCTAACATTTACCACCCCTAGACTTGATATGCGACATATCAGACGAGGAGACCGGACTGTACGGGAAGTGTTACCGACAGGCTTTTACAGGAGTTGGAGCGGGCTTGCTTGCTGATCTTCTGATCGCTCAATACCCGGGTAGCCGTTACGTCCAGCTAGTACCGCTGACGGCTTGTGGGTGCGTGATGTGATCATCACCTACTGCCGGCGTATTGACGAGTCTTTAGAGTCCTACATGGAGGTTTTACTGGCTCAGGCAAAATGAAATAGGGGCGCATATGTGATATGTGCGGGACCGAGAATAATGCGTGTATGTGATACCGTATTCTATTCTCGCGACTTTTTGTATCGGTCGGTTATATATGATATAGCCAGGTTATCGAATCAAGTGTTGATTTGATAAGTCGATACATTGAATGTTAGTCGGTTATATGTGATATGACCGGATTATTAAGTCAAGTGTTGATTTAATAATTTATTGTATAATTGCATATTTGATATAGTAGTTTACATTAACTAACAAAGGTTCACTTAGGATTTTTTCTCACATGTACACATCTTTACTATATATATGATATATATTAAAATGTGTTATATTTATGTATCATGGTTGATGATACATCATCCATGGGTGTATGAGACTTACACTATGCTAATTTTTAGTTTGGGTTTTTAATATTTAAAGTAATTACAAAATCAAGTGGAGGATTAGAAAATGCATGAAGCTTGTGGAAGCTTGTGGATGCATTGACTAATTCAACTTGAGTTTGTTTTTACTATGGATTTTTATTAACCCAACCATAACAATTAGCCTAGGGTTAAGTCTCTACAAGAGTTAGTATATGATACTCACTCACCATTGTTAGACTTCTCACTTGATCATTATCCTCATCTCTTTCATTTCTTCTTCTTCTCCATTGCTAAAAAGAAAAGCTTGCTAGGGTTTGATCTAAAGTGAGAAAGAAAGTGAGAAATAAAAATCCAAAGAGAACCCACTTCCTATTTCTCCATCCTCTACTAGACTAGCACTTTAGTATAGGGTGTTTGCTTCACTAATTCTCAAATTAGTGAAGTAGTAGCTTGAGTCGGAATTCCCTCGACGTAGATCATCTTCGGCCTCGGAGACTTCAAGCAAGGTCGCATTTTTCGCCTCGTGAAGCCATGCAAGAGCCCGGGAGAACCACGATTGCAGCGAAGGGAATTCAACAAGGAGGTAAAGAAGTGAAGGACCGATCTACAAAGGTTGTATATCGCATTCACTTAGTAGTAAACCTAGTTTACATACATATAAAACCCTAATTTTCTAGCAACGATCTTGCTTAGGGATATTCGGCACGGCTAAAATTTTAAACGGGTATGTTTGATGCTTCCTTAAACCTTAGTAGAGTGCCTAGTAACCCTACATAATTAATCCCGGCTATTCTTTCCTTTTAGGGTTTGAAGGAAGATTTGACTAAAATAGTGGGAGCCATCCTGATTAGATAAATAAATAACCAATCTAATCTTGCAAGAGCATACGCTGAGTGTTTTCTTCTCTCTCTTTCCAGGTAGCGACCATGTCACATCTTAATCAAGATAATAATACGGATGTATTGACCGGACCCGCTTGTTATACTACGATAGGGAACGTTGGTCCCGCTCCAACTTATAATTGTTATAAAACCGAGAAGGAAATAGGGGATTACCAGAATTCCCGTGCCACCCAAACTAAGAAAGTGTATGTTGATACATCATCTTCGGGTGTGTTCATTATAGAGAACTGTTTCTCAGTATCCTTTACGTCCTGGGTATGAGATACCGGATCAGGATCCCGAATATGTAATTAGTTACACAGGCTATAAGATAGGTAGAGAACTGAGAACGGGTGATAAGTTTTAAGAGTTAAAAATGGTGCAAGTGTTGCAGCCAAGTCTGTTGGCAGTTATCACCCTGTATTACCAAATATATTGATTCTGAACGAATGTTATTAGATACCGAACCTGATGTACAACATCATATCAGTCTCTTTATTTAGTAAAGAAGGATATAATTTTGTATTGTTGGATAGTGTTTTGAACATTTCCTATATCAAGAGTTGATCGGTTCAGGCACGTTATCTAAAAGCATATACATTCTAAATCAAACTACAGTTCTTAACGTACATAACACACACAAGAGGAAGAGTTCAGAAATGAACGAATCCTTCTTGAGACATTGCAGACTAGGTCATATCAATGCGATCCGACTAGCTAAGTTATATTTATATGTATATTTAAATCAGTTTGAATTTACATCTTTTAAAACTTGTTAGTCATGTCACAAAGATAAGATGATCATAGCTCTGTTTATTGGAAACAGAGAAAGAGTTAAGTGAACTCTTAGGATTGATACATGCTGATGTATGTAGGTCCCCTGTCTACACATGCCAGGACCGGTTCTTTGTACTTCATTACATTCATTGATGATCTTTCAAGGTTCGCACATGTGTTCCTATTGAAACACGAGTCTGAACCTTTTGAGATATTCAAAGAATATAAGTCAGAAGTAGAGAACCACAACGGGTATAAGTATTATGTCCTTTGATGAGATCAGGGAGGAGAATACTTGAGCACGGAATTCCTGGACTATTCTAAAGGAGAATGAGATTCTCTCTCAGCATTACTCCTCCGTATACACCACAGCACGTTGGTATATCGGGGCGGAGCAATCACACCCTATGTGATATGGTGTGCTCTATGATGAGTACTACTGAGTTGCTTATTTCCTTTTGGGGGTTATGCAGTTGTGAAGCTGCATACCTATTGAATAGGGTTCAAATCAAATCAGGTGCTTACCACCCCATATGTGATATGGTATGGGAAGAGCCCATCTCTTAAGGATGTTAAGATTTGGGGTTGTCCGGCTTATGTCAAAAGCAAAATCCGGACAAGATCGAGGCAAGGTCAGTTCTGTGGAAGTTTATTGGATATCCCAAGCATTTGTAAGGGAATATCTTCTACCACACTGAGGAGCAAAAGGTGTTTTGTTTCTCAGCATGCCACCTTTTAGAAAGGGAATTTCTTGTGAAGAAATTTGTGGTCATGAAGTAGAACTGGAAGGAGTTCCAGCTATACAAACTGCAGCTGATGATTTGGTAGAACCGAAGGATTCAATAGCTTTCCAACGAACCTCAGCCTCTCCGCCGATATGGTAGGGTTCCTCATCCACCTGAGAGATACTTCGGTTTTCTCTATGACAGTGGGAGCGAGGATTGCATCATGAGATGATGACCCAACTAGTTTCGAGCAGGCCATCAGGAGTGGGGACTCTATGAGAATGGCTGGATGCTAAGCAATCTGAGATGGAATCCATATACACCAACAAATTATGGACTTTGGTTGCTTTATCTGAAGGGTTAAATCCCCATCAGGAGCAAGTATATCTTGAGAAGATTACTTGGTGTACATGGAAAAGTTGAGACTTTCAAAGCTAAGACTAGTTGTAAAAGGTTCTCGTCATCGACCATGTTTGGATAATGATGAAACCTTTTCTAGTGGCTATACTTAAGTCCATCCGGATCCTACTTGCCATTGCTACATACCATGACTACGATATCTGGCGGTTGGGTGTCATGACTTCTTTTTTCTAAATGGTGATTTAGAAGAGAGCGTCTATAAGTACACAGCCAGAGGGCTTCGTAGACAGTGGGAGCAGCGGAAACGTGTGCAAGTTGCTTTATAGGTTAAAGCAGGCATCGCGGAGTTGGAACATCTATTTTGATGTGGTATTCAAAGATTTTTACTTCATCAAAATGGTAGATGAACCTTGTATATACAAAATGGTAGGAGGGAGTATGGTGGTGATCCTCTTATTGTACGTTGATGACATACTCTTGATAGGAAAGGAGTTTCCTATGCTACGCTCGGTCAATCTCCTCTTATCACAAGGATTCTCCATTTAGGATCAAGGTGATACCTCCTAAATCCTGGGTTTTGGATCTATGAGATAGATCTAAATGGATTTTAGGATTCTCACTAGGTGTAGTGAGATGGTATCAATCGATCCTAGGGAGAATCACTGGATGGGATCCAGGGTGGTAAGGATGACTGAATGTCAGTCACAGGCATTGTCTTTACCCTCTGTAGAGGGACGGTATGTTGGAAGAGTTCCAAGCTAGATACCGTGACAAATCTAGACGATTAAAGGCTAATACATTGCTACCTACGATGCTACCAAAGAAGTAGTTTGGATATATATTAGTTCATGAGATGAACTTCGTTCCTACCATTGTATGACAATGGAGTTGTGGCTTTGGCCTAGGAACCCCCGTCCCATCTGTGATCCAGACATATTCTTAGGCAGTATCACCTAATCAGTGGAGATGGTTGATCTCCAGGGAGATCGAGGTTAGGAGTGTAGATACAGAGAAGAACAGGGCGGATCCACTCACAAAGGCCTATTCCCAATAGAGACTTTTATGGGATGGTTGAGTATGAGATACTTCAACCACTGCTAATTGTTGGGTATGAGATACTACAACAGATGGCCCTAGTGCAAGTGAGAGATTGTTAGTAATATGTATGCCCTAGAGGCCATTACTGTACATACGATGTATATTGTAATGGATGCTTGGACATATATAGGGAGGAATTTCTTGCTCGATATGATAGTATGCTATCTGATTGCATTTATCTTAACATGTACTCTGATTGTCTCTATGTTACATGTTGATAAAGCCCTTAGGATGAGTATTTGACTACCAGGACTATGATGCAGATCATACTAGTGGGGACAGTGTAGTCGCTAAGTACATCCTTCAAATGTTCCTAGTCATAGGTGTATCGAGACAGGGCATTGATATACCAAAGTAGACTAGCGTATTGCTTCTCGACCCATGTAGATGGGCGATGGATGATCTCATATACATTGGTGTTTGACATCAGAGACAGTATAGGGTGCTCAGTAGAGACTGGGTACACTGGACGGACTCGCCGAGAACTCTCAGATGGTATTATACCTCACTTCAGATGGCAGTTCTCTGGTGACACTGGTATTCCCGCCCAAAAAATTTCTGCGCAAAAGAGCCCGAGGTATCTAATGGCAGCAATACGTGAACCAGTATTTTCCAGGCCGTATTTTGACAAACTCCCGAATGTGAAACAGCTAAATTCTGATGGTATCGAAAGCATCTCGAAAAATCCTTCGATTTGATATATTATGGGCTTCATAATTCATCCGGGATCAAATGTTATGAGCAAATATGGTATGCACGTGTAATCTAAGGAAGAAAATGCGAACCAGTATTTTCCGGGCTATATTTTGACAAACTCCCAAATGAGAAACAGCTAAATTCTGATGGTATCTAAAGTGTCTCGAAAAATCCTTCGATTTGATATATTATGGGTCTCATAATTCATCCGGGATCAAAAGCTATGAGGCATCACGTGCAGACACGTGACCATTTACAGGTAAAGTCTGTATGCACTGAATAAAATAAATAATTGAAAATAATTAATCAGTGGGGTCACGTGCCAACACGTGTTGGGCCTTTAAACCCACTGAAAAGAATTAAAGGTATAATAAAATAATAAGAAAAAACCCCAATGGGGTGTCACGTGCCAACACGTGACCAAGGGTCACGTGCTGACACGTGATAATTCCTGAGTTCTTCAAAACAACAGAATTAAATTCTGGTCAAATGCTTAATCAGGGGGTCACGTGCCAACACGTGATGGGTTCCAATAGATCTATGAATTAATAGAATTAAATTCTAATTAAGAGAGAATCAAAAACCCTAACTGGAAAAATATTTCTCTAAATCTTTCCAAACAAAAAAGATGGTGCTCTGTAAAATGGAGCACCGTTGGATTAAAAATCCAATGGTGATTAGAAATCACCAATTTATGGAAAGATTTTATAAAAGAAAAGATTTTCCTGAAATTTGCCAGGAATAACAGATAAAAAATCTTTTGGATTAAAAATCCAATGGTGAATAAAATTCACTGAGTGATCTAAAAGTTCATGTTGGTTACAAAATCAATTAAAATCTTTCAATAAAAAATTGACAAAACAAATTGATTCTTTTATTTCTCCTATAAATAGGAGCCAAGAAGTGAAGAGAGGGGGATCTACTTTTTTGGGAAATACAGAACAACAGAGAGAAAAAAGAGAGAGGAGAATTTAATTCTCAAGAAAGAAAAGAAGATCACTTCAGAGGAAAAAAAAACCCTAGTTGAGAAAGGGAAAGAGATCTAAGCTCCATAAAAAAGAGAATTTAATTCTCAATTTAAGAGTTTAACTCTTCTGAATAAGAACTTAGTTCTTCCTTTGGTTGAAGATCTGCAGAAGCAGATCTCCCCACAAGTTAAGAATTAATTCTCATCGGAGAGATTCTGCCATACAGATCCAAAACTTAGAGGGAGAATTGAGTTTAAGGAATTTAATTCCTCCAAATGAAACTAGGGTTTAACCCTATATGAGAATTTAATTCTCCCAAATTCATAGGAATTCAATTTCTCCAAATAAAACTAGGGTTTAACCCTACATAAGAATTTAATTCTTCCATATACATATGAATTTAATTCTTCAAAACAGAATTAGGGTTTAACCCTACCAAAGAATTTAATTCTCAACCAAAGGACTTAAATTATCCATGCACGTGAACGTGGTCACGTGGCAACACGTGACCCTTCCTTTAATGATCAGAAAAGAACGAACAAGACTAGGTCACGTGACCCTTAAACAGACTCCTCAAAATGAGAAAGAACAAGTCGGGAGGAAATACCTCACGTGCTCCCACGTGACCCTCAAAATAAAGGGAACAAAAATAAAGGCAGAACTGATTTAGGGCGCCTCACGTGTCCCCATGTGACCCCTGACTAACACCTTTTTAAAAGGGCAAATGAGGGAAAACAGAGGAATTAATACCCAATACATTGGCACTATCACGTGCCCACACGTGATGATTACAAAGATTAAGTGTTTAACACTTATCTGCAGATTTTGAGAGTAAAATAAAGGAAGTCTGGCCCAATTCTCTGGCGCCTTACGTGACTCCACGTGACCGCCTTACTTTTAGTGTTTAACACTATTTTGAGTGTTCTGTCACTAATGTTTAACACTATTTTAAGTGCATCACGTGGGAACACGTGATCGTCAAATATGTGTTAGTGTTTAACACTATTTTCAAACCAAGCTTAGCCCAAATTGGCTAAATTTTCCAGAGGCAAATCTCCCCTTCAACTGAACCTCAAAATTGGTCAGTTCATATGATATGCAAAGTAAAGTCTAGAGCTATAATGAATGGCTAGTGCTCAGCAAAAGACAAAATGTTGTTAGAGACCCAAACCCATGTTTAAGCATTGCTAAATAATGGGGGGCTGAACCCAGAAAAATGTTCAACAGTCCAACAAAGGGTCAACATTTCAAATCTAATTGGACTTAGCCCAAGTTGGCCATAAGTCCTCAATTCAGATTTAACTGAGTCAATGTGCTCATAATCTAATTAATTGATCTTAGTCCCAAATTGGACTACAGATTTCCCAATCAACTTTGGTTCAAGGGTACATCTCTTCACTCCTTTGATATTTGTCGTTGTAATCCTTTAACGTCTTCACAGAGGTGAAGGGTCCCGATAAACAATCATTCCACGGACTGTGGGGTCCTTTAAACCCACGAACTATGATGTCCTTAATCTCGGACTGTGGGGTCCCTTTAAACCCACGGACTGTGATCTCCTTAACCTCGGACTGTGGGGTCTCTTTAAACCCACGGACTATGATGTCTTAACCTTGGACCACCATGTCCTTAAACTGATAATTGACCGCAAAGTCCCTAAACTAAAACAATAGAGCCCAAATGCTCTTTTGTTGGATCTAAATGATCCTGTTAAGTATATCTTAGTCTAAAATTAGACTAACGTATCCTTAACAAATGGTTAAGTTGACCTTAGTCTAAAATTAGACCAACGTGTCCTTAACAAACTGTTAAGTTGATTTTAGTCTAAAATTAGACTAACGTATCCTTAACAAATGTTTAAGTTGATCTTAGTCCCAAAGGAGACTAATGTATCCTTAAACCCAACCCAAAACCCAAATCTAAGAAGATACCGATTTGTACTAATCCACGCCCTACGGGCGACAAGATAAATTAGTCTCCGTATACAATCCACGGGCAACCAAAAACAAAACAAACACCCACGGCATGAAGTGACCATTTGGAGAAGGAGAAAGTGGTTACCGCGATGCGGTAGCATAATTAACTGCAGGGGCTTGCGCCTGCAGGGAAGAGCATCCCCACAATCAAAAACCCCTCAAATGAGGGGGAATCTGACGAAGTCTGCTACATCGGCCACATCCGTTTAAAATTTCGATACATGGTGTCATAAATCAACTTGGCATCTTCGGAGAAGTGGACGGATAGCACCAATTAGCATCTGCCCCCAAATTCAAGCAAGACGGACCTACGCGGTCGCGTCTCCGTGTTTCGGCGGGGAACAGATTCTGGCACGCTCGGTGGGACCTTTTCCGCTTTCCACTCCACACTCCGTGTGTCGTGTTCGCGAACGAATCGCGGTTTGCTATGGTTGCCTGTAGATTCGAGGTACTAAGATTTGGTGTCTTGCTCCGTGCAGAAAACAGAAAATCAATGGCTTCAAACTGCACTAACTGCAACTGCAACTCTCGCTCCGTCCCGTCCGGAGGAGTGACTTACGGGCCCCAAGCGACCTCCATCTTCGCTATGCCGGTGGAATAGGTGACTCAGGCCACTACTGGATTGTTCTTCGGGACCATGATCCCGCCAACAAGCTTCAACGCTCCTGTACCATCACAAGAAGCTCCGAAGAAGTCGGTCTTTGATCGGCTTACCACTACTACGGCCCCTCTTAACGGGTCGCCCAAACCAAGCGCCTCAGTTTTCAGCAGACCGGGCCAAAGCTCCAACGGGCCCGTGAAGAAGCCCGCAATACCAGAAGGCGTTATCCCGAAGCGGATAGCCATTTCTACTCCTGAAGTCACCAAGGCGGCTTCTCCGGCTAAGGGGTCGGTCTTCACAAGACTGTCCGTTTCAGCTCCCACTCCGGGTGAAGTAACCAAGGTCGTTTCCCATGCATGAAAATCGGCCTTTTCAAACATGGTCATTACCTCTCAGCAAGCATCTGTCTTTGACAGGCTGGCGCCAACAGCAGACTCTCATCATAACAGGGGGCATGGAAAAGCTGATCCAACAGCGGAGGTGATCCCGGCCGCACGACATGCTCGACGTCACCACTGGCGCCGAGTAAGGAAAGCTGGGGGCAATTCCCCTTCTGGACAGACTCTGCCAGCTCCAATGGTGGAAGTTAATGTTGCTGTTCCAACCGGGAACAGCTTTAAACTACTTAACAAGGTGCACAGGAATTCGCCAACTACCGTGCTAAAAAAGTCTCCTCCGCCTGTTGAAAAGATCACAAAGGCAAGGCTTGAGCAGCCCCCTCAGTGGCTGTCCTCTAAAATTTATAAAGTTTGGCGACAAGTCCAAGACTCGGTGATTGATCAAGACTATCCCCGCCGACAGAAAAAGATAAAAGTTCGGCGAGAAGGGGATCACCCTGTCAAGCCACAGAAGGTGTCATGTGTTTGGGTGCCCGCTGCAACGACTCCCTCAACTTCGACCGCCCAAAAAAGGAGGATGCCGGAGAAGATCCCTGTGTCTTTGGAAAATCGCAAGGATACTGAATCTAAACGCCCCAAGTCTGGGAACATGGTGGTGCATACCGTCTATATGGCATCCGGAAAAGAGGCTAACCGTATTTCCATAGGCCATCGACCGCTTACGCGGTCAGTAACTAAGGCTCAGGAGCAACAACAACAAAAGCTCCAAGAGATGTTAACAGCTATGGCCGCACTCACAGGACCGAAAGCAAGCCCAGAGACATCCTCGGAGCAGCGCCGTGAACAGGAAACTGATGCCGAATTCCTTTGGAGAATGCTTGAGAAGAAGGAAAAAGAGGCTGCGGAACAAGCGGCCAATATAAAACAAATGACCCTTTTATTCCAAGATATGGTGGGCATAATGATCTAGCCGGATCCCCCAGCCGAAGATCCTCCAGTAATAATTGAAGATGATAGAGGAGAGACATCAAATCCTCTGCCGGCTCTGTCAACAGCCAAGGAGGAGACAATCTCCAAAGTTGCCCTGGATGATTACATCGCTCAGCAGATACGAGTTCACCAGGCGAATGAAGCGGCTCGGCAAATTGTTAAAACTGGACGACCCTATCCGGGTTGGTATGACCAAATAAATTACCCGCCGGGATACACGATCTCTAAATTCCACGTATATAAGGGGACTGGAAATCCGCATCAGCATGTCGCTCAGTTCAGGGCTTTCTACGGCAACACTGGAGGGGATGATAAGCTAC
This sequence comes from Agapanthus africanus, assembly GCA_030015575.1. Lineage (NCBI taxonomy): Eukaryota > Viridiplantae > Streptophyta > Magnoliopsida > Asparagales > Amaryllidaceae > Agapanthus > Agapanthus africanus. The sequence goes on along the minus strand of CM057337.1, from coordinate 34,382,930 downwards.
TGCTTCGCTAATTCGTTGGCAGCTTGTCGGAGACAGCATTCGAGTGGTATTCTGAACTCCCGAATGACTCTGTCAAAACATTTGCAGAGATGGAGCTGCTATTCACCCAGCGTTTCACGAGTGCTAGTGAACGCACCCCAATAACGGCATTGATCAATGCCAGGGTGAAGCCTGGAGAAACATGGGTCCAGTATGCAATACAGTGGCGGAATCTATGGTCAAAGTGCGAGCAGCGCATCGAAGAAGCACCTGCGATAGACATGTTTGTGGGTACTCTTGACCCTCAAGCGACCATATCCCAATTCATGATCTTCAAGCCGACCACCTTTCAGGCCTTGATTGACAAGCTAGCCCAAATGGACCAGATGAGCCATAGGCCTTCCTCTTCAAAGTTGGAGCCTTGGAATGAAAATGGAAAAGGGAAAGCAATCTTCTTTGCCAACGCTCAACAACAATCGAGTGGCCTGAGACCGGTTGTTTGCCAAAGTAACAAGCAGCAATCCTTTGATGAGAAGTTGAGACGTCCTTACTCGTTTCCCCGAGATAAAACAAGAAGACTGTTCGAACTAGCAGTGCGCAACGGGCTCATCACTCTACCGGAGTTGAGACACCCACCGCAACCGAACGACGTCAACGATCCCAATTACTGCTCCTACCATCGAGTATTGGGCCATCCACTCAAAAATTGCCACGTCTTCAAAAATTGGGTTGAAGACCAATACCAGCAAGGCAAATTCGCGTTGTCTGAAAATTGGAAGGTGAACGCGTCACAAGCACATGCTCCGAAAAAGATGGACATGCCGGGGTTATCGTGCTCATTCATAGAGGAAGCTCCATGGGAAGTTGTTCTTTCGGCAAAAACTAAAAAAATGCTGAAAGATCTTCAAACATGTCCAGCGATCAGGTGGAGAAGTCCACAAGAACCGGAGATTATCGTGGGGATGTTGAAACCACGCCCAACATTGGGAGTTAATAGTGATGGTGGACAAAACATTCAGGCCCAGCCGTCAAAGTCTTCGAAGAAAAAGAAGAAGACCAAAAAGCCCGCGCAGTTTGATGACAAGCTCACGGATCTACAAAAGCATATTGACGCGCTGGAGGAATATAACCAGAAGGCGTGAACCCCGGTCATACTCCAAGAATTTCTCAACAATATCCTTGAGAGCGGAGATAACGACAATAACGACGGGGATGACTCGTCATAAGAATCTGAGGACTATGTGGCAAGTTGCCACATGATCTCTTATTCGGCGTTAACTAACGAAAAAGCTCACTCGGCGATACAAGACAGCATAAAAGAGCTGGGGGCAGGATCGAAGCCAAAACCCTTGGAACCGTCTGACGATATAATCGACTTGCTACTGAACGAAGCCCGTCATAAAAGCAAAGCCAATCGAGAGCGCGAACTGGCTATATTCGAAAAAGCCAAACGCCGACGACTGGATGAAAAGGTCGAGGCACCCCAACCGGATCGAAGCATCCCTATTGCCAGCAAAAGCAAGCTTAAAGTAAGGAAACGATTCGCTAGGGCCCTGTCAACAGGAATGAAGTTGCCCTCTTTCAGAGGAAATTCTCCTGGCAGTATACATCTTGATGAAGTGGACGTACATCCTAACTTCTGCTTATACCATCGTAGGATTGCACACCCTACCGAAGAGTGCATAGCCTTTAAAAACTGGTAGCAGGGATATGTTGCCCACCGACAACACGTTCAACGAGTGAAGCGCAAGGCTCATCAAGAACAAAGAAGCACGACAGATGAGCGCAAAAGAGCTGTTGACAGCTGTCACATAGTCGACACCAAGAGATCGCAAGTTATCACCTTTGGAAGCGACTTTGACGAAGAAATCGCCCTCAGCCCTCTCTTCAAGGAATCCACCTCCGACACAAAAGATGTGAAGATTTGCGAGAAAATCTAGCTGCATAATCATACGTTGCCCGAAAAATCTCGGACCTATGAACGCATGACCGAAACGTCTTTAAACTACTACAAACCCGCGGCATCCCCAGGCTGACGTGGTAAAAAAAAAGGTACGTCCATAAGCGAAATGGGCACGGATGAAAACCCGAAAGGGCTCCGTGAGTAAAAACAGCGGGACTACCGGCGAGTTTTGTGAAAACCCGAAAGGGCGCAATCTCGTCAAAAGACACTTGTAAGGTCCTCTTGACCCTGTAAGGAGAAATACCAGCGTGAGATCCTTACGACTCACAAAAGAGAAACACACTTAGGGATCCTCACGATTCCTAAGGAGAAATTACACTTAGGAGATCCTCACGACTCGTAAGGAGAACCCTCTTATGAGACCCTCATGGCTCATAAGATTCAAAAGCCTTAAGCTACAGGGATCTGAACCTGTTCTTAAGCTATCACAATCCCCAGATTTCCCTACAAGCGGTTCAATATTGACCCTTGTATACAATCCACGGGCACGAATAAACATTTCCCTAATAGAGTCCCATCAGTGACTAGGGATATGTTTACACAATGGACATCCCTTATAAGTCCTCTCGACTTATAAGGAGAAAACACTCTTGTAAGATCCTTACAACTTATAAGAGACCATACTCTTAAGACTCCTCATGATTCTTAAGGAGAAAACGCACCTACGAGATCCTCACGACTCGTAGGGAGAAACACCTTCATGAGACCCTTGCGGCTCATGAAGTCAAAAGCCTTAGTCGATGGGATCCTAACCCTGTTTGCTAAGCCACCTTTGTTCGACATCGACAGAGGAAAATGATGATTCTCTCCTGGCAATATCCCAGTTGTAGCGATGCTGATGTCTAAATCGGTATCAAATTCCAAGCCCTTTCACGGTAAATGATGATTCGCTCATGGCAATATTCCAGTGGCCGCGATGCTGATGCTAAGATTGGCACCAGATCCCAAGTTCCATACTCGTGGCAAAAAGTCGACGAGCCAAAAATGCATATGAAATAGCCGAAATGATAGGGCAACTTGCAACAAAATCAGCAAGTAAAAATATATGCATACAAAATAGCCGAAATGGTTGGGCAACTCGCAATAAAAAAGCAAGTAAAAAGAAAAAATAGCCGAAATGATTGGACACCGCGAAAAATAGCCGAAATGATTGTGCAATCGCGATTTTCGCGATGTAAAAAGCTGAAATGATAGAGCATCGTGGAAAGAATTAAAAAAAAAATGAAAGGAATGAAACTTTTTGCCCTGCAGGTGAGGTCACATTGACCCCTGTATACAATCCATGGGCACAAACAAGAAGGGTACCATACCTTCCTAACAGGCTCCATCAGAAAGCGAAGCCAAATCTCGAAGGTTCATAGACAACCTAGAGACAAGCTCGACATTTGTTGCAATATTGCAGACACAATGTCAATAAATGAAGCAAAGGAAGATCCTTAACTTCAGGGTCTCGACGTCAACATCGACAACTTAGAGATCACCAACGGCGTTTCTCCTCACTCCAACCAGATGCAAACGTGACGTCAACAACCGACCTCAGAGTCGCAACGAAACAGAGCCATGGCAAAGTCCCTAGTTCCAAATCTCAATGGCCACATCTACATCCTGGAGACCAACAACGGTGTGCCTCCTCATTCTAGCAGGACACAGATGTTACACCATCAAACGGAGCCACGACATAGTCCCTAGTTCCAAATCTCGACGGTTCATAGACAACCTAGAGACCACCTCAGCATTCGTCTCGTTACAGCAGACGCAATATCAACAACGACGTTCCTTCGCAGTCCAGCTGGATGCAGATGCAATGTCAACAAAAGACCCCATGGTCAAAACAAAGCGGAGTGACGGCAAAATCCCAGCTCCACCTAAGCATTCGTCTCGTTACAGCAGACGCAACGCCAAAGAAAATGAAAAGAAGGCCAAATTCTTAGCTTCAGGATCTTGACGGTAACTCATATACAACCTGAAAGACTATCAGAGATCAACCCACATGGAGTGGTCACCACCTCGACGTTCGTCTCGATACAGCAGACGAGATGTCACCATAGCGTTCTTCCTCCAGCAGGATTTAGACGCGACAATCAAACAACGGAGCCACGGCAAAATCCCTAGTTCCAAACCTCGACGGTTCACCAACAACCTAGAGAAAACCGCGACACTCGTCTCGATACAGCAGACGCAATGATAGCAACCGAAACAAAGGCCAAATTCCTAGCTTCAGGGTCTTGACGGTAACTCATATAAAACATGAAAGACTATCGAAAATCATCCCACACCAGCGCGGAGTGGTTATGACTCATCAGGGCTCCCCAAACTGAGCCTAATCTCAAGTAAAAAGCGGCATGGCAAAATTCCTAACGCTTGCTCTTCCGACGGTCAGATTGCCTAGGAAGATTGCTTGAAGACGTCTTGTCCAGCCCCCGAAGGGATCAGAGACACGACAGTCGCAAGGCTACTCAAACAGCAAGATTGCTTATCGAGGAATACATCAGCCAACATGACGGTACGACATGCAAAACCATAGTACCACAGACCCTAACGGACTTCTGTCGTAAAGAGCATAGGTTAACTGTGACGTTAGGACATTCTTGCGAGAATCTCTCGATTCGTCTCAACCCCAGGGAAATCAGTGTCCTTAGCAACCTCCTCGATTCAGGGAAATCAGCGTCCTTGTCGAGAGCATCTCGATTCGCGTCGACCCGCAGAGAAATCAGCATCTTTGCAGGAATACCTCGATTCGCCTCAACCCCAGGGAAATCAGTGTCCTTGGTAACCTCCTCGATTCAGGGAATCAGCGTCCTTGACGAGAGCACCTCGATTCGCGTCGACCCGCAGAGAAATCAACGTCTTCGTAGGAATCTCTCGATTCGTCTCGACCTCCAAGGAAATCAGTGTCCTTGGCAACCTCCTCGATTCAGGGAAATCAGCGTTCTTGACGAGAGCATCTCGATTCGCGTCGACCCGCAGGGAAATCAGCGTCTTTGCAGGAATACCTCGATTCGTCTCAACCCCAGGGAAATCAGTGTCCTCGGCAACATCCTCGATTCAGGGAAATCAGCGTCCTTGACTAGAGCATCTCGATTCGCGTCGACCCACGGAGAAATCAACGTCTTTGCAGGAATACCTCGATTCGTCTCAACACCAGGGAAATCAGTGTCCTTGGCAACCTCCTCGATTCAGGGAAATCAGCGTCCTTGACGAGAGCATCTCGATTCGCGTCGACCCACAGAGAAATCAGCGTCTTTGCAGGAATACCTCGATTCGTCTCAACCCCAGGAAAATCAGCGTCCTTGGCAACCTCCTCGATTCAGGGAAATCAGCGTCCTTGACGAGAGCATCTCGATTCGCATCGACCCGCAGAGAAATCAGCGTCTTTGCAGGAATACCTCGATTCGTCTCAACCCCAGGGAAATCAGTGTCCTCGGCAACCTCCTCGATTCTAGGAAATCAGCGTCCTTGACGAGAGCATCTCGATTCGCGTCGACCCGCAGAGAAATCAGCGTCTTTACAGGAATACCTTGATTCGTCTCAACCCCAGGGAAATCAGTGTCCTTGGCAACCTCCTCGATTCAGGGAAATCAGCGTCCTTGACTAGAGCATCTCGATTCGTGTCAACCCGCAGAGAAATCAGCTTCTTTGCAGGAATACCTCGATTCATCTCAACCCCAGGGAAATCAGTGTCATTGTCAACCTCTTCGATTCAGGGAAATCAACGTCCTTGACGAGAGCATCTTGATTCGCGTCGACCCGCAAGGAAATCAGTGTCTTTGCAGGAATATCTCGATTCGTCTCAACTCTTAGGACATCAGTGTCCTTAGCAAATACCTCGATTCAGGGAAATCAGCGTCCTTGACGAGAACATCTTGATTCATGCCGACCCGCAAAGAAATCAGTGTCTCTACAGGAATATACAATGTCAGCAAAGCGGGGCCGCGGCAAAGTTCCCAGTTCCATGAATCGGAGGTGCACAGACAATCCAAATTCAACCCTCGGCCTCCCTGTTGAAGCACTGCTTTGACTCGGGAGTAGGTCAACTCATCAATCACTTACGAGTCCTCTCGACTTGTAAGGAAGAAAATTCTCTTGTGAGATCCTTACGACTCTCAAGAGAAAACACAATTAGGAATCCTCACGATTCCTAAGGAGAAAATACACCTACGAGATCCTCTCGACTCGTAGGGAGAAAATCTTTATGATACCCCCACGGTTCATAAAGTTGAAAAGTCTTAGGCAGCAGATCTGAACTTGTTTCCTAAGCCATCGCTTTTTATCTCGATTCAGGGAAATCAGCGTCCTTGGCGAGAACCTCTCGATTCGTTTCGACCCGTAAGGAAATCAGTGTCTTTGCGATAATCTCTCGATTCGTCTCAACTTGCGGGGAAATTAGTGTCCCTACGCATAAAGAAAATTCTCTTGTGGGATCCTTACGATTCTCAAGAGAAAACGCACATAGGAGTCCTCACGACTCCTAAGGAGAAAAGACACCTACGAGATCCTCACGATTCGTAGGGAGAAAAGCCTTCGTGAGACCCTCACGGCTCATAAAGTTGGAAAGTCTTAGGCAACAGATCCTAACCCTGTTTCCTAAGCCATCGCTACCTTATAAAGAGTTCAAGATGAACTGTTATCTACCATCAATGGGCCACACTTGCCAAAACTACATGCCACTGAAATGGAGAAGTTACTCATGTGCATATATGTTGGAGATAGTGCCCTCAAATTCAATTATTGGATCGCAGGTACGTGATTGCAATGATTGAGGCAGGACCTATATCGATATGACAGTCTTGCTCGAGATGATGGTATGCTATCTGGTTTGTCTTTATCATCGTATACATGCTTTAGTTCGCTATTGCATGTTGATAGAGCCCATAAGATTCTTGCTTGACTACCAGCAGTATGATGGCGATCATATACGTGGGAGCTGGGGTCTGTAAGCACATCCTTAAAGTGTCCCTAGTCGTGGTAGTTTCGAGACAGGGCATCGATACTCCAGAGTAGACTAGTGTATACAGTCGAGACCCCGACGAGAGGCGGTGGACGGTCTCACAAGCCACTGGTGTCAGTAGGATCACCTAAGATGTATACAGGTGCTCATTGGGTTATGAGTACACCGGACAGGACTCGCCGGGAACATGCTAGTTGGTATTATACATATCGTCAGATAACAGTTCCCTGGTGACATGTGTACAGGTTAGTTCATCGACCTGAGGTCGTCATTTGTCTCGTGTGATTTTCCACTGTGCTTTGATTTCTACCCTACCACGGCTCAAAGAAGTCGTGCAAACAGGTCTTTTTTGGGTACAGTCCCGAGCCACATGGAGGCAAGTGAGCAGATCGGCAGGGGATTCGTCTCTCCCGGTATTGGGGGTGAGATCGCGCTGTGTCTAGGAGAGCCATTATACAAAGCCCTCGGCCGAGGGAGGAGATTTACTGGTAAGTACTCCAGTAGTATCTCAGGGTGTTCTGGGCCACTCTTTGACACGACTTATAACGCTATTGGGGGTCTGACGTTACCAGCCCCTAGGCCGATATGCGATACTCATAGAAGAACGGACCGGACTGTATGTATATTGTCACTGTTTGGCTCAGTAGGGTTTATAGATGAGTTCGCTCGTCAGCTTCCCTTCCAATCAATACATAGGCAACCGTTACGTACAGCTTGTACCTCTGACGTGCTAGAGGTTATACCCAGTGTCAGTGTGTTGATGAGTCATTAGAGTCCCCCACAGACACTTTCCCAAGTTCGGGCGAAACGTTGTAGATGCCGTATGGGTTTATGGCAGGGTTCGGAAAATGCACGTGCGTTTTTGCACGTGTCATTTTTCGGGCAGATAATACTGGTCGGCTTTAGTTTAAGCCGGATCCGAGTATTATGTTGTGTAGATATAATATCTTTGTCTCAGTTGCATTTGTATTCGGTCGTAATACAAATGCGGGTATGTTTATACTGATACGGGGTTATCCTGAAATTCGTTTCAGGATCACTTTTGGAAGTTGCCAGTTTCCAGTTTTCTATCAGCCGTATTTAACATTCGGTTAAATACGGATTTATCTTTTCTTGAGATGAGTGTGGAAGTTTCTAGAGGCTTCTAGAAGGTAGTGACTAGGTTCATGCATCTTTGTGACTCATTAGTGTATTTAATGATGTTTGATGACTAGGGTTAATGATTCATCATTTGCATTTAATGTGTTCATACAAGGTGTTAATTGTGACTCATTCTTTCTTTATCTTTTGGTTACCACTCCTTGCTCCTACACTCACTCTCTCCTCTCTATATATTGGCCGGCCACCCCTTGGTGGAAGAGGATGGTTGTTCTTTTGAGGGAAAAGATTATGATAGTGTTTTGGTGTATGGAAATTAGATAACTACAATTCTCATTTCACCCGATTCAAATGGCAACTTCATTAACCGTTCGTCCATAGCTTTGGACGTAACGAGACAAAGTGTTCTACTCTTTCTCTACATCATCTTGGTCGTCTCTTCTAGCAAACTTGACGATCGAGTTGTCTCGGTTAAGAGGCGGAAGCCCGTTTAAAGATCCGTCGACGTGGTGCCACCTGGACGAGAAGACTGGAGATTCAGGAGATCGGAGCAGCCGCAACAAAGCGTGGGATGATGGTTGAAGACCGAAGGACTCGGATCGTTCGGTATAACTCTTCTACCCTCTTTGTAGTTTGTTAGTTTAGCTTTAATGGCAGATCCGGGTTATAGTACGCGATAGCGCCAGTTGTAAAAGTTTTTGTTCCGCATTTGGCGTCTGTTAGATGGACAGAGCGCTACCGTGGACTTACAATATAAACTACTTCACGCCAGAGTAAAACATAAAGAAATAGAAGGGTGCGGCTCATGGATCTGAGGGTTTGGAACTATATCCCTTAAGAGTCGAGATTTGAGTCGATGATAATTAACGACGCTTGTGTCCGCTCGTTATCTTCTCAGATCAAGATTCTGAAAATTATATACCAACCCAAAACTGGTCATACGCTATGAATTACTCTGCACTACTTCATCCGCGTATATACTTACATGGAAAAAGTAGTCGGGACATTTGTTCCCGCCAAAAAAATTTCTGCGCAAAAGAGCCCGATGTATCTAATGGCAGCGATACGTGAACCAGTATTTTTCGGGCTATATTTTGACAAACTCACAAATGTGAAACAGATAAATTCTGATGGTATCGAAAGCGTCTCGAAAAAGCCTTCGATTTGATATATTATGGGCTTCATATTTCATCCGAGATCAAACGTTATAAGCAAATATGCTATGCACATGTAATCTAAGGAAGAAAATGCGAACCAGTATTTTCCAGGCTGCATTTTGACAAACTCCCAAATGAGAAACAGCTAAATTCTAATAGTATCGAAAGCTTCTCGAAATCCTTCGATTTGATATATTGTGGGCCTCATAATTCATCCGGGATCAAAAGTTATGAGGCATCACGTGCTCACACATGACCGGGCATCACGTGCAAACACGTGACCATTTACAGGTAAAGTTTGTAGACACTGAATAAAATAAATAATTGGAAATAATTAATCAGTGGGGTCACGTGCCAACACGTTATGAGACTTTAAACCCACTGAAAAGAATTAAAGGTATAATAAAATAATAAGGAAAACCCCCAATGGGGTATCACGTGCCAACACGTGACCAAGGGTCACGTGATAATTCCTGAGTTCTTTAAAACAACAGAATTAAATTCTGGTCAGATGCCGGGGGTCACGTGCTAACACGTGATGGGTTCCTAAAGATCTATGAATTAATAGAATTAAATTCTAATTAAGAGAGAATCAAAAACCTTAATTGGAAAAATATTTCTCTAAATCTTTCCAAACAAAAAAGATGGTGCTCTGTAAAATGGAGCACCGTTGGATTAAAAATCCAATGGTGATTAAAAATCACCAACTTATGAAAAGATTTTATACAAGGAAATATTTCCCTGAAATTTACCAGGAATAACAGATAAAAGATCTTTTGGATTAAAAATCCAATGGTGAATAAAATTCACTGAGTGATCTAAAAGATCATGTTGGTTACAAAATCAATTAAAATCTTTCAATGAAAGATTGACAAAACAAATTGATTCTTTTATTTCTCCTATAAATAGGAGCCAAGAAGAGAAGAGAGGGGGATCTACTTTTTTGGGAAATACAGAACAACAGAGAGAAAAAAGATAGAGGAGAATTTAATTCTCAAGAGAGAAAAGAAGATCTCTTCAGAGAAAAAAAAACCCTAGTTGAGAAAGGGAAAGAGATCTAAGATCCATAAAAAAAAGAGAATTTAATTCTCAATTTAAGAGTTTAACTCTTCTGAATAAGAACTTAGTTCTTCCTTTGGTTCAAGATCTGCAGAAGCAGATCTCCCCACAAGTTAAGAATTTAATTCTCGTCGGGGAGATTATGCCATGCAGATCCAAAACTTAAAGGGAGAATTGAGTTTAAGGAATTTAATTCCCCCAAACTCATAGGAATTTAATTCCTCCAAATGAAACTAGGGTTTAACCTTATATGAGAATTTAATTCTCCCAAATTCATAGGAATTCAATTCCTCCAAATAAAACTAGGGTTTAACCCTACATAAGAATTTAATTCTTCCATATACATAGGAATTTTATTCCTCAAAACAGAATTAGGGTTTAACCCTACCAAAGAATTTAATTCTCAACCAAAGGACTTAAATTATCCATGCTCGTAAACGTGGTCACGTGGCAACACGTGACCCTTCCTTTAATGATCAGAAAAGAACGAACAAGACTAGGTCACGTGACCCTTAAACAGACTCCTCAAAATGAGAAAGAACAAGTCTGGAGGCAATACCTCACGTGCTCCCACGTGACCCTCAAAATAAAGGGAACAAAAATAAAGCCAGAACTGATTTAGGGCGCCTCACGTGTCCCCACGTGACCCCTGACTAACACCTTTCTAAAAGGGCAAATGAGGGAAAACAGAGAAATTAATACCCAATACATGGGCACTATCACGTGCCCACACGTAATGATTACAAAGATTAAGTGTTTAACACTTATTGGCAGATTTTTAGAGTAAAATAAAGGAAGTCTGGCCCAATTCTCTGGCGCCTCACGTGACTCCATGTGACCGCCTCATTTTTAGTGTTTAACACTATTATGAGTGTTCTGTCACTAGTGTTTAACACTATTTTAAGTGCATCACGTGGGAACACGTGATCGTCAAATATGTGTTAGTGTTTAACACTATTTTCAAACCAAGTTTAGCCCAAATTGGCTAAGTTTTCCAGAGGCAAATCTCCCCTTCAACTGAACCTCAAAATTGGTCAGTTCATATGATATGCAAAGTAAAGTCCAGAGCTATAATGAATGGCTAGTGCTCAGCCAAACACAAAATGTTGTTAGAGCCCCAAATCCATGTTTAAGCATTGCTAAATAATGGGGGCTGAACCCAGACAAATGTTCAACAGTCCAACAAAGGGCCAACATTTCAAATCTAATTGGACTTAGCCCAAGTTGGCCATAAATCCTCAATTCAGATTTAACTGAGTCAATGTGCTCATAATCTAATTAATTGATCTTAGTCCCAAATTGGACTACAGATTTCCCAATCAACTTTGGTTCAAGGGTACATCTCTTTACTCCTTTGATATTTGTCATTGTAATCCTTCAACGTCTTCACAGAGATGACGGGCCCTGATAACCAATCATTCCACGGACTGTGGGGTCCTTTAAACCCACGCACTATGATTTCCTTAACCTCGGACTGTGGGGTCACTTTAAATCCACGGACTATGATGTCCTTAACCTTGGACCACCATGTCCTTAAACTGGTAATTGACCGCAAAGTCCCTAAACTAAAACAATAGAGCCCAAATGTTCTTTTGTTGGATCTAAATGATCCTGTTAAGTAAATCTTAGTCTAAAATTAGACTAACGTATCCTTAACAAATGGTTAAGTTGACCTTAGTCTAAAATTAGACCAACGTGTCCTTAACAAACTCTTAAGTTAATCTTAGTCTAAAATTAGACTAACGTATCCTTAACAAATGTTTAAGTTGATCTTAGTCCCAAAGGAGACTAATGTATCCTTAAACCCAACCCAAAACCCAAATCTAAGAAGATACGGATTTGGTCTAATCCACGCACTACGGGCGACAAGATAAATTTGTCTCCGTATACAATCCACGGGCAACCAAAAACAAAACAAACACCCACGACACGAAGTGACCATTTGGAGAAGGAGAAAGTGGTTACCGCGATGCGGTAGCGTAATTAACTGCAGGGGCTTGCGCCTGCAGGGAAGAGCGTCCCCACAATCAAAAACCCCTCAAATGAGGGGGAATCTGACGAAGTCTGCTACATCGCCCGCATCCGTTTAAACCTTCGATACATGGTGTCATAAATCAACTTGGCATCTTCGGAGAGGTGGACGGATAGCACCAATTAGCATCTGCCCCTAAATTCAGGCAAGACGGCCTACGCGGTCACGTCTCCGTGTTTCGGCGGGGAACAACTGGTACAGGTTAGTCTGTTAACCCGAGATCATCATAGAGTCTTATGTGATTCCCACTGTGCTTTGATTTCCATCAAACCACGTCCAAGTGGGCGTGCAAAACGGTCGATTTTGGGTATAATCCCGAGTCACATGGAGGCAATGAGCGATAGGAGGGGTTTCGTCTCTCCCGGTATAGGGAGTTGATGTTGCGCTGTGTTCGATTGGCTATAACAGGAAGTCCTTGGCCAAGGCAGCTTCAGAAATATGCTGGTAAGTGTTATCAGTAGTTTCTCGACCTGTTATGAGCCTCATATCGACATGACTTATCGAGTTACTGGGGTCTGACGTTTACCACCCCTAGACGAGATATGTGACATATCAGACGAAGAGACCGGACTGTACGGTAGTGTTACTGACTGGATTCGCAGGAGTGTGAGCAGGCTTGCTTATTGATCTCATGATCACTCAATACCAGGGTGGCCGTTACGTTTAGCAGATCGCTTGCGGCTTGTGGGTGTTTGATATGATCATCACCTACTGCCGGCGTATTGACGAGTATTTAGAGTCCTACACAGGGGTTTCCTGGCTCAAGCGAAACGGAGTAGGAGCACATATGTGATATGTGCGGGACCGAGATTGATACGATATGAGATACCGTATTCTATTCTCGCGATTTGTAACATTGATCGGTTGTATACGATATAGCCGGGTTATCGGATCAAGTGTTGATTCGATAAGTTGTTACACATGATATTAGTCGGTTATAGCCGGATTATTAAATCAAGAGTTGATTTAATAATTTAATGTATAATTATATATTTGATATATTACATTACATTAACTAGTATTAGCTCACTAATGATTTCTTTTCTCACTTGATGTACACATTGTATATATGTGATATGTATGTTTGTATACATGTATTATGTTATGCTTGATGATACATACAAGATGGATGTATGAGAGTTATACCATTTTAGGGTTAAATTAGGGTTTGGTTTTTTTCTTAAGGTTTAACAAAAGAGAGAAGACTTTGTCAAAGTTGACAAGCTTCATGAAGCTTGTAGAAACTTTGACAAAGTCCACTTTTTTGTCATTCCTTAGGATATTTTCCTTAACCCAAACATTAACTCTAGCCTAGGGTTTATTCTCTACATGAGTTAAGCATGATAGCTTTAACTCACCCATGTTATTCATTAGACTTCTTCTTCTTTTTTCTTCTTCACAAAAGCTTTCTAGCTTCAATGGAGTTGTGAGAAAAAGTGTGAGAAAATCAATTCTAAAGTGAGCCCACTTCCTACTTCATCATCCTTTACTACTTGCCATGTAGTATAGGGTGTTCTCTACATAAAGTTCATGACCCAGTGAAGGATTAGCTTGAGTTAGTGTCTCCCCGACGTAGATCATCTTCGGCCTCGAAGTCATCGAAGCAAGCGCGTTCGTTCTTCTTGTGGAGCTTCTCTAGAGTCCGGAGTTCACGATCGCAGCGGAGGGGACTTCTACACGGAGCTATTGAAGTGAAGGACCGGTCTACAAAGGTTGTATTCCTTGCTCACTACATATTGCAAAGTGTTTGCATTCATATCCCGTATTATTTCTAGTTAACGATCTAGTTTAGGGTTAGCTAAAACGGAAAAATTTTAATTTGGCATGGACGATGCCTCCCGAAACCTTGCTGCCGTCTTGGGTAACCTTTCACAGCCTACGGGTTTTACCCCTTCTAGAGCAATGTCCAAAGTTCATACTACGTTGGTGTACATAGACTCCATTTCGGTCCGCATTGCATCTATCCATTTTACTGAGTCTCTTCTATGAATGGCTTGCTGGAAGCTAGTTGGCTCATCATCGTCGATGATGCAATCCTCTCTATCCCCGTCTATGAGAAAACCGTAGTATCTCTCGGGAGGATGAGACTGCCCATTAGTCCTGCGGAGTGGCGCAGGGATGTTCGGTTCTTTCGAAACTTCTAGTTCCACCATGCTTTCAGTAATAGCTTGTGGTTCTGGAATTTCTTCCAGTTCTATTGCGCTCCCACTTATCTGATTTTCTAAAAATTCAGTTTCCAAAAAGTGGGGATGCCGAGAATCAAAGATCTTTTGTTCCTCTGCGTAATAGAAAAGATACCCCCTGGAGTTCTTTGGGTATCCTACAAACTTACATAATACTGAGCGTGCCTCGAGCTTGTCCGCATGCTGCTTTTTTAAAAAGCTGGACATCCTCATGTCTTAAGGTACTTAAGATAGGGTTCTTCCCACTCCACATCTGATATGGTGTGGTAGGCACTGACTTAATAAGAACCTTATTCAAAATATATGCAGCTGATTCTAGTGCATAGCCCTAGAAGGATCGCGGTAACTCAGCACTACTCATCATGGAAAAAACCATATCCAATAGGATTCTGTTCCGCCTTTCTGATACACCGTTGTATTGAGGTGTATATGGAGGAGTAAGCTGAGAGAGAATTTCATTCTCTTTTAAGTAGTTGATTTAGCACGCTTTCGGTGTCGTATTTAAGTTCTAAAGTTAACCGCAATCAAGACGGCGTCGCGTGTAGCGAGCCGCGATGAGTATGGGCCGTCCGTAGGGAGATGGTATGCTTTTTAGCTTATTTTAACGAGTTAATACCGTAGCTTGGGTTGTTCTTTATACTAAGTGTCATAACAATGATATGTTCAATAAAAAGACTTGTTAAGGGCAGTTTTAGATTAGCTTGTGTTAGGATGATGTTTGTCGTTTCCTTATAGACCTAATTTTGATATTGACACTAAGGCAATTGGCAACAACGTGAGTTAGGGAACTTGAAGCACTGTATTTGCGATTGTGTGCTAAATCCTTATTTCTTGTCCCTTGTCCTTCCGTTGTTGTCTCTTGACCTTAGTCTTCGACAAACTACTCACAACCGGTCATGATTAGAATTCACCGCTATCTTGGTAGGATAGGGTGCCTAACGGAGCGGAGTTGCGAGTCGTTTTGTCAAAGTTTCAATTACAAAGTTAAGATTTTTAAGATTTTCGAAAACACATTTCCTAACACAGACTAACCATATTCTACCCTTAACAAGTAAATCAATTACTTACACATATTTACAATACCAAAAATAAAAATAAAGAAAAGAGTAAGGCACATAACAAAAATTGCAAGAAAAGTAAAGTTAAGGTTAGAAAGTTAAGAACCGATAAATTCAACGTGCGAATATCTTCAAATGTTCTTAAGCTCGTACCAATGTGAAATCAAAATACCAAACTTTAAGATTGCAAGCTCACTTAAGAGGTTGCAAGATTAGAGCAAGGCAAAGATTTCACAAGTTTGAAGTTTGTAGAAAGCAAGACACATGAAATGAACAATGAGAACTTTTTATTGATTTTCATGTAAGATACAACTAATCTTGAATTCAAGAACCTAAATCTTAAGCTTGCAAGTTCAAGACAAAGGGGTAAGAGCTCAAGAGTTCAAAGTAAAGACAAGTTACAAATTACAATTGTTCTAGACTAAAACTAAAGCAAAATTATCCTCTCCCCTTGCCCATTGATCTGGTATTTATAGGCTCAAAATAAAAATAAACAAATAATAAAAATAGGAAGATGGGACAACAATGAGTACACAGATAAAAATTGAAGTCGTTTCTTCTTGGTGGGCCCAGCGCCGCCGGCTATTTTCTTGATGTCGCCGGTCAATTGTTGAGGTGTGGGACCCATTTTGGTGTGGTGATCTCGAGTGCACTCCACAAGTCTACTGGTATTGTTTGATTTCTTCATATCAGCTCTGGTTATACTCAGTAGTCTTGGAGGGAAACTTGATACTTTAAATCATATCACATTTTTTAGCATTTAATGCTCATGTTTCCTACTTGCCCAATTCATCATGTCATGTGTGTAAGGCAGCCCCACCATGGTCCAAATCACCAAGAGTATTGTGCACATTTGTAATGTGTTGGACCAAAACTTGTTTATTTGAAAAAATGAGCTTCTTTGAATTACGATCGGTTTTCTGTTCTATTTACAGTGTTGGTGCTCAAACGTTATATCCATGATTTTGAGTGTGTTTTCAGTATTGTGTCACGGATACCTGTACTCTGTATTTACTGGCAGACACTGGTTAATAGCACCGATATATAACAAAATAGATAATGAATGAGTGGCATTAAGATGCAGTTTTCTGAGATGAACAGTAGTCCAGGAACTCGGCACTTAAGTATTCACCATCTCGATCAGATCTCAGTGTTTTGATACTTTTTTCGGTTTGTTTTTCCACTTCATTCTTATATTCCCGGAATTTCTCAAAAGCCTCGGATTTATGTTTCATCAAGAATACATGTCTATACCTTGAAAAATCGTCCGTAAAACTAATGAAATAGGAATAACCACTTCTTGCATGTGTAGAAATTGGATCACACACATCACCGTGTATGAGTCCCAAGAGCTCGCTCGCTCTTTCTCCGTGTCCAGTGAATGGAGTTTTTGTCATCTTTCCTTTGAGACATTGTTCACCGCCGAAAACGGAGACGGATCCGGGATGGATCGTCTTGCCTGAATTTTGGAGCAGATGCTATTTGGATTTATCCATCCACCTCTCCGAAGATGCCAATTTGATTTATGGCACCGTGTATCGGTGGTTTGGATAGATGCGGTCGTTGTAGCAGACTTCATCAGATTCCCCCTCGTTTATAAGGGTTTTTTGATTATGGGGACGCTCTTCCCTGCAGGAGCAAGCCCCTGCAGTTAATTACACCGCATCGCGATAACCACTTTCTCCTGCTCCAGAAGTTCACTTCGTATCGTGTGTGTTTGTTTTATTCTTGGTTGCCCGTGGATTGTATACGGAGACTAATTTATGTTGTCGCCCGTAGGGCGTGGATTAGTCTAAATCCGTATATTCTTAGATTTGGGTTTGGGTTGATTTAAGGATCGTTAATCTCGTTTGAGATTAAGATCAACTTAAATGTTTGTTGAGGATACGTTAGTCTAATTTTAGACTAAGATCTACTCAACAGGATTTTGGGATCATTCAGACCCAACAAAAGAGCATTTGAGCTCCATTGTTTTAGTTTAAGGAATTTACGGTCCGTTGTTAGTTTAAGAATTTTTCGGTCTATAGCTAGTTTAAAGACGTTGCGGTCCGTTGTAGTTTAAGGACGTTGCGGTCCATAGCTAGTGTAAGAACGTTGCGGTCCGTTGGTATGTGCCCGTCAATTTGGGAGTGCACCAAAGAGTTGTTGGTTATTGGGACCCACCACCTCTCTGAAAACCCTGAAGAATTACAACGACATATATCAGAGGTGTGAGAAGATGTACCCTTGAACCAATGTCCGTTGGAAGATCAGTAGTCATGTTTGGGACTAAGACCAATTTAGAAAACGATGAGCACATGGGCTCGGCTGATCTGAATTAGGGATTTTTTGGTCAACTTGGACTCAGCCCACTTAGTCTATGAATAAAGTGTTAAGCATTTGCTTGGGCTCAGTCCCTTTTCTGTGCGAACAATACTGGGCATTGATATGGGTTCTGACGCCCACCCTTTACTTTACTTTATTTTCCTTTTTTTTTGTTTTTTATGGAGTGTTAAACACACTTTATGGCGCCCACGTGCGGAGCACGTGAGGCGCTTGGCGCTGAGCGCCAACCAATGAGTGATAGGCACTCCTTATTTGAGCAGCGCCCACGTGAGGGGCACGTGAGGTGCTTGGCGCTGAGCGCCAACCATTGAGTGCTAAGCACTCTTTATTGAGCAGCGCTCACGTGAGGGGCACGTGCGGCGCTTGGCACTGAGCGTCAACCATTAAGTGCTAAGCACTCTTTATTGAGCAGCATCAACATGAGGGACACGTGAGGCGCTTGGCGCTGAGCGCCAATCATTGAGTGCTAAGCACTCTTTATTGAGCAGCGCCCACGTGAGAGACACGTGAGGTGCTTGGCGCTAGGTTTTCTTCGTGTATTTTGTTCTGAAGAGTTCAATTCTCTGTTCTTTTCTGGATCTTTGATCCTCAAGAACAGGATCATCCCCATGAGAATTAAATTCTTATTTGTGGGAGACTTGTCTCATGGATCTCAGATCCAGGGAAAGAACTAAGTTCTTTTATAAGGGTTAAACCCTTGGATATGCAGATGAGATCCTCTGATCTCTATTATTATTTTTATTTACCTCGAAGAGAGGTATTCTTCTTTTTTCCCTCTTAAAGCTTTCTTCTTGCTTGCTTTAAAACTTATGGGGGGTTTCTCTGTACAAGACTTGAAGTCTTGGGTCCTTTATATATTGGAGGCATGTTTGTTGATTTAGTTAAAAAACCCTCTAATTGAGAGATCTTTAATTGATTTGGTGATTTTATCCACCGTTGGATCTTTGATCCAAGGACTTTTGTTTTACAGAAGATATCATTCTTGTTTTTAACAAGATTAGGGAAATATTTCCCCATACACAATTTTTCTGTATATGGGTGATTTTTAATCACCATTGGATTTTTTAATCCAACGGCACTCTATTTTACACAGAGTAATCTTTTTTATTTAGAAAGACTTGAGAAATATTTCCTCAACAGAATTTAATTCTGTATTTTGATGATTTATCATCTCCGTTGTATTTTTGATCCAATGGCTCTGTTAAACAGAGAGATTTTAGTTCTGGCGTTGGCGCCCTCGTGCAAGACACATGAGGCGCTGCCCCAGAGTTTTTAACTCTTGGTGCTGGCACCCTCGTGCAAGGCACGTGAGGCGCTGCCTCAGAGTTTTTAACTCTTCCCGCTGCCTTTCAAATTTTGAACAGAGTTTTGCTTTTTTATTGGGGAAACAAATGCCCCCCCCCCACCGTTGCGCTCACGTGACTCGCACGTGAATGCAGCGGTGGCAGCTTTTCCACCGTTAGATTTTCTTGGAAGTTGAATCGACTTCCTGCGCCTATAAATAGGGCCTTTGTATTAGTGGATATTGCACACTCTCACAACACTTGTGAGGAAGCGGAAGCGGTAAACAACAAATTTCTTACATGCAACACCCACATAAACCTAGATCTTGTGCTTAAAGCTTAACTAGAAAAACTATTTAGAGATCTAATCTACAATGATAGTGTTATACCTAGGAACCGGTCTTTCGGGTCTTCTTTTGGATGTGACTCCTAGGCTCCTTGTGGTCGCAAAGAGCTCGGTCTTCGGCCACTTCAAGATCCAAGACGATCCACCCGAGAGCTATCGAACAAGCTACAAACTCTTTCCAAGAGTTTAACTAAGAGATCAAGTTTGCTATAAGAAATCACTTAGATGATGTAGAGAACTAGTATTGGATTATGTTTTTGCTCTAAGCTTTTGTTTCATAAATCATGTGAAGCTTAAAGGAAAGAGGAAGAAGAAGAGAATGAGGAGAGAGAATGTCAAAGTTATGAATGAAAAAAAAACAAGCATGGAAAAAATGATATGGCTCAAATGAAAATAATTGTAGCATACAATAGTAACTCCAAATGAATAAAAAATGAAACAAGCCATTCCTTCATCCATACTTAGACTTTCTCCAAATTCCACCTCATTTATTTATTTTCACAAAATAAATATGTAATTATGAGGTCTCTACTTCTAGAAGGTATTCTTTTAACAATTACAAGAATACCCCTCCACCGTATACCGTACAAGTATACCCGTATCCGAATTCCGAAAAACACGAATACAAATAATCCAATAATATAATACCAGCATCCGGCTTAAACCAAAACCTACCAGTATTATCCTTCCGATCATTATTCCTGTAACAATTACACGAACATGATCGAAACCCTGCCGTAACAACTTATGGCCTCTACATCTTTTGCCTGAACCAGGGAACCCTCTGTGTGGGACTCTAAAGACTCGACAGTACGCTGGCAGTGGGTTCAACCACAAGCACGTCAGCGGCACTAGCTGTGTGTAACAGCTACCCTGGTACATGACGAAAAGGTGGCCGACGAGCGAACTCATCGCAACCCTAACGAGCCTGTAAGCAACACTTACCGTACAGTCTGGTCTTTTCTCCTGATATGTCGCATATGAAGTCTAGGGGTGGTAAATATCAAACCCCAGTAACTTTATAAGTCATGCTGATTTACGGCCCATAACGGTTCGAGAAACTACTGATAACTCTTATCAGTAAATCTCGAGAACCCTGGCCAGGGATTTGCTGTTATGGCCGATCAAGCATAGAGCGACATCAACTCCCTATACCGGGAGAGACGAAATCCCTCCTATCGCTCACTGCCTCCATGTGATTCGGGACTGTACCCAAAATCCACCTGTTTGCACGACTCGGTAGAGCCCTGGTAGGGAGGAAATCAAAGCACAGTAGGAACCACACAAGACACTATGTCAATCTCGGTTCTACAGACTAACCTGTATAAGTGTTACCGGAGAACTCCTATCTGACAATAGGTATATATACCATTTAGAAGTTCTTGGCGAGTCCTGTTCGATATACCCATTCTCCAATAAGCACATGTGTACAATCTTTGATGTCAAACACCAATGGTTGTGGGATCAACCATCGCTCCCAGGGTCAACAAACGTACACACTAGTCTACTCTAGTAATATCGATGCCCCTGTCTCGATATACCCTCGACTAGGAACTATTAAAGAATATGCTTATAGACTACCCATGTCCCACTAGTATGATCTACATTATAATCCCGGTAGTCAAGCATAATCCTAAGGGCTTCATCAACATGTATATAAAGATATGAAATACAACACATCACACGTTAAGATGAAAATAAACCAGATAGCATACTATCATTTCGAGAAAAAATTATTTCTGTACATATACATGCCTAGTATCCTATACAATACAGGCCTCTAAAGCATACATATCTAACAATCTCCCACTTGCGCTAAGGCATGCAGTTGGTGCAATAAGTACCCACTACCTACACTAGAACCAGTTGCCGGCGTACCGCATGCCCAATTGCTCGAACAGTTTCTCAAACTGGACTTGAGGGATGGCCTTGGTGAATGGATCTGTTGTGTTTTTTTTCATGTCTACTCTCCGTACCTCGATGTCCTGGCGATCCACTATCTCCCTGATGAGGTGATACCGTCTCAAGATATGTCTAGATTTCTAATGGGACCTCAATTCCTTTACCAAAGCTATGGCTCCATTTTTATGGCAATACAGAGGTATTGGATTAGCAATGGATGGAACCACCTGAAGTACAGAAATGAACTTCCTCATCCAGACTGCCTCTTTTGCGGCATCATTAGCAGCAATATACTCAGCTTCCATCGTGGAGTCAGCGACGGTATCTTGCTTGGAACTTTTCCAACATACCGCCCCTCCATTTAGGGTAAATACAAACCCTGAGATGGACTTACTATCATCCTTGTCGCTCTGGAAGCTGGAGTCGGTAAAGCCCTCCATTTGGAGATCTCCGTTACCATACACCAAGAACATTTCTTTAGTTCTTCTCAAGTACTTCAGAATGTTCTTCACAGCAGTCCAGTGTTTCTCCCCAGGATTGGATTGATACCTGCTTATTGCACTCAGTGCATAAGCTACATCTGGGTGAGTACACAACATCGCATACATTATAAATCCTACCGCCGAAGCGTAGGGTATAATGCTTATGCGAGCCTTCTCCTCATCATTCTTTGGAGACATCTCTTTTGAGAGGGTGATCCCGTGACAAGCGGGTAAATAATCTCGCTTGAAATCTTCCATACTAAACCTCTTTAGTATGGTGTCAATGTATCTCGATTGGGACTATCCCAATAATTTCTTAGATGTATCTCTATAGATCTTAATACCCAGAATGTACGAGGCATCACCCAGGTCTTTCATGGAGAACCTCTGCGATAAAAATAGTTTGACCGATTGTATCATAGGAACATCATTTCCTATCAAGAGAATGTCGTCCACGTACAATACGAGGAATGTAACAGTACTTTCTACAATCCTTTTATAAATACATGGTTCATCTACATTTTTGATAAAACCAAAGTCTTTGATTGTATCATCAAAGCAGATGTTCCAACTCCGTGATGCCTGCTTTAATCCATAGATGGATTTAAGCAACTTGCATGCTTTTCCGCTGCTCCCACTATCAATGAAGCCTTCTGGCCGATCCATAAAAATACATTCTTCTAAATCACCATTTAGAAATGCCGTTTTAACATCCTGCCAGATCTCATAGTCATAGTGAGCAGCTATAGCAAGTAGGATCTGAATGAATTTGAGCATCGCTACTGGTGAAAAGGTTTCATCATAGTTCAAGCCTGGTCTTTGACGATATCCTTTTGCGACCAGTCTAGCTTTATAGGTCTCCACCTGACCATCTACACCGATCTTTCTCTTAAAGATCCATTTGCACCCTATGGGTTTTACTCCAGAAGGTGCAACCTCCAAAGTCCATACTTTATTGGTGTGCATGGATTCCATTTCGGATCTCATGGCATCTAGCCACTTCACTGAGTAACCACTCGTGATAGTTTGCTGAAACTAGTAGGATCGTCATCATCTATGATCCAATCTTCTCTATCACCATCAATTAGAAAACCGTAGTATCTATCAGGTGGACGAGAAGTCCTACTAGATCTATGGAGTGGCTGAGATTCGTCAGCTTTTATTGAAACCTCAGGTTCAACCAAATCATCTGTAATTGTTTCTGGATCTGGAATTTCTTCCAGTTCTACCGCATTGCCATCAGTATCATTTGTAAAAAATTCATTTTCTGAAAATATGGCATACCGAGAAACAAACACCCTTTGTTCCTCCTTGTGGTAGAAAAGATATCCATACGAGTGTTTTGGATATCTCACAAATTTACAAAAAACCGATCGTGTCTTGAGTTTGTCCGGATTCTGTTTTTTCACATAAGCCGGACAATCCCATATCCTAACTCATTTAAGAGATGGTCTCTTCCCATACCATATCTCATATGAAGTGGTACTCACGGTTTTGGTCGGAACCCTATTCAATAGATAAATCGCAGTCTCCAATGAGTGCCCCCAGAATGATATTGGTAACTCAGCATCACTCATCATAGATCGTACCATATCAAATAGGGTACGATTCCTCCATTCCGACACACCATTGTGCTGTGGTGTGTATGGAGGAGTGAGCTGAGAGAGAAAACCATTCTCTTTTAGAAAATCTAGAAACTCTGAGCTTAGGTACTCACCTCCTCGATCAGATCGAAGTTTCTTGATACTCAAGCCTGTTTGTTTTTCTACTTCAGATTTATACTCCTTGAATTTTTCGAAGGCTTCAGACTTATGTTTCAACAAGAACACGTGTCCGAATCTTGAGAAATCATCAGTAAACGTTATGAAGTAGGAAAAACCACCTCTCGCATGTGTAGACATTGGTCCACATACATCACTATGTATGAGGCCTAAGAGTTCAATTACTCTCTATCCGTGTCCACTAAACGGAGTTTTGGTCATTTTACCTTTGATACAAGACTGGCAAGTCGTATAAGATTTATATTCAAACGGGTTTAAATATCCATCTTTATGTAGCTTTCTTAGTCTTATTTCGTTAATATGACTAAGTCTACAATGCCAAATGAAAGCTTCATTTATGTCTGAAACCTTTCTTTTGTTTGTGTGTTGTATATTGAAAACTGTATGCTGGTTTAGGACGTATATCCCGTTATTTAATGTACCATACCCAATCAACTCTTGATTAAGGTTAATGTTCATAACATTAAATTCTAATACAAAATTATATCCATCATTGTCTAACAACGATACAGATATAATATTACATAATATCGAAGGTAAAAAATAACATTGGTTCAAAACCAATATACAACCCGACGGCAAACCCAGGTGATACTCTCCCACTGCTGTACGATGTACAGAGGAACCATTCCCAACCCGGAGAGTGTGATCACCTTTCTTCAAAAACCTGCTATTTTTCAGCCCCTGCACACAATTGTGGATGTGAGATTCAGACCCGGTATCTAATACCTAGGAGGCAGAGTTAATTGAAAAACAGTTTTCTGTTACAAACACACCTGAAGTGGAAGTATCACCATGCTTTTTCTTCTTGAGGCCGGCCAGGTATCCAACGCAATTTCTCTTCCAGTGCCCAGTCTGGTGGCAGTGGAATCATTCCCCTCATCCTGTCGCAGCAGCCCTATCATGTCCTTTCCCGGTGCCTTTTTCACTCCTTCTCTCAGCTTGATAGGATTCTTCTTCTTCCTTCCCTTGGCCATGGCTTTCGGTACGGAAGTGGAAGATGTCCCGGCAATTAGAGTGGGAGTTTTTGCTACCTTTAGCGTGCTCTCTGCACTCCTCAACATATTGAGGAGTTCAGGTAATGACTTCTCCATGTTGTGCATGTTGAAGTTTACAATGAACTGAGTAAAGGT
Source organism: Agapanthus africanus (assembly GCA_030015575.1). Taxonomy (NCBI): domain Eukaryota; kingdom Viridiplantae; phylum Streptophyta; class Magnoliopsida; order Asparagales; family Amaryllidaceae; genus Agapanthus; species Agapanthus africanus. The sequence goes on along the minus strand of CM057337.1, from coordinate 34,358,201 downwards.
ATGGGGAAGAGACTGTAGAACAATATCAACATACTGTTCGTTCTCCATGGTCCAATCCAGGTCCTCTAGTTCTTTGATAAGTACAATCATCTTCAATACATAGTCAACTACAGACGTGCCAGCAGCCATCCGCATCTGAAACAACTTTCGAGATGCCTCGTATCGGAGAGTACGAGATTGCTCTCTATACAACTCCTTTGTATGGAGAAAGATGGATTGTACATCCATCTTCTCGTGCTGCTTCTGATGTTTATTGTTCATAGAAGCAAGCGCGAGACACTTGGCTGTTGCACAGTCTATATCCCATGTCTTGCGGATTTCTTTATCCGCAACTGAAGAATCAGTGCATGGGCTAGGAGGGGCTAGAGTAGTCAGGACGTATCCGACCTTATCATAGGTCAGGGCAATATTTACGTTCCTCAGCCAATCTTTGTAATTCGGTCCCGTGAATTTATTCTTGTCTAATAAAAGCTTAAGTCCCGTCATAGGTATCTGCCATTAGGAGAGAGAAAAGAAGACACTGAGCGATTTCTCTTGCATAATTAGATTGGTTATTAATCTTATCTAATCGATGTCTCCCACTGCTTTTTATCAAATTTTCCTTCAAACCTTAAAAATAAAATTAGCCAGGATTAATTGTAATCTACAAGTTCGTTAACTGGTCAGCCAAGCTAGTGTCGGTACTCCAAGAGAGGTTCTCCGTGCTTTCGCACGGACCTAATTAAAATAAACCTCGTTTTCTTAGAGGCGTAACCCCATTGATACCTTTCTAGACACCTACTGGATTAGCTAATTGTAAAGTGCAAAACTCTCCCGGGAGTAACTTTTACCCACAGTGGGATCGGGATCTAACTATCAAATAGAAGGTATGCAATCTCATTACAAATTTCAACTCTTGAAATTCCCGATATGATTTTTACCCCTGGTGTCTTATGAGCTTAACTATGGTCAACAAATCATAAGCACTAGTTAAGTTCTACCCGCCATTTCGTGTTTGATTTAGACCCACCCGCATGACCCTTAACTATGGTCAACAAAGTCATACGAATATCCTAATCGATTGCATCAAATGCTTTGTAGGAAGACATCACTTAGCTACCGTACACCACGCCATAACTATAGTCAACAAACGTGACACGAATACTAAGTACTCTGTTTCCTAAAATAGTGGAGGGCTACGAATGGTTTTTATGAAAACCCTTAACGTTTTGAATTTGATATCGTTGTAGAATCTAGTGAAAGGAGAGGTTTAAGCTCCAGTTTAAAAAGTCGAATGGTTTTATAGTATCTTCCTAATTTTGCTAAAGAGGTCACTCCCGGTGAAGGGATCTCGGCTCTTTCCTCATCGAATGAGGTGCTGGATATTCATGAATACCACGATGCAAAGCAAAAGTTAGATCAATTATAAAAACAATCGAGTGCTTTGTAACATTTGCTAGTTTCGCTAAAGGGGCACTCCCGGTGAAGGGATCTCGGCCCTTTCCTCATCAAATGAGGTGCTGGATAATCATCAAGGAATATCACTATGCAAAGCAAAAATTATAGTTACCCATTTTAAAAAGTTTGATTCTACAACATCTTTAGGTTTCTTTTTCTTAAAATTAATCACATTAATGTTGTCCCATCATTTACGTTTCCTAAACACCACAGAAAAGAAACGAAAATAGAACGTACGCTTATGTCATCCGCATTCGCTACAGGGTCCCGTCATGCACCGTTGGGTTACTTAACTAACGGCAGAGCGGGGGCTGGACTAGCGCGGGTGCAAAACATAAGCAACGTTTATTATATATCTCATATATAAATATCCATACGCCGCACGCATTTGTAAACATTCCAGATCACAGATGAATACATTGGATATATTAGGAATTCCGTACTTCATTTAAGCCCTTAATGAAAGACGGGTTCCACGGTCGTTATGAATAGCCAAACCCCACCCTAGGCCCTTATGAGAGCGGCAAACTACTCGCCAAATTCCCGAAATGAAGCAACCTCCCTCAACAAAGTGAGTAGGCCACTCGGCACTTTGAGAACCCGGTAGTTTGTGCACCCCACCTTGGGTCTATCCTAGGAGCAAAAATAGTAAAATGAAAATATACAACGGTGGCTACAACCTCAACCCGGATGTGCCCCGCAAAATAATATTACATTGCTTTTTACAAATTATAAGAATGAAAGAAAAACGCTCTTCTCATATCCCCGGCTATTCATCACGACGATCCAACATATTCATATACAGATACCATCACATGATATTAATACCGATGTGTGCAACCCCGACTAATCATCATATAGCAATTAGTCGACGTTTCCAAACACAAAAAAATAGTAAACCCAATTAGCCAAACACTTAGAATTTCGATCGAGGATCATAAACTGTGTCAACACTTGTCACAATCCAGTACACAAACAACTTTGTATAGAATCCAGATATCCCAGAAACATAATTTCCTCATTCTAAACAAACTGCAGAAAAACGAGTTGACTCGACCACGACTCGGCCGCAGAACGGCGGCCAATCACTGAGTTTGGCCGCGTTTCCACGGCGTTCCTAGAGAGTTAGGGTCTCATTTTTCTACAATATGCTTAGAAAACCCTACATGTATTTAAGGCCTATGAAATGATTTTTTGAACACTTTAAAAATCGACAGCAAGCAAGGCAGAAATCGTGTTTTCGGGCAAAAAATCCGTCGATCGAAGTTCTAACTTTTGGCTAACTATCTAGTTATGGTTTAGCTAGGCTCTGATATAATGTTAGTGGATATTGCACACTCTCACAACACATGTAAGGAAGCGGAAGCGGTAAACAAAAAAATTCTTGTATGCAACACCCACATAAACCTAGATCTTGTGCTTAAACCTTAACTAGCAAAACTATCTAGAGATCTAATCTACTATGATAGTGTTATACCTAGGAACCGGTCCATCGGGTCTTCTTTTGGATGTGAATCCTAGGCTCCTTGTGGTCGCAAAGAGCTCGGTCTCCGGCCACCTCAAGATCCAAGACGATCCACCCGAGAGCTATCGAACAAGCTACAAACTCTTCCCAAGAGTTTAACTAAGAGATCATGTTTGCTAGAAAAGATCACTTAGATGATGTAGAGAACAAGTATTGGATTATATTTTTGCTCTAAGATTTTGATTCACAACTCATGTGAAGGTTAAAGCAATGGGGAAGAAGAAGGAGATAATGAGGAGAGAGAATGTCAAAGTGATGAATGAAAAAAAAAACAAGTATGGAAAAAATGATATGGCTCAAATGAAAATAATTGAAGCATGCGATAATAAATTGCACCATGCTTCAATAGTAACTCCAAATGAATAAAAAATGAAAGAAGCCATTCCTTCATCCATGCTTAGACTTTCTCCAAATTCCACCTCATTTATTTATTTTCACAAAATAAATATGTAATTATGAGGTGTCTCCTTCTAGAAGATATTCTTGTAACAATTACAAGAATACTCCTCCACCGTATACCGTATAAATTTACCCATATCCGAATTCCGAAAAATACGAATACAAATAATCCAATAATATAATACTGGCATCCGGCTTAAACCAAAACCTACCAGTATTATCCTTCCGATCATTATTCCTGTAACAATTACACGAACATGATCGAAACCCTGCCGTAACAATTTACGGCCTCTACATCTTTTGCCTGAACCAGGGAACCCTCTGTGTAGGACTCTAAATACTCGACAGTACGCTGGCAGTGGGTTCAACCACAAGCACATCAGCGGCACTAGCTGTGCGTAACGGCTACCCAGGTACATGAAGAAAAGGTGGTCGACGAGCGAACTCATCACAACCCTAACGAGCCTGTAAGCAATACTTACCGTACAGTCCGGTCTCTTCGTCTGATACGTCGCATATGAAGTCTAGTAGTGGTAAATGTCAGACCCAGGTAACTTTATAAGTCATGCTGATTTACGGCCCATAACGGTTCGAGAAACTACTGATAATTCTTATCAGTAAATCTCGAGAACCCTGGCCAGGGATTTGCTGTTATGGACGATCAAGCATAGCGCGACATCAACTCCCTATACCGGGAGAGATGAAACCCCTCCTATCGCTCACTGCCTCCATGTGATTCGGGACTGTACCTAAAATCCACCTGTTTGCACGACTCAGTAGAGCCACGGTAGGGAGGAAATCAAAGCACGGTGGAAACCACACAAGACACTATGACGATCTCGGGTCTACAGACTAACCTGTACAAGTGTCACCAGAGAACTGCTATCTGACAATAGGTATATATACCATCTAGGAGTTCTCGGCGAGTCCTGTTCGGTGTACCCATTCTCCAATGAGCACCCGTGTACAATCTTTGATGTCAAACACCAATGGTTGTGGGATTAACCATCGCCCCCAGGGTCGAAAAACGTACACACTAGTCTACTCTGGTAATATCGATGCCCCTGTCTCCATATACCCTCGACTAGGAACTTTTAAAGGATATGCTTATAGACTGCTCAGGCCCCACTAGTATGATCTACATCATAATTCCGGAAGTCAAGCATAATCCTAAGGGCTTCATCAACATGTATATAAAGATATGAAATACAACACATCACACGTTAAGATGAAGATAAACCAGATAGCATACTATCACTTCGAGCAAAGATTGTTTCTGTACATATACATGCCAAGCATCCTATAAAATACAGGCCTCCAGGGCATACATATCTAACACTTTGGCCCTTGAGATGACTGTTGTTCATCTTCTTTTGTTCTTCTTTTTCTGAGAATTTAATTCTCCTTTCAGAGCATATATCTCTGCCCAAAGAAACCCTTTCTAGAGTTAGAACTCTGCCTAAAAATTTGGTAAGGATCATAGTCGAACCCCTTAACAGAGCTTTGCTCTTCTTAGATCGTAGATCTTAAGATGTATTTTAGGGTTTCTTAACCCATTAATCAGAGCTTTGCTCATTTTTCATGAAGAACTCTTAGAGTTTGTTTTGCAGATCTTAAAAATCTTGGGGTCTTATCCTGTTAAAAAGCTTTGCTTTTGAGGGTTCTGTTAAATTACCCCATCGTCTTTACAGAGCATAGCTCTTAGAAATTTTTTGGGGGAATTTTATTCCCCTCTTAATTAATGTTGACAGATGTGAAATTTATTTGCAGAGCACAGCTCTCGAGGGAGGTTAACTCCTTGGCCCAATGAGATTTCTCATTAAATGAGAATCCTCTTAAGATTTCATTCTTAATGAGTGACCGCCCCATCAATGATGGGACGCCATCTTGATTTTATTTTAGACTCTAAGAATCTTGATATTTAATTGCTAATCTTTTATTGAATTTTCTTTCCAGATACTATGGTTGCTTATCTGTATGATCTTGACGAGATTATCTCCTATGAAGACATTCTCGTCCAAAGCCGCTGTCAAGACCAGGAGTTTACAGATGCCCAATGCGTTGAGGTGATGCGTCGCTTGATGAATATAATGGTCGACTACTCCCCCGTCGCTCCGCTCTTTTGAAAATTATCGTGAGGGCGATTTGGGAAGCACTTCCTGAATTTAACGAGTCCATGCCGCTTGAGGCACTTGATGATACCGAAAACAGGGTGCACTCAGTATATCTGATAGGCCTAATCTCAAAGATACGGCGAGATGATCTTGTTGATATTTTGCATCAGGTCTTCCAACAGACGGAGATAATCTCCGCCTACCAAAGGACGGACGCTATCAGCGGGAATGCCGACGCTTGCATTTGTGAGAAAATGCATAAGAAAATGGTCAGAGAAGCCAGAAGAATTTTACTCAGACTTGCTTCTGAATTCTTAAATCCATGCCCAAAATTTAGTGTCTTGCCATTGTAAACATTTTGATGATATTTTGTTTTGTCGTTAACACTGACGTATAAATTTTTTCAAGTATGAATGGAAAAATTTCCCTTTCTTTTATACCACTGCTCACAGGTGCCTCGTGTGAAGTAGTAGTTACTTGTATAAAATGCCAGGGCCCCCGTGTTATATGCACGAGGCATGTGAGGCGCTTCCTCAGAGTTTTTAACTCCCGGTGCTGGCGCCCTCGTACAAGGCACGTGAGGTGCTGCCTCATTACTGAAGGTGTCTTTTCACTTTCTTTGCTTCCTATGGGTCAACTATCTTGTTCCCCATGCCCTTTTTTGCCTTGGAAATAGTTCCACCATGCACAAAATTTTCCGTGCGTAGATTTGAACGTTTCTCTTTATAACCCGAAGCTATGTCTTCCTTCTTCACTTCAAAGAGAAACCCATTTCTACTAGCAGAACTCAAACAAACCAAAAGCTATGGCTTGCAATCGTCCTCACGCTTTTATGAAACCATGGGAGGTGCCCATCGAGGAAACGATTCCTCGCTTTGATGCACGGCTAGTAGACCCTCTTCTTACCGTTGCTCAGTGTGACGTGGTGATGTAAGAGCTCTTGACTCGTAGGGGCTTTCCTCTTCCTATAGGCTCCATTTGGCTCCGGATGATCTTTCTATCCGTGCTTGCCGACATCCATCCTCATCCGGCAGAGATGACTCCGGCGATTCTTGATGCGGTGGAGGATAAGATCGAGTGCTTTCATGAGATACGTTTGATTACCCAGTTTTTGAGGGACCGTTCAGTTCAGCTGCTAAGCCAAATACGGGCTCAACAGGCTATCATGTCCGCCTTCGCTGATGAACACGGTGCTAATCGATGGGGAGTAACTTCTCGCGAAGATCGCCGGTTCAACATGGTGGAGAAGGCAGAGAAGGAATTGGAGAACTTTTTATTTTGTTTTGTCAACCCCTGTATTTCTGATCCCATATTTGGTGATCTCTTTCCCGTAGAGTAGTATGTTTAAATCAATGTATTTCTCTTATTATTGACTGTTGAATGTTTCCTGTTAAATGCTTCCTTTTCATTACATATTTGTATGTGTATCTCACCTCTGTGCATGAGCTTTATACTTTACCCTTAGGAATTTTTGCTAAGTGCGAGCGCCATTGTAGTGTCGTACATAAATCAGCACATTTTGGACACCATTTCCATTTAAGCAGGCACGTAGTCGTGAATGAACGCTTAGTGGGGCATGAACCAAAGACTCTCCTTACTGCCTTGCATAGTATATGGTTGGTGCTCGTAAGTTGCGCCTTTCTATCTCGACTGGACGTGAAGTAGTTTATATACCCATTTCGGAGTTTGTTTAGTTTACCTCCCCTGGGCTTGTAGGAAAATCTGTCCTAACGTTACAGTGCACCTCTGCTATTTAAGACAGAGGTCTGTTAGGGTGTGTAGTACTAAGGCGTTCCTGATACGCAGTCTCGCTGTCGTGTCTCAACTCCCTTCGGGGCTGGACAAGGTGTCCTCAAATAATCTCCCAGGTCATATTACCATCGGGAGAGCACATCCTCCCTAGAAATCGTGAGGATTACCAAGCATTCATCTCCTCCTTGAGTCGCCAGGATCTTGCTCGGATATTTTTTCCTTATGAATCTTGAGGACTTATAAGTAGCTTCTTTATTTCAGTGGTATGTAACTTTGGCAAATGTGGCCTGTAGATAGTCCATCTTGACTTCCTTGTAAGGCAGCGATGGCTTAGGAAACAGGTTCGGATCTGCCGCCTAAGACTTTTCAACTTTATGAGTCGTGAGGGTCTCATAAAGACTTTTCTCCCTACGAGTTGAGAGGATCCCGTAAGTGTATTTTTTCCTTAGGAGTTATGAGGACTCCTAAGTGCGTTTTCTCTTGAGAGTCGTAAGGATCTCACAAAAGAGTTTTCCACTTTTACAAGTCGAGAGAACTCGTAAGTGATTTTTTCCCTCCTTTTCGATATTCGACTTTGGAGAGTGTGGCCCGTGGATAGTATACAATAGTCCATCTTGGACTTACTTGCAAGGCCCCAGTGCTTAGGAAACAGGGTTAGGATCCTGTTGACTAAGGCTTTTTCCGTACGAGTCGAGAAGTTCTCGTAGGAACATTATTTTCCCTACGAGTCGAGACAAATCGAGAAGTTCTCGCAAGAATGTCCTAACATCACAGTTAACCTCTGCTGATAGAAGTCCGTTAGGGTCTATGGTACTAGGGCTTTTGTCCGTCGTACCATCGCGTTGGACAATGTATTCCCCGATATGCAATCTTGCTATTCGAGTAGCCCCATGACTATTATGTCTCTGATCCCTTCGGAGGCTGGAAAAGTCGTCTTCAAGTAATCTTCCAGGTGATATTACTGTCGAAAGAGCAAGCGTTAGGGATCTTTCATACCGCCTTTTACTTGAGGTTAGGCTCAGTTTAGGGAGCCCCGATGAGTCATGACCACTCCGCGCTGGTGTGGGATGATCTCCGATAGTATTTCCATTGTTTTTTATTGCCGTCAAGACCCTGAAGCGAGGGATCTTCCTTTGCTTTGTTTGTTGACATTGCGTCTGCAATATTGCGACGAATGTCGAGGTTGTCTCTAGGTTGGCTATGAACCGTCGAGTCTTGGAACAAAGGACTTTGCCAAGGTTCCATTGTTTTGACCTTGGGGTCAGTTGTTGACGTTGCGTCTGCATCCTGCTGGAGTGAGAAAGAACGCCGTGGTGATCTCTAGGCTGTAGATGTTGTCGCCGAGACCCTGAAGCTTGGGATCTTCCTTCGCTTCGTTTGTTGACATTGTGTCTGCTATATCGCGACGGATGTCGAGGTTGTCTCTAGGATGTCTGTGAACTGTCGAGTCTTGGAACTAGGGACTTTTCCATAGCTCCATTGTTTTGACCCTGGGGTCGGTTGTTGACGTTGCGTCTGCATCCTGCTGGAGTGAGATGGAACACCGTTGTTGATGCTTTCCGTGGTCGCAAATGACTTAATAGAGGGAGGCGCCATGTTGTTAAGTAAAGTCGGGGCCTTCATGGGCGGTCAGTGAGTTTGGGTCAAGATTTGACTCTCCCTTTTGACAGAGCCCGGTGCGAAAATGTGGTTCCCTCTTCGTTTGTGCCCATGGAATGTATACAGGGGTGGATGTGGACTCACCTACAGGGCAGAAGTTTCATTTTTTATTCTTTCTTTCCACGATGCTCTATCATTTCAGCTTTTTATATTGCGAACTTCGCGATTGCTCAGTCATTTCGGCTTTTTATCGCAGTGCCCAATCATTTCGGCTATTTTTTTCTTTTTACTCGCTACTTTTTATTGCGAGTTGCCCAAACATTTCGGCTATTTCATATGCATTTTTTTGCTCGCTGATTTTTTTTGCGAGTATGGAACTCGAGATCTGATACCAATCTTAGCATCAGCATCGCTACGACTGGAATGTGGCCAGGAGAGAATCATCATTTTTCTTGAAAGGACTTGGAATTTGACACCGATTTAGGCATCAGCATCGCTACAGCTGGGATATTGCCAGAAGTGAATCATCATTTTCCTTTGTCGATTTGAACAAAGGTGGCTTAGTAGACAGGGCTAGGATCCTGTCGACTAAGGCTTTTTGATTTTATGAGCCGTAAGGGTCTCATAAAGGGGTTTTCTCTCTACGAGTCATGAGGATCTCGTATGTGTATTTTCTCCTTAGGAATCGTGGGGGTCCTTAAGTGATATTTTCTTTTGCAAGTTGTAAGGATCCCACAAGAGTGTTTTCTTCTTACAAGTCGAGAGGACTTATAAGCATCGTTCACCATATGAGGACATTCCTCGTCATTGGTGGGACTTGGTGAGCGAACTTTTATTTGTGCCCATGGATTGTATATAAGGGTCAATATTGGACTGCTTGTAGGGCAACTTGGGGAGTGTGATGGCTTAAGAACGGGTTCAGGTCCCTGTATCTTAAGGCTTTTTAATCCTATGAGCCGTGAGGGTCTCGTAGGGGGGAATTCTTCTTACAAGTCGTGAGGATCTCGTAAGTGTAATTTCTCCTTAGGAATCGTGGGGATCCCTAATTGTGTTACTCCCTTGTGAGTCGTAAGGATCTCACGCAGGTGTTTTCTCCTTATAAGGTCGAGAGGACCTTGTAGGGGTTTTTATTTTAACGACATTGCGCCCTTTCGGATTTTTACAAACTCGCCGGTAGCCCTGTTGTTTTTACTCACGGAGCCCTTTCGGGTTTTCATCCGTACCCATTTTGGTTCTGGACGTACCGGTTTTTTTACCACTCTGTTTGTCAATGGCACTTAGGGGTGACTTCGCCACCGGGGTAGCTGTATAGCCAGCAGGATTTGAGTTGCAGTCCTTACCGTTGGGACTTGTGAACTTGAATTCCATTATCGCCGTGCTTGAGGCAACGTATTAGTTTAAGGACATCTCGGTCCGTTGTTAGCTTAGGGACATCTCGGTCCATTGTTAGCTTTGAGGCAAAGTTTTGCCAGATACTACTTATAGAGTCTTGACTCAGGCAGGCAGCAAGTGAACACGAGTGTCGTCGTCTATCATTAACATGAGTTGTGACTTGTCAAGCGTAGTATTTCTTAAGTAACCGGTCGTTTATTGGCCGGAAGGGTCTTTCACCATGTATATCCATGAGCAAATAGGCCCCACCTTGGTAGACCTTGTCTATGATGTACGGACCCTCATAGTTTGGCTCGAATTTCCCCCGCTTTGCACGGTTGGGGATCATAGGTCTTTTGATAACTAGCTCGAGTTCGCCTTGGCGGAACGTTCTCGGCCTGGTCTGTCTTTCGTATAAGCGCGTCATCCTTGCTTTGTAAGCTTTTAGGTTTCGCTGGGCCATGAGACGAGTTTCATCGAGGGCATCGAGCTCATCAAGACGAAGATGGGCATTTTCTTCATCCGTCAGCTCGTATCGAACTGCTACTCGTAGAGAGGGTAGCTCTATTTCCAAGGGAAGTACCGGTTCCGTGCCGAATACCAACGCGAATGGCGTTGTATTTGTGGCCGTTTTGAACGTAGTTCGATACACCCAGAGAGCTTCATGCAGTTTCTCGTGCCAGTCCTTTTTGTTTCTGGACACTGTTTTCTTTATGATCTTCGTTAATGTTTTGTTGAAAGCCTCAGCTAGACCGTTAGCTCGGGGATTATAAACTGAAGAATATCTCCAATCTATTTTATGCTGCTATGCGAAGCGACTGATTTTATGGCTTCTGTAGGCTGGCCCATTATCAGAGATAATTCGTCGCAGAGTGTCGAACCGATAAATGACATGAGTTCTGAAGAAATAGAGGATGTTCTCCGTCTTCACCTCCCTTAGCGGTACTGCCTCTGCCCACTTAGAGAAGTAATCGGTTGTTGCCAATATGAACCGATGTCCCCTGGACGATGCTGGCTCGATGGGCCTGATTATATCGGTTCCCCATATTTCAAACGGCAAACTGGCTACCGTTGGGTGTAGCGGATTTGGATGCTGGTGGATGAAGTCCCCGTGAATTTGGCACGAGTGACACTGCTTCGCATATTCGAGGCAGTCCTAGATCATCGTGGGCCAATAGTAACCCCTTCTCTTGATCTTCAACTTCATCTTTGGACCGGCTTGATGAGAACCGCAGAGTCCATCGTGAGTTTCTTGGACGACCCTCCTTGCTTCCTCCGGTCCCAAGCATCTTAGCCACAAACTGTCGAACAATCTCTTATATAGAGTATCATTGGATAAGGCAAAAGAAAGAGCTCGTTTCATGAGCTGATGTCTTGCCGACGCGTTTTCAGGTGTTTGATGGGATTTGAAGTAGTCTATGAAGACTTCTCTCCAATCCTTAGCCTTTTCTTCGTCTTTTATTTGGCAAGCTGCTTGTTTGGTCGCTTCCTTCCTTTCAGACGATTCCGGAGATATTTCTGCTGGCGCGAGAATCCGGCGGCTTTACACAATGATCCTTACATCATCGAGATTTTCGTCGGCCAGTTCTTTAGCGAGTTTGGATAATGCATCCGATTTTCTATTTTCTGCGCGCGGAATGCTCTCCAGAATGTAAGAGGGGATTTGTTTCAGCAATTACTGCACTCTCTCACCATATTTTACCAATTCTGGTTTGCATGTCTGATAGTCACAATTTACTTGGCTAACGACTAGCTGGGAATCTCCATATAAGAGGAGGTTTTCGATTCCCATGTCGACAGCAATCTCAAGACCAGCTATCAAAGCTTCGTACTCAGCCTCGTTGTTTGTTCTCGGCTCTGTTAATGAAAGGGCGAAACGCATTATCCCTCCTTGCGGAGTCACGAAGATAAGGCCCACCCCTGGTTTGATTATGGTGGTGTTGTGCTTTCGCTTCTTCTTGGAAGATGCCCCATCAAAGTAAAGTTCCCATCGAGAGTCATTTTCTTCGTCCTTTGTGTCGAATGAGTGTTCGTCCGGTAATTCACAATTTAAGCGAGAGTCGGCTGGTATCGGATGTTCGGCGAGGAAGTCGGCGATGGCCTGGCCCTTCACTGCCATGAGGGTTCGATAAATTATCAAGAACTCCATCAAGAGGAGGGCCCATTTAGCAAGAATTCCTGTTAGTATGGCTCTTGACATCAAATATTTGAGAGGATCCACCTTTGATATGAGATGGACCTCATGTGACAAGGCATAATGTCGAAGCTTCGTTATCGCGAAGATCAGTGCCAGGCAATGCTTTTCGATGGGGGGGTAGTTGTTTTCTGGCCCCAGGAGAACTCGACTCAAATAATAGAGAGCTCTCTCCTTTCCCTAATCGTTCTCATGTGCCCATAGCGCGCCTAGAGAACCTTCAAGGGCTTTTGGATACAGGATGAGGGGCTTTCCCTTGACCGAAGCGGTCAGTACCGGTGGATTCTGCAGATATTGCTTGATTTCGTCCAGTGCACTTTGGCATTGACGATCCCAAACGAGCAGGGTCCTCTTTTCATTAGATGGTGTTCATATTATAATTTTGCATTATTATATTCCCCATTCTTAATCATTTTACAAATAAATAGGTGCTTTTGATCCATGTATGTTAAATAGTTGCAGGTTACAGGTTCTCGGAACAATACAGTGAAAATGGTGAAAAGACGTTACAAAAGTGAGACTACGACCAACAAATAGAAGAATCTTTATGATACCGCCTACAGTTTAAGGAACAAACGAAGATTAGCAAACAGTTCGATTGCACCAAGTACAAAGGCAGCATAAGATTCAAGACTTCAACATGAAGCGAACGGTAAAAAGTCCACAACATTCTGCACTGTGGAAATCTGGAAGAAGATAGAAAAGATTCTGAAGAACCAAGTGAAGAAACCAGAAGCCAAATGCAACATGAAGCAGCCCTAAAATTTTGAGACAGAGACTCCACTATTTGGCCGCGGATCCGCGGCCAAACAAGGCATATGGTCGCGGATCCGAGGTCGTGCAGTGCACGTGTCGGCGAATGTCGGTGCGTGTCGGTGGAGTCGGTGCATTGACCCGGTTTTCTTAGGGTATTTTTGTAATTCTAGATATGGGACCCTAGGATTTCTATTATCTATAAATAGGAATCCTACAGCTCTTTTTGGATTATGCCTCTTTTTATTTTCCTAGATTAAAATTTTCATTTCTTGTAATTGTCAAAGAGTGCATCAATAAAAAAGTAAGTTTTTTTATCTTGAATTTGTTATTTGCAATTTTTATTTCTGCAATTTTTTTTATCTGCCGTAGTTATTTTCCGCACTTTAATTAGATTATTAAAAATCATAAAAATGAATTCCTTTATTAATTCTCTAATGAGTGAGTAGTTCCTCACTTGTTAGGGTTAGGTTTGGGGAAGGTTTGAGAGATGAAAATCTCTCACCCCTTTCTTGCCCGTTCAATATTTTAAAATAGGACTCTATGCAAACATACACACACCGCTCACTACTGCACCCTATCCCACGAGGTAGCGGTGATTTCATAGTTAAGACCGGTTGTGTTTAATTTCCATAGAGGTTAGGGTTAAGAGTTAAGAAAGGACGGACAAGGACCAAAGGGAAGAAACCTAGTTTCTTCCCGATCGTGCTAATCCCCTTTGTTAACTATTACTTTAACACCTAAAAGTTCTTAATTAGGGCAAAGAAAGCGGTGAGAATAATTGACTTTCCAAACTAACCTAATCCTAACCCTAGCAAGGTTTTAATCCTAATCAAACTCAACTTCAGTTTTTATTGAAAATCAAAACCTACCACAAATAGGAATTGACTCGTTAGAACAACTAGAAAATACACGTTTTCCCTGTGGACCGACCCGTACTCAACCGGCTAGCTACCAAGCGACACCGTTCTTGATTGCGGTTAATTCTTTGATTTCAAAACGCATAAGCAAAATCTACATCAATCAAATGGCGCCGTTGCCGGGGATGGCGTAGTTATTTTCGTTTTGTAATTTCGGGTAAATTAAAAATTAAAAAAATCATAAAAACTGAAAAATATAAAAACAAAAAAAAATTTATCATCTTGTTATTTTTTGAAGGGTTTTCGTGTGAATTGTGCAGGATCGGAAAGACGAACAGATTCAGATCTGGAAAAATCCAGTGAGCAAAATAGCAAACAGCAGATCTGAACAAACAGAGAAGAACGACAACAGAGAAACAGAAAATTTTGGAGGCCTGATTCAACTCTCCTACCGCGGAACCGCCGCAATATCAAGCATTCTGCCGCGGAACCGCGGCACTTAGCTGACGGTTCTTTGCGCAAAACATCTCCCCATTCTCCAATAACTTGATCTTGTGTAGGATTCTTTGCGCTGCAATAAAAAAAATTTGGCAAGTGTTTTGGATTTTTTTGTGTTTACTGCTTTGCATTTTTAAAAACGGACTTTTAAGGGGCTATAACACCAATCCAGATTAGGTGGGGATTTCATTACTCTTCCTAGAACCCCAAAAATCATAAAAAGCATTCGCATCAACCATCGAGTTAATTAAAAAAATATTAGACTCAGCCAATAAGGACTGTCGTGCTCATTAGAACAAAGGAAAAGTTGTAGGCATCGATCGTTTATCTAAACCAGATTTTGTGGTGCCTAGGCTAGACAAGTGGGAAAGGTTATTTTAAAAGGCCCGTCTCACGGTGATTCGTGAGCGGATCCCTTCTTTCTTTACTTGTGCTTACCTGGCCACAATTGGCGGTGAAGAGGCGATTTGAGGATCTCACAACTTGCCCTTTGGAACAGTTAGGAGCGGTCTAGTTGACTTAGGAGACCCTAGCTCTTGATTGTGCATATTGTGATTGCTTGAACGTGTGTCTAAGCTCCTTATAAAAAATCTTTTGCAAAAACTCCTTATAAAACAAAACACACAAAACAAAAAAATTTACAAAAAAAAAAGACTTGCCAATTTGTCGCTAGTAATCCACTACACCCTACTTTCTCTCATTGACATTTTCTTACCCCCACTTTCTGTTTTTACCTTTTGACTACACTACACATCTTTAGTGTATGTCCAGTTGGACTAAGGACACTAGCGCCCATTTAGTCCGTGTCTCGTTAGTGCCTACTGACGACGCTTTCGACTCTGAAGTCGAAATTCCCTCTACTTCTTTATCTTCATCTTCATATTCATCATCTTCTAAGGAGATGTCGGGATTTAATCCTAACAACCCCTTACCTACGGGACTGATTCCACCCCCACTGGGTGCGAATAACCTACCACACCCTCCTGTTGAAGCGCCCCAACGAATCGCGCTCCAGGATCTTTTCTATCCTATCCGCACCGCACTTCCCACTTGTCTTTCACTTCCACCGGCTAATGGGGATAACTTTGAAATTAAATCCCACTTCATCAATATGTTGCCCAAATTTCACGGGCTGGAATCCGAAGATGTCTACATCTTCATTAACAAATTGCAGAATGTTTGCGCAATGATGAAGACCACACAACTTTCTGATGATGCTATAAGGCTACGTGTCATTCCATTCAGTTTATGTGACCTAGCCGAAAAATGGTTATATAGCACAGTATCACACTCCATAAAAAATTGGAAAGAGTTTGTTAAGGCTTTTCTAAAAACGGTTTACCCACACCACAAGACCGTGAGAATTCACAATGAAATTATTCAATTTTCCCAGCTTCCTTCCGAACCTTTTTGGAAGTGTTTTGAAAGAATTAAGGACCTACTTGTTCAGTGCCCTCACCACGGTATCGAGAATTGGCAACTTTGCCAAACTTTATACGAATGACTGAATCCAGCAACTAAGCAGTTGTTGGAAACCATTTGTGAAGGTCACTTTCTTACAAAATCAAGCGAGGAAGCTTGGCAATTTCTCGACGATCTTGCTGAACAAACACTTCAGTGGGAAAGCACTAAGACCACTTCATTTACTTCATCAGGTCGGTCTAGGGCAAGCATACATCAACTTGATATGTCGATTGCAATGAAGGCCGAAATGGCTGCACTCACGAAAAAACTAGAAGCAATTGAGAGCAAATTCTCATCGCCTTCTCCTGCTCCAGCTTTACCCCCACGCACTGTTTGCGCTTGTTGTTCGGATCCGTTTCATCTAACTGAAGAGTGTTCTTACAACCCGCCTGTTCAAGGACAAGATCAAGTCAATGCTGCCTTTCAGCAAAGACAAAGAAATGATCCATACTCTACAACTTACAATCCTGGTTGGAGGAGCCACCTAAATTTTGCTTGGAATCAAAATCAACAACAATTCCAAGACAATAACAACTTTCAGAGGCCTCCTCCACAACAACAAGCCCCTCAACAAACTCAATATCAGCAACCTTTCCAATCCCAACCTTACCCAAACCAAATGAACAATTTTGTACCAAACAACTCTTATCCTCAAAACAATTTTGTTCAGCCGAATAATGATAAGGTTTCCTCGCTAGAACGAAGTCTGGATGTGTTTCTAAAACAATCTACACAATCCTCAGCAAGCATCCAGTCTTCCATCCAATCTTTGGTGCAACACACTGCTTCACATGATCATAGCATCAAAACAATTGAAGCCCAAATTGCACAACTGAATGCCGCATTAAGCGAGCGAGAAAAAGGAAAGCTTATGTCTCAACCATTGCCAAATCCCGGTCACACACACAACGTACATGCTGCTTATGAACAACAAAATCATAATGTGAATGCTGTGACTACGTTGAGATCTGGAAGAGTGTTGCACAATAATGTGGGTATTAGTGATGAAACCCCGGCCGCCGCTTCTTCTTCTTCATCATCTTCTTTTTCTTCATCTTCTTCTTCGTCGGAGCCTGTTCTTCATTCTTCACAAGGCTCTTCTTCTTCTAATTCGAACGGACCCACATCTCACTCCACGATAACACCAACACTGGGATCCGTTCCAACTCCGCAATCTACTCCACAAATATTGGACTCAACAAATTTTCAAAATATTCCATTTCCAAACAGGTTGAGATCCAATAAACAAACTCCACAAATGGAGAAGATTGTGGAGTTATTCAAACAAGTTAGCATTAACATATCTCTCTTGGATGAAATCCAACAAGTCCCTTCTTACGCTAAAATCTTGAAGGACTTATGTACCAAGAAGAGGAAGTCTCAGATACCCAAGAAAGTATTCGTAGCTAATGCCGTGAGCAATGCTCTTACCCAACCTTTGCCCCAAAAACGAAAGGACCCTGGCTGTCCTACAATTTCAATAACAATTGGGGATAAGAACATCAATCGCGCACTTTTAGATCTTGGTTCCAGTGTTAACCTGCTTCCCTATTCCGTTTATGAGCAATTAGGCGTTGGAGAGTTGAAATCCACTCATTGTACTCTCCAAATGGCTGATCGATCCATTGAAGGGTTAGCTTAACATCTTGTGAAGGTTTTGGCAAGCATCAATCATCCTACTTTAAAATTTTAGTGGTGCTAAACGAACCCTAACCAAGATCTTAACTAGAGAATTAAGGTTAACAATACATGTAAACAACTTTACATCTAAGAGAGGGGGATTACAACCTTTGTAGTCCGTTCCTTCGCTTCATAAGCTCCGAGTAGTAGTCCCTTCGCCGCGATCCATGAACTTCTGGACTCTAGAGAGCCTCCATAAGCCGAATGATCTATGCTTGCTTGAAGTCTTCCTTTTCGAAGATGATCTACCTTGAAGAATCTTTAACCCAAGGTTACACTTCACTAAACAACTTATTAGAGAAGTGGACGCCCTAATCTAAGTGGCTAGAATAGATGAGGATGATGAAGTAGGAATTTAGCTCTCTTTTGTTTTCAATTTCTCACACTAAATCATCATATGTAAAAATCTGGCAAGATTTTTCAAGGAAGAAGAAGAAGAAGAAGAAAAGTTTTTGTGATGAATAATGAAATTATAGTTGTGGTTACAAATCCAACCATGGGTTAAGTATGAAGGCTTAACCCTTGTAGAGAATAAACTAGGGTAAAGGGTTTGGGATGGGTTAAGAAATATCTACACAAAATATCAAGACAAAATATCTAAGCTAAAAACAAAAGAAAGCTTCATGAAGCTTCACGAAAAAGCTAACCCAAATGCTAACCCAAATCAAACCCTAACTTGTTTTAATCTTCACAAAATATGTTGTATTTGTAACCCTGACTTGTTACAATAATATATATCACATATATAATATATTTTGCAACAAAAGAAAATAATACAATTAACATATATCGCATATATATCAATGTATTATCCGGTGAGAAAATGAATCAATAAAGCAAGCTTATATTAGTTAACATAATGTAATATATCACATATATAATTATAAATTAAATTATCGAATCAACACTTGATCCGACAATCCGGCTATATAGCATATAACCGACTAATATAACATGTACCGATTCATCGAATCAACACTTGATCCGATGACCCGGCTATATCACATATACCCGGCCGATATCATATATCGCGAGAATAGAATACGGTATCTCATATTGTATTATTCTCGGTGCCGCACATATCACATATGTGCTCCTACTCCGTTTTGCCTGAGCCAGGAAACCTCTGTGTAGGATTCTGAAGAATCGTCAATACGCCGGCAGTAGGTGATGATCATATCAAACACCCACAAGCTGCAAGCGTTCAGCTAAACGTAACAGCCACCCGTGTATTGAGCAATCAGAAGATCAACAAGCAAGCCTGTATATTCTCCTGTGAATCCAATCAGCAAACACTACCGTACAGTCCGGTCTCTTCGTCTGATATGTTGCATATCTAGTCTAGGAGTGGTAAAATGTCAGAACCCAGTAACCGATAAGTATTGTCGATGTAAGGCTCATAACGGGTCGAGAAACTACTGATAACACTTACCAGTAAATCTCCATATCAGCCCTGGCCAGGGACTTCCAGTTATAGCCAATCAAACACAGCACAACATCAACTCCCTATACCAGGAGAGACGAAACCCCTCCTATCGCACATTGCCTCCATGTGATTCGGGACTGTACCCAAAAGCCACCGTTTTGCACGCCCTCTTGGACGTGGTAAGGTGGAAATCAAAGCACAGTGGGAATCACACAAGACTCTATGAAGATCTTGGGTCTACAGACTAACCTGTACCAGTGTCACCGGAGAACTGCTATCTGACGATAGGTATAATACCATCCAGGAGTTCTCGGCGAGTCCGTTCAGTGTACCCAGTCTCCACTGAGCACCCGTACACCATCTTTGATTTCCAACACCAATAGATATAGGATCATCCATCGCCCATCATATAGGTCAAGATGCATGTACGCTAGTCTACGCTGGAGTATCGATGCCCTGTCTCGATACACCCTCGACTAGGAACAGTTATAGGATGTACTCGTTGACTACCCTGGCCCCACTAGTATGATCTCATCATAGTCCTAGTAGTCGAGTATATATCCTAAGGGCTTTATCAACACGTGATCACAAAACAGTATTCGTTAACATGTTAAGATAAAGTGAAACCAGATAGCATACTATCATATCGAGCAAGAAAGTCCTCCCTATATATATCCAAGCATCCATTATAATATACATCACATGTACAACAATGGCCTCTAGGGCATACATATAACTAACAATCTCCAACTTGCACTAAGGCCAGCTGTTGTAGTATCTCATACCCAACATCCCGAAAAGTCTCTCAAATTGTATCTGAGGAATGACCTTTGTGAGTGGATCCGCAATGTTGTCCTTCGTATCAACTCTCCTGACCTCGATCTCCCGGCGATCAACTATCTCCCGGATCAGGTGATACCGCCTCAGAATATGTCTGGACTTCTGATGGGACTGGGTTCCTTGGCCAAAGCCACGGCTCCATTATTATCACAATAAAAAGGTATTGGATACTCAATGTACGGAACCACACCAAGTTCAGTGATGAACTTCTTTATCCAGACAGCCTCTTTGGCAGCATCGTTGGCAGCGATGTATTCAGCCTCCATCGTCGAGTCTGCCACGGTTTCCTGTTTGGAACTCTTCCAACAAACCGCCCCTCCATTTAGGGTAAAGACAAATCCCGAGTGCGACTTAGAGTCGTCCTTATCACTTTGGAAGCTCGAATCGGTAAAGGGCTCCACCTGGAGTTCTCCGTTATCATACACCAAGAACATCTCTTTAGTCCTACTCAAGTACTTGAGAATGTTCTTCACAGTTGTCCAGTGATTCTCTCCAGGATCCGCTTGATATCTACTCACTACACTTAGTGAGTATGCTACATCGGGTCTGGTACATAGCATCACGTACATGATAGAGTCTATTGCCGAAGCATAGGGTATCCCTTGCATGCGAGCTCTCTCCAAATCAGTCTTGGGAGACATCTCTTTGGAGAGAGTGAGTCCAGAGATCGTGGGTAAATTCCCACGCTTAGATTCTTCCATACTAAACCTCTTTAGTATGGTGTCAATATACCTGGATTGGTACAATCCCAGTATCCGTCTAGATCTATCTCTATAGATCTTAATCCCCAAAATGCAGGAGGCATCACCTAGATCTTTCATTGAGAATCTATGCGATAAGAAGAGCTTGACCGAGTGCAGCATAGGAATATCATTTCCTATCAAGAGTATGTCATCCACGTACAATATGATGAAAACAACCTTACTCTCTGCCACCTTCTTGTATATACAAGGTTCATCTATGTTTTTGATGAAATCAAACTCTTTGACTACAACATCAAAACAGATGTTCCAACTCCGCGATGCCTGCTTTAACCCGTAGATGGATTTAAGCAGCTTGCATACCTTTCCGCTGCTCCCACTATCTACGAAGCCCTCTGGCTGAGTCATGTACACGCACTCCTCTAAATCACCATTTAGAAAGGCGGTCTTAACATCCATTTGCCAGATTTCGAAGTCATGGTATGCAGCAATGGCAAGTAAGATATGGATGGACTTAAGCATAGCCACTGGAGAAAAGGTTTCGTCATAATCAACACCTGGTCGTTGACGAAAACCCTTTACAACAAGTCTAGCTTTGTAAGTCTCAACTTCTCCATCCACACCAAGTTTCTTCTTAAAGATCCATTTGCTCCCAATGGGTTTTACCCCTTCAGGATTAACTTCCAAAGTCCAAACTTTGTTGGTGTACATGGATTCCATCTCAGATCGTATTGCATCCAGCCATTTCACAGAGTCCCCACTCGTGATGGCCTGCTCGAAGCTAGTTGGGTCATCATCTTCCATGATGCAATCCTCACTTCCACCGTCAATGAGAAAACCGTAGTATCTCTCAGGTGGATGAGGAACCCTGCTAGATCGGCGGAGAGGCTGGGGTTCGTTGGGGACTACTGAATCCTCTGGTTCCACCATATCTTCTGTCGTAGTTTGTGTTGCTGGAACTTCTTCCAGTTCTACCTCCTCGCCACTAATTTCCTTAGTAAGAAATTCCTTTTCTAAAAAGGTAGCATGTCGAGAAATAAACACCTTTTGTTCCTCAGTGTGGTAGAAGATATACCCTTGTGAGTTCTTGGGATATCCTACAAACTTGCACAGGACAGACCTTGCCTCGAGTTTGTCCGGATTGTGCTTTTTGACATAGGTCGGACAACCCCATATCTTAACATACTTAAGAGATGGTCTCTTCCCCTTCCATATCTCATATGGAGTGGTAGGCACTGATTTGGTTAGAACCATATTCAATAGGTGTATGGATGTCTCAAGCGCATACCACCAAAAGGAAATTGATAACTCGGCATTGCTCATCATAGAGCGCACCATATCTAATAGGGTGTGATTCCTCCGCTCCGATACACCATTGTGCTGTGGTGTATAGGGAGGAGTAAGCTGAGAGAGAATCCCATTCTCTTTTAGATAATCGAGGAATTCATTGCTCAAGTATTTTCCTCCTCGATCAGATCGAAGGATTTTAATACTTTTACCCGTTTGGTTCTCTACTTCGTTCTTATATTCTCTGAATTTCTCAAAAACTTCAGACTTGTGTTTCAACAGGAACACATGTCCGTATCTTGAGAGATCGTCAGTGAATGTAATGAAGTACGAGAAACCATTCCTGGCATGTGTAGACATGGGACCACAGATATCACTATGTATCAGTCCCAAGAGTTCTGTAACTCTTTCTCCGTGTCCACTAAACGGAGTTTTGATCATTTTACCTTTGAGACATGAATGGAAAGTTTCATAAGATGATAATTCGAACGCATTTAAATAACCATCTTTATGTAACTTAGCTAGTCGTGCCGCATTGATATGACCAAGTCTACAATGCCACAAGAAGGATTCGTTCATTTCTGAACTTTTCCTCTTGTGTGTGTTCTGTATATTAAGAACTGTGTTTTGATTTAGAACGTATATGTCATTATTTAACGAGCCTGATCCAATCAACTTTTGATTTAGGAAGATATTCATAACATTATCCTGTATTACAAAATTATATCCTTCTTTACTTAATAAAGAAACTGATATAATGTTGCATATCATGTTCGGTATATAACAGCATTCGTTTAGAATCAATGTATTATCACTTGGTAATACAAGGTGATATTCGCCAACTGCTTTGGCTGCAACATTTGTACCATTCCCTACTCTTACGGAATGATCACCCATTCCCAGTTCTCTATCTTTCTTTAGCCCATGCAATATATTGCATATGTGAGATCCTGATCCGGTATCTAATGCCCAGGACGTAGAGTGAACTGAGAAACAGTTCTCGGTAATTAACACATCCGAAGAAGATACATCAACATGTTTATTCTTCGTTTGGGCGGCGTGTGAATTCTAGTATTCCCCTATTTCCTATTCAGTCTTATAATAATTATAAGAAAGAACGGAACCAACGTTCCCCTGCTTAGTATAACAAGCGGGTTCGGTCAATACATCCATATTATTATCTTGATTAAGGCCTGACATGGTCGCTACTTGGAGAGAGAGAGAAGAAAACACTTTAGCGTGCGCTCTTATAAGATTAGATTGGTTATTATCTTATCTAATCAGGATGGCTCCCACTGTTTTAATCAAATCTTCCTTCAAACCCTAGCCGGGATTAATTACACCCTACAAGTTCGCCAATCTTTCAGCCAGATCAGTGTTAGTACTTTGAGGGAGGTTTCTCGTGCTTTCGCACGGACCTAATTAAAATAAACCTCGTTTTCCCAGATGCATAACCCCGTTAACACCTTTCTAGATACCTACTTGATCGGCTAATTGTCCTGTGTAAAATTCTCCCAGGAGTAACTCTTACTCGCAATGGGTATCGGGATCCAACTATCTCATAGAAGGTATGCAATCTCATTGCAAATTTCAACACTTAAAATTCCCGATAATATCTTTTACCCCTAACGTGCTATGACCTTGACGAATGCCAACAAACCATAGTCCGCTAGTCAAGTTCAACCCGTACATTTCTTGATTGAATTAAACCCACACGCACGACCCTTGATGAAAGACAACAAAGCCGTACGACTACCCTAACCCAATCGCATCATATGCTGCAGATAAGCAGTAAATAACTACTGCACACTACGCCTTGACGAAAGCCAACAAACGCGGTACTTATACTAAATATTGCTTATCTGAAATGTCAGAGGGCTACGCAAGTTTTTCTGAAAACCATGAGCGTAATGAACTTGATATCGTTGTAGAAACAAGTGATTTTGAAAAAGGAATGTTTTTTAGGCTTTTCTAATTTCACTAAAGAGGTCACTCCCGATGAAGGGTTCTCGGCTCTTTCCTCATCGAATAAGGTGCTGGATATTTCATAAATACCGTTGTGTAAAGCAAGAACTATAGAAGCAATCAAAAACTAAACCGTGAGTTTGTAGCATCTGCCAGTTTTGCAAAAGAGGTTACTCCCGGTGAAAGGATCTCGGCTCTTTCCTTATCGAATAAGGTGCTGGATATTCTACAAGGAATACCGCTATGCAAAGCAAGAACTGTAGTTACCCTTTTGAAAAATTTGATTCTACAACATCTTTTAGGTTTCTTTTCTTTTATTAATCTCATTAATAAAACCCATCATTTAAGCTTCCTAAGCATCACAGAAGAAACGAAAGCAGCAATATTTATATATCAACATATAGTATAAGCATTCATCTCAGGCGATAATATGATCTCATCACATAACATTGCAGCAAAAGTCAACATAAGAAATATTGGATATACTAGGACGTCCGTGTTTTAGTTTGAGCCTGCATAAAACACAGATTCCACAATCACGATGAATAGCCAAACCCACATCCCTATACCCCTACGAGAGCGGCAACTAACCCTGCCAATTCTAGGGTTAGGAGACCCGGTCTCGACTCCTCGATATGGCCTTCCACTGGACCCTAGAACCCGGTTACTTGTGCTCCCCTCCTCGGGTCTATCCTAATGCAGAAAAGTAAATAATATACAATGGTGACATCATCCTCTCTAATTTTTATGAGTATTTTTAATAAGGAAAAAACCATCTTTTTAAAAAATTTCCAGAGAGGGGGTTAAATATGAGGGTTCGGGGTTCGATCGGACTTTTAACTTCATCTACACGTCGCCTAATTCTCTAGCTTGGCTCTGATACCACTGAAGGGTTAGCTTAACACCTTGTGAAGGTTTTGGAAAGCATCAATCATGCTACTTTAAAATTTTTGTGGTGTTAAACGAACCCAAACCAAGATCTTAACTAGAGAATTAGGGTTAACAATGCATGTAAACAACTTTACATCTAAGAGAGAGGGATTACAAACTTTGTAGTCCGTTCCTTCACTTCATAAGCTCCGAGTAGTAGTCCCTTCGCCGCGATCCATGAACTTCTGGACTCTAGAGAGCCTCCACAAGCCGAATGATCCATGCTTGCTTGAAGTCTTCCTTTTCGAAGATGATCTACCTCGAAGAATCTTTAACCCAAGCTTACACTTCACTAAACAACTTATTAGAGAAGTGAACACCCTAATCTAAGTGGCTAGAATAGATGAGAATGATGAAGTAGGAATTTAGTTCTCTTTTGTTTTCAATTTCTCACACTAAATCATTACATGTAAAAAGCTAGCAAGATTTTTCAAGGAAGAAGAAGAAGAAGAAGAAGAAGAAAAGTTTTTATGATGAATAATGAAATTATAGTTGAGGTTACAAATCCAACCATGGGTTAAGTATGAAGGCTTAACCCTTGTAGAGAATAAACTAGGGTAAAGGGTTTGGGTTGGGTTAAGAAATATCAAGAAAAAATATCTAAGCTAAAAACAAAAGAAAGCTTCATGAAAAAGCTAACCCAAATCAAACCCTAACTTGTTTTAATCTTCACAAAACATGTTGTATTTGTAATCCTAACTTGTTACAATAATATATATCACATATATAATATATTTTGCAACAAAAGAAAATAATACAATTAACATATATCGCATATATATCAATGTATTATCCGGTGAGAAAATGAATCGATAAAGCGAGCTTATATTAGTTAACGTAATGTAATATATCACATATATAATTATACATTAAATTATCGAATTAACACTTGATCCGACAATCCGGCTATATAGCATATAACCGACTAATATAACATGTTACCGATTCATCGAATCAACACTTGATCCGATGACCCGGCTATATTACATATACCCGGCCGATATCATATATCGCAAGAATATAATACGGTATCGCATATCGTATTATTCTCGGTGCCGCACATATCACATATGTGCTCCTACTCCGTTTTGCCTGAGCCAGAAAACCTCTGTGTAGGACTCTAAAGAATCGTCAATACGCCGGCAGTAGGTGATGATTATATCAAACACTCACAAGCTGCAAGCGGTCAGCTAAACGTAACAGCCACCCGTTTATTGAGCAATCTGAAGATCAACAAGCAAGCATGTACATTCTCCTGTGAATCCAATCAGTAAACACTACCGTACAGTCCGGTCTCTTCGTCTGATATGTTGTATATCTAGTCTAGGGGTGGTAAAACTTCAGACCCCAGTAAACAATAAGTCGTGTCGATATAAGGCTCATAACGGGTCGAGAAACTACTGATAACACTTATCAGTAAATCTCCATATCAGCCCTGGCCAGGGACTTCCAGTTATAGCCAATCGAATACAGCACAACATCAACTCCTTATACCGGGAGAGACGAAACCCCTCCTATCGCTCATTGCCTCCATGTGATTCGGGACTGTACCCAAAAGCCACCGTTTTTCACTCCCTCTTGGACGTGGTAAGGTGGAAATCAAAG
The DNA here is from genome assembly GCA_030015575.1 of Agapanthus africanus. NCBI lineage: Eukaryota > Viridiplantae > Streptophyta > Magnoliopsida > Asparagales > Amaryllidaceae > Agapanthus > Agapanthus africanus. The sequence goes on along the minus strand of CM057337.1, from coordinate 34,331,801 downwards.
CACAGTAGGAATCACACAAGACTCTATGACGATCTTGGGTCTACAGACTAACATGTACCAGTGTCACCGGAGAACTGCTATCTGATGATAGGTATAATACCATCCAGGAGTTCTCGGTGAATCCGTTCAGTGTACCCAGTCTCCACTGAGCACCCGTACACCATCTTTGATGTCCAACACCAATGGATATAGAATCATCCATCGCCTCTCTATATATATCCAAGCATCCATTATAATATACATCACATGTACAACAATGGCCTCTAGGGCATACTTATAACTAACATCCATCACCCATCCTAGGAGTGAGTTAGATGATGTGTTGATTAAAGTAGGGGACTTCATATTCCCCGTTGGTTTCATTGTTATGGACACACAGCCTGTGGCTAACCCACGGAACCAAATTCCGGTGATCCTCGGTCGACCATTTTTGGCCACTTCCAATACTGTAATCAACTGTCATAACGGCTCTATGACTCTATCCTCCGGGAAGATATCAAGTGAGTTTAACATTTACAAGATGGGAAGTCTGCCCTCCGAAACTTCTGCTCATGCATGTTCTGTCGAATTAATGGATGTCGACAGCAGCGAATTTGATCCGCTTCCGGATACCGATCTAAATTCTATTCATACGTTGTTTGACCCAACTATGTATTATACAGATACATACTCTTCCATTAAGTTGTCCGGGTCAACATTTAACGCTGATTATGAATCTTTCATGGAGTCTAGAGATCGCCCCACTCTTTCTGATAACATTATTCTTCGGGGTATCGATGAAAGCTTTGAGGAAATTTTCGCTGATGAGCTCGCATTTTTAGCAAACACAGGTGTTGAGATGAATCAACTCCAAAAAGAAATTGAACCTCCGCCCCTTCTTTTTGGCAATCACAAAAATGCGAGTAATCCATCGTCACAATCCCTTTGTTGTCTCTTAAAATTGAGATGCAATCCATTTCTGTTACACCACTCATTTCTTCCCCACTTTTTTGTGATTCTAGACAACATCCTCTTCCACCAACCACTGTGTTCACTGATAAATTTTTCAAATGGTTGGTATTGACTTTTGGCCTTTGCAAAGCTTGACATTGACTTGTAACATTGTTTAATTCAAGTTTGGGGAGATTATGTTGGCTCTTGAAAGAAAATGATTTTTAGCCAACCGTATGATTGGGGGTACGTTTACCACTTGTAAATATAAAAATAAAAAAAAATTGGGTATTTTTGTAAATTTTCAGATTTAATAAAATAAAAAAAAATTAAAAAATTTATTTGCAAATAATTTCCTCTTTTTAAGAGGGGTTTTTTGCAAATACCCATCACACTTTCCCCTATATATATAGAACCCGACCCTCACTGCGAAATATCAAACCCTAATTTCATCTCTCTAAAAGAACCCTAGCCGCCACCAAAGTTCTGCAGCTCTATCTCGTCGCCGCGCCGCGCTTCCGCCGCAGGAACCAGCATTCAACCGCGCTTCCGCCGCATCCCTGCCGCGTCATCCTCTGAAATTCTCAGAGGCAGTTCGATCTCAAAACTCTACTCTGTTTAAATTTTTTTTTAGATCTGTAGATTATCTGTGATGGCACCAAATATGCAGTTAGAACGTGATTTCTCACAGATCTTTTCACACACGATATATGGGAGTTATTTTGCTGATGAAATAATACGGAGGGGCTGGAATTTTTTAATATATAATCACCCAAATGGTTACGCCCTTCCAGATCTAGTCACTCGTTTTTACAAGTGCTTGGAAGACGGCTGCCTTGCACAATATGGCTTTATAAAATTAATGTTGGGCGATAGGGAGATAATTATTGATAGAGACTTCATACATGAAGTCACTTTAATCCCTAGGTTACCTGTTCATGATCAACCCCTTCAGTTTGAAGACTACATGCCCTTAATGGGTAATGATTGCTCGAGGGAACCAAGGAAAGGAATACAAGCGAGAACCCTTTTCGCTAACGTTTTAACCGTGTGCCGGTGGGCACAAAACAATATTTTTAGGAGTTCCCATAACACCACATTTTTCACCCCATCACTGCATATCGTGCACACCCTTATGACTAGGAACCCTAGATTCGACATGTGCACGGTTCTGCTTAACTCAATTGGTGCTGGCAAAAGGGCCGCGAACTACCCATGCTCCATGCTAGTGACACAACTGTGTCGCCATTTCCTCCCTGTGGAGGAATTTGAATTTTACATGCATGGAGGTATACCCATCAGGCCTCTCATTGAGGGAGTATCTACGTCCTATACACGCTTGACTGATATTTGGTCACGAACAGAACCGGCGGAACATGTGCCCGCCAGAACACCTAGCTCCAGCTCAACCGCGAGCGATGGAGAGCTCACCCCCTTAGAACATGCATATTTAATGAGAAGAGCCATTAGGGGGATTGACGAATTGAGGGGGATGATGAGAGAGCATGATCGACGTCTGATAGAAGTAGAGCAGGGGGTCCGAACCCTTCTAGTTAGGGAGGAGCGTTCCCGTTCATGCTCAAGGGCACGGCGAAGGGCCGAGCAGTGAGGGCACTATTTTTGGTAAGTTTGGGAGAGGAGGTGGTTGTAAATAGTTTTCATTGCATTGCATATTTTTATTTTTGTATATATTTTTTCTTTTTCTTTTGCATGTTTAATTCTGCATTGCATCTTTATAAAAAATTATAAAAATTTAAAAAAAATGAAAAGAAAATATATATAAAAAGGAAAAAATCAAATAAAAACTGAAAATTTTAAAAATTATAAAAATTGAAAAATTCAATTTTGACCATAATTGACTTAAGTTTGATAAGACGATTAACTAGCTAGGAAAAACTAGATCCCTAAACTTAGTAAATTAAAAATTCTAAAAATAACCCTTCTTAAAATTTAACGGTAGAAAATATATGTCCTTGTAGTTTACTTAGAAATAGGCAAATTTTGAGTTCAGTTCTTGGGCTAAGTCAAAATAAGGGAAGAGTATTGAAATTTTTATTGAAGTGTAAGTCTGAAAAATAATTCCTAAGTTTAAGTCTAAATTCTGAAAATATATACCCTACAACTTGCACAAACACGAACCTTGAAACTTGGAATAGTAGAGGATACCTTGAAATGCTCTTGTCTAAAATCCTTAGTATGAAGAAAAATAAAATTATAAGTATGAATAAAGAGATATAAAAAAAATGAACACTGGTTTTGTGATTACTTAAGGCTGCGTAAAATAAAAAATATATAGCGAGGGTGCTTTATCACCCAGTGCCTTAGACCAACTGGTTTGGGAGTCACTGCTAAAGCCTTAAGTATTACAAGACAAGGAATTACGCCTTAATGCGCAAACACATTTTGTAATCGGTCGCTAGTACCTCAAGAATTATTAACGGTCGCATGAAGGATGTGTGAGCAATTTCATCTAAAACTTCACCAACTAAAAGTACTTTGGATGATAGACAAGAGTATAATAGCTTGAATTGAATTTCCAAGTGTATGGGTGATACATACAAACACGTAGGGGTATATGATTGGGGTTTGGATGAGAGATAGGAATGAAAAATAGGACTTATATCTCTAGTAGAGATGATAAAAATTCTTAAGTTGAGATGGAACCTTAGAAGGAAAATTCAAAAGATACTGAAAGCTAAATAAATTTACAGAACATATATAATCTTAACTTAAATGAAAAGAAAGCGTGAAAATATGGGTTGATGATTTCTAAGTAGAGGATAATAGAATTTCTTGCTAGAACACCGAATTGAAGAATGAAAGTCAATAGGCCAAATTGATTGGATTTGTGGGTAGTATCCGCTGAAAACCCTCAGGAGACAACACTCCTCCTACTAGGGACACCTAGAGGTTTAACGGCTTGTTACACGAGCTCAGTGCAATCGTGTTTCCCTGCGAAAGTGATGTTAGGCTTTTTCGAGAATAAAACTAGTTTTGCTCGGGACAAGCAAAAGATAAGTTTGGGGGTATTTGTTCATATCATAATTTTGCATTATTATATTCCCCATTCTTAATCATTTTACAAATAAATAGGTGTTTTTGATCCATGTCTGTTAAATAGTTGCAGGTTATAGGTTCTCGGAACAATACAGTGAAAATGGTGAAAAGACGCTACAAAAGTGAGACTACGACCAACAAATAGAAGAATCTTTATGATGCCGCCTACAGTTTAAGGAACAAACGAAGATTAGCAAACAGTTCGATTGCACCAAGTACAAAGGCAGCAAAAGATTCAAGACTTCAACACGAAGCGAACGGTAAAAAGTCCACAACATTCTGCACTGTGGAAATCTGGAAGAAGATAGAAAAGATTCTGAAGAACCAAGTGAAGAAACCAGAAGCCAAATGCAACATGAAGCAGCCCTAAAATTTTGAGACAGAGACTCCACTATTTGGCCGCGGATCCGCAGCCGTGCTGTGCACGTGTCGGCGCGTGTCGGTGCATGTCGGTAGAATCGATGCATTGACCCGGTTTCTTAGGGTATTTTTGTAATTCTAGATATGGGTCAGATGTAAATCCTAGGGTTTCTATTATCTATAAATAGGAATCCTACAGCTCTTTTTGGAGCATGCCTCTTTTTATTTTCCTAGATTAAAATTTTCATTCCTTGTAATTGTCAAAGAGTGCATCAATAAAAAGTAAGTTTTTTTAATCTTGAATTTGTTATTTGCAATTTTTATTTCTCTGCAATTTTTTTTATCTGCCGTAGTTATTTTCCGCACTTTAATTAGATTATTAAAAATCATAAAAATGAATTCCTTTATTAATTCCCTAATGAGTGAGTAGTTCCTCACTTGTTAGGGTTAGGTTTGGGGAAGGTTTGAGAGATGAAAATCTCTCACCCCTTTCTTGCCCGTTCAATATTTTAAAGTAGGACTCTATGCAAACATACACACACCGCTCACTACGGCACCCTATCCCATGAGGTAGCGGTGATTCCATAGTTAAGACCGGTTGTGTGTGATTTCCATAGAGGTTAGGGCTAAGAGTTAAGAAAGGACGGACAAGGACCAAAGGGAAGAAACCTAGTTTCTTCCCGATCGTGCTAATCCCCTTTGTTAACTATTACCTTAACACCTAAAAGTTCTTAATTAGGGAAAAGAAAGAGGTGAGAATAATTGACTTTCCAAACTAACCTAATTCTAACCCTAGCAAGGTTTTAATCCTAATCAAAGTCAACTTCAGTTTTTATTGAAAATCAAAACCTACCACAAATAGGAATTGACTCGTTAGAACAACTAGAAAATACACGTTTTCCCTGTGGACCGACCCGTACTCAACCAGCTAGCTACCAAGCGACACCGTTCTTGATTGCGGTTAATTCTTTGATTTCAAAACGCATAAGCAAAATCTACATCAGATGGCTATAGGGGTGGCATTTTCCAGAGAGGTTGGCTATGAACGGTCGGATATACGTGAGCTTTCTTTGGAGAGACCGTAGTTCCTTGAGAGTTCTTGACGAGGGTATTTCAATAATCGCCTTGATCTTTGATGGGTCTATTTCGATGCCTCGGTGTCGTACGATTAATTCTAGGAATTTTCCTGAGGAGACTCCAAACGCGCATTTCAGAGGGTTCATCTTCAGGTTATATTTCCGAAAATGCTAGAACACTATTTTCAAATGCTCCCAGTGCTCCTCGTACGATTCGCTTTTCACCATGAGGTCGTCGAAATAATATTCGACAATCTCGTGTATGAGGTTATCGAAGATCTTCTTCATGGCCCTATGGTATGTAACGCCAGCGTTCTTCAGACTGAAGGACACCATCTTATAGCAAAATATGCCCAGCGGAGTCCGGAAGGCGGTGTGCTTTTGGTCTTCAGGATGCATTTTTATTTGGTTGTATCCTGTAGATCCATCCATGAAGGAGAAGACTTCATGAGTGGACGTGTTATCTATCATTAGCTCGGTAACCGTTATGGGGAATTCATCCTTCGGACAAGCCTTGTTGAGATCCTGAAAGTCCATGCAGATGCGTACTGTCCCATTTTTCTTCATCACTAGGACAATGTTGGCGATCCAGTCAGGATATTGAACTTCTTGGATAAAACCGGAGTCGATTAGTTTCTTAACTTCGGCATTGATGCTCATCTCGAGTTCGAGCCACATTCTTCTTGGCGCCTGTTTGACTGCTTTGACGTTCGGTGATATCGCCAGTTTATGCACAGCTATTTCTGGATCTAGTCCCGGCATCTCGGAATAGTTCCACGCGAAGCAGTCTTTATACTGAATAAGCACGTCCTTTAGCGTGGCCACCTGCTTTTCAGACAGCAGCTCACTGACGAACGTTAGCCTTGGCTCGTTTTCTGTCCCCAAGTCGATTTTTCTCAGGTTGTCCGCTGTGGTGTGTATCCCATCTTCCAGCTTTTTTGGCACCGGTGAAAATTCTAAAATCACCTCGTCCTCATCCTCATTTGCGAAGCACCGGGAGAGGTCTTCCATATTCTCGCGCTCTCCTTCTTTTGATAGTGTTGTCACGTGGCAGGTACGAGCTCGTTTCCAAGCTCGATGTTAATCTAGACTTTCCCTCGCAGTGTAGGTTGCTCTTGGCTCATGCTTTTGTAGTGGGGATACCCTCCAACTGCCGGATAGAGCAAACCTGCCTTACTGATACTGGTCTTCGATCCAGTCTTTGAAGGTGAAGCAGTCTTCAAGAGGATGTCCTATTACTCGGTGGTAGGAGAAATAATCCGGGTGATGGACCTCGTTTATCTGTTCGGGATATCGAGACTCCGGGAGCATCATAATTTGATGCTTCATGACAAGGTTGAATATTTTCCTCGTCTTGTCTTGAGGGAACGAGTACTCCCGACCCATCTTCTTCATAAAAGACGGGTTCCAGCTGACTTTTTCTCGATCGCGTGGCTTCTTGGATCCGCTTCGCTGTTTTTGAACGTCCTTCTCGTTCTTCACCTTGTTTTTGTGTTTGCGTCGGGACTTTTTCTTTCCACGAGAGCGCACAATGTACTGATGGTAAAGGGCATCGTAGTCTTCTCTTTCCGCAGACTGCTAAGCGAGACTCTGCGTCCTGGCTTTCTAGTAAATGGCCATTTCGCGGCTGTGGTCATCCCGAACCTTTTGACCGGCTTCTCTCATTAGCTTGTCAATTTGTTCTTCGAATGACTGACTTAGTATTCTTACGGAGGGATCTCACTTTAGTTCGATATCAGCGCTATCTAGAAATGCATTCGCTTCTCCACCAAAGTTATTTATGACATGGCAGTCATGGAATCGCTCCCATTTCTTGGACCGAATGTATCCAAGTCCAGTCGTCTCCATCCTTCCGTTGGGTATTTTTCGCTGAGTCCCGGGAACGTCCCAAATCTTGTTGTAGAACTGGGCTTGTCGAGCAGTTTGTTTGAAGGGTACGCCTTGGCATCTTAATAGCCTTTTCAATCCCTCTGCGTAATATCTAGGTAGACGGATTGGTTGAAGCCTGTCGAGCGCAAGTTCGGCACCGTGCCAGGCTTCTTTCTCCACTTTAGTCTCTATAGATTGGTAGAAGAGAATCGCCTTTTCACCTCTTCGTCTGGGAGGGATGTAGAAAGTCTCCAGATCTTGCACGCCATATATATCGAGCGCGTCAAGTTCCTGGTAATGCCGCTACGGAACCATGGCAATTTGCAAACTCTGATCAGCTCCTGTGAAGGTTTGCATTGACGGGCAGACGGAGAACACTACGTTGGCCTTGTCCTCAGAGTCACTGCCAAAGACTAAAATAGGAGTAGATGGTCCTGGCCTGCTGCCTTGGGGTTGCACTGAGAAGACTATCTCTTCATCCTCCTCGATATCGCTCCCAAAGATCGGGATAGTGGCGACGGCTTTTTGGTGGTTCTCCGGCTTATGACATCTTTCCGTGTTTTTGAAGTCTGGTAGGAAGTACTTTGCGTCTTCATTTTTGCGTACTTCATTTATGGAGAATGGATTTAGCTTCCCCGTAACGGTATACTCGAGGCCGTCTTTGAAGCATTTCATACACTGGGGTTGTGTAGAAGGGATGATGGTGTACTCGTGTAACCAAGGCCGGCCGAGCAGAGCGTTATAGAAAGTCTTGGCGTCAATGACATGAAATTTGATGCCAGTGATGAGCATCCCAAAGCGTAATGTCAATATCACGGACCCAAGCGTCTGTGATGACTGCGAGTCGAACCCGGAGATGGTAATTTTGTCCCGAGCCAGGTGTTGAACGTTCATGCAGATCTCCTTCAGCACCTTCACGTTGAGAAAGTTGACAAAGGATCCATTGTCGACCAGGATCTTTCCTATCTTAATGTCGTGGCAGTACCCGGTGACATATAGAGAACGGTTGTGTTCGCACGTTCCAAGGAGAAGATCATCATCGCCGAATGTGATATCAGCTGTATGAACCTCTGCCAGCTCGTCCTTCATTTTTTTCTGTAAGGAAAGCTTGGAACTGATCGGGCTCATGTAATTCCCTGATCAGAGAATCTCATGCCTCTTTGGACAGGAGGAGAGCCTCCAGTATGCTCAATTGTGAGGGTATCTTCCTCAGGTGTGCCAGGACATTGTAATCCACCTTGTTTTTCTTAGGCGGGTCTTTGGCTGCAAGCTCTTTGACGACTCTATCATCGAGGGCGATTTCCTCAGGCGCTTTTTCCTTCCTCTTGTCTCTTTTGTTCGGACCCTTGTTGGTAGGCCCGAGATTCTTTTCAGACAACGTACGATTGCGCAGCTGAATGTTCTCGCAGTTCTTCACCTCTTCTTATTTTCCAGAGTTGGATTCTTTGAATAGAGGGCCGAGGGTTATTTCTTTCTCAGAATCGCTCCCGAATGTAATAACTTGAGTTTTCCCTTTTGTCGAACTGGTATCAACCATATAATAGTTTCCAGTCGTTTTCCGCGCTCATCTGTCTCATTTTTTTGCTGTCGACGAGCTTCACGCTTCATCCTCTTGAAGTGTTGTCGGTGGGCAACGTATCCCTGCCACCACTTCTTGAAGGCACTGCACTCTTCGGTGGGGTGCGTGACCCTCCGATGGTATAAACAGTAGTTCATGTACATTCGCTTCATCGAGGCACGTACTCCCGGGAGTATTTCCTTTGAAAGGTGGCAGTTTCATTCCCATTGACAGGGCTTTGGCGAACCATTTCCCCTTCTTAAACCTGCTTTTGTCTGTCGCGGGTGTGCTTCGATCTGGTTGGAGTACTTTGTGACTCTTCCTCGCCGTAGCTTCTTCATTCTAACGCCGACGCTTGGACTTTTCGTATATGGCTGTTTCACGCTCTCGGTTAGCTTTGCTCTTTTGAAGGGCTTCGTTTAGCAACCTGTCAATCAAGTCGTCTGACAGCTCCAGGGATTTTTGTGCCGGTCTTGCCCCCAACTTTTTTGCGCCGATTTCTGACTCCGAGGGGGTCTCTTTGTTTTTTAACAATGAATTAGAGACCATGTGGCAACTCGCTACATAATTCTCGGGTTCTTCTGACAAGTCATTCCCCTCATCATTGCCACTGTCTCCGTTCTCAAGGATATGCTTGAGAAACTCTTCGAGAGTAACCGGGGTCCTCACCTTCTGATTGTACTCCTCTAGTGCATCGATGTAATTTTGCAGGTCCGTGCGCTTGTTATCAGGCTGTACGGGCTTCTTGGTCTTCTTTTTCTTCGAAGACTTTGAAGGCTTGACCTGGGTGTTTTGCCCATCATTACCAGCTATCGGTGTTGGGCATGGTTTAAGCATCCTCTCAATGATCTCGGCTCCAGCGGGCTTTTCCACCTGATCGCCGGATATGCTTGAAGATCCTTCAGCATTCTTTTAGTTTTAGCTGAAAGGACAACTTCCGACGGAGCTTCTTCTACAAACGAGCATGATGCTCCTGGCGTGTCCACCTTTTTAGGAGCGTGCTTCTGCGGGGTGTTCACCCTCCAGTTTTCGGACAGCGCAAACTTCCCTTGTTGGTATTGGTCCTCAACCCAGTTTTTGAAGACATATAATCCTCAATTGGGTGGCCCAATACTCTGTGGTAGGAGCAGTAGTTGGGACTGTTGATGTCACCAGGATGTAGTGGACGTCTCGGATCCGGGAGAGTGATAAGTCTGTTGCGCACTGCCAGTTCGAACAGTCTCCTCATTTTATCCCGGGGAAACGAGTAAGGACGACCTAGCTTCTCTTTGAGGGATCGGGGTGGGCGTGTATCTCTTTGGCGAGCAACCGGTTTCGGGTCAATTGGCTGCTGTTGAGCGTTAGCAACGAAAGTCGCTTTCCCTTTGCCTTTTTCATTCTGGGGATCTGTCTTTGAAGAGGACGGCCTATGGCCTATCTGGTCCATTTGAGCCAACTTGTCGATCAAGGCCTAGAAGGTGGTCGGCTTGAAGAACATTATAAATTGGGATATAGTCGCCTGAGGATCAAGGGTCCCTACCAACATGCCCACGGCAGGAGCTTCTTATATGCGTTGTTCGCATTTTGACAATAGGTTCCGCCACCGAATTGCGTATTGAACCCAGGTCTTTCTTGGCTTCACCCTGGCATTGATTAATGTCGTGATCGGGGTGAGCTCGCTTGCGCTTGCGAACCGATGTGTGAATAGTAATTCCATCTCTATGAATTTTTTGACAGAGTCATTTGGGAGCTTGAAGTACCATTCAAATGCCGTTTCCGATAAGCTGCCATCAAACTGGCGAAACAGCAGTTTGTCGTTGCCTTCAGTATTACCGCACAAAGCTCTAAATTAAGCAATGTGCTGGTGTGTATTGCCCGTCCCCTTATACACATGGAACTTAAGGATCGTATATCCTGGCGGGTACTTGATTTGATCGTACCAGCCTGGATAAGGTCGCCCAGTTCTGACGACTTGGTCATCCGCTTCACTCGCTTGACGAGCTCGTATTTGTTGAGCTATGTAGTCATCAAGGGAAGCCTTAAAGATCGTTTCTTCCTTGGCTGCTGAGAAAGCCGTTGGAGGGTTTGACGTTTCCCCTCTGTCATCTTCAATGATTATCGGAGGGTCTTCGGCTGGAGGTTCCGGCTGGACCATCATCCCAACCATGTCTTGGAATAGAAGAGCCATCTACTTTATATTAGCAGCCTGTTCCGCAGACTCCTTATCCTTCTTTTGGAGCACCCTTCACAGAAATTCTGTATCAGTCTCATGCTCCTGGCATTGTTCAGACGTTGATTCAGGGCTTTCTTTTTGCCCAGTGAGTGCTGCCATTTTCGTCAGCATCTCCTGGAGCTTTTGTTGTTGCTCCTAAGTTTTTGTCAACGACCGAGTTTGTGGTCGATGACCCATGGAAGTATATCTTTCCTCTTTCCCGGAAGCCATGTACACCGTGTGCACGAGCATGCCCCCAAACTTGGGGCGTTTGAATCCAGTGCCTTTGGAATTCACCACCGGAAATAGGGTTTTCTCCGACCTTCTCCTTTTGTGGGAGGTTGAAGTCGGAGGGGCCTACGTAACAAGCACCCATGTAGACGATGCCTTCCATGGTACGACGGAAGGATGGTCCTTCTCTTGCCGAGCCTTCGTTTTCTTCGGTCGGCGAGTGTAGTTTTTATTGATCACAGAATCTTAGACCTTCCGCCAGACTCTATGGATTTTGGAGGACAGCCGCTAAGGAGGCTGCTCCGGCTTCGCCTGCATCTTATTTTCAAAGAAGTGGAGATTTCTTTAGCACCGTGGTTGGGGAGTTCTTACGCACCCTCCTTAACGGTTCAAAGATGTTCCTAATTGGAACAGCAGCGTCAACTTCCACCATTGGAGCTGGTGGAGTAAGTCCAGAGGGGGAGTTTCCCCCAGCTTTCCTCACTCGGCGCCAATGGCGACATCGAGCATGCCTTGCATATGGGATTGCCTCAGTTGTGGGAGTGGCTTCGCCATGCCCAATGCTCTGATGAAGGGCTACTGCTGGTGCCAGCCTATTGAAGACTGACGTCCGTTGAGAGAGGACGGTCAATCTTTCGAAGGCTGGCCTTGTAGTAGAAGAAGCAGTCTTGATGACATCGTCGGAAGCAGGAATTGGAACGGCCAATCTTGCAAAGACCAATCCTTTAGCAAGAGAAACCCTGTCGACGACTTTATCCGCTGAAGCTGGAACGACTATCTGTTTTGGGATAACCCCCTCAGGCATCGCGAGCCTCTTTACGGGCCCACTTGAGCTGTGGCTCAGCCTATTGAAGACTGACGCATTAGAATTGGACGACCTGTTGAGAGGGGCCGTGGAGATTGCAAGTCGATCGAAGTCTGATTTCTTAGGAGCTTCTTGGGGTGGCACTGGGGCACTGAAGCTTGCTGGCGGGATCATGGTCCCAAAGAACAATCCAGGGGTGTCTTGAGTCACCTGCTCCACTGGCATTGCAAAGATGGAGGCCGCTTGGGGCCCATAAGTCACTCCTCCATTTGGGGTAGAGCGAAAGTTGCTGTTGCAGGTACACTTGGAAACCATCGATCTTCTTCTCTTCTGCATAGGAGCAAGACACCAAATCTTAGTATCTCGAATCCAGGGGCAACCATAGCAAACCGTGATTTGTTTGCGAACACTACACACGAAGTGTGGAGTAGAAAGAGGAAAAGGTCCCACCGGGCGTGCCAGAATCTGTTCACCGCCGAAAACGGAGACGGATCCGGGATGGATCGTCTTGCCTGAATTTTGGGGAAGATGTGATTTGGATTTATCCGTCCAGCTCTCCGAAGATGTCAATTTGATTTATAGCACCGTTTATCAGAGGTTTGGATGGATGCGGCCGTAATAGCAGACTTCATCAGATTTCCCCTCGTTTATGAGGGATTTTTTATTGTGGGGACGCTCTTCAGGCACAAGCCCCTGCAGTTAATTACATTACCGCATCGCGATAACCACTTTCTCCTGCTCTAGAAGTTCACTTCATGTCGTGTGTATTTGTTTTATTTTTGGTTGCCCGTGGATTGTATACGGAGACCAATTTATGTTGTCGCCCGTAGGGCGTGGATTAGTCCAAATCCGTATATTCTTAGATTTGGGTTTGGGTTGATTTAAGGATCGTTAATCTCGTTTGAGATTAAGATCAACTTAAATGTTTGTTGAGGATACGTTAGTCTAATTTTAGACAAAGATCTACTCAACAAGATTTTGGGATCATTCAGACCCAACGAAAGAGCATTTGGGCTCCATTTTTTTAGTTTAAGGACGTTACGGTCCATTGTTAGTTTGAGGACGTTTCGGTCCATAGCTAGTTTAAAGACGCTGTGGTCCGTTGTAGTTTAAGGACGTTGCGGTCCATAGCTAGTTTAAGGACCTTGCAGTCCATTGGGATGTGCTCGTCAATTTGGGAGTGCACCAGAGAGTTGTTGGTTATCGGGACCCACCACCTCTCTGAAGACGCTGAAGAATTACAAAGACATGTATCAAAGGTGTGAGGAGATGTACCCTTGAACCAATGTCCGTTGGAAGATCAGTAGTCGTGTTTGGGACTAAGAACAATTTGGAAAACGATGAGCACATGAGCTCGGCTGATCTGAATTAAGGATTTTTGGTCAACTTGGACTCAGCCCACTCAGTCTTTGAATAAAATGTTAAACATTTGCTTGGGCTCAGTCCCTTTTCTGTGCGAACAATATTGGGCATTGATATGGGTTCTGACGCTCACCCTTTACTTTACTTTATTTTCCCTTTTTTTGTTTTTTATGGAGTGTTAAACACTCTTTATGGCGCCACGTGCAAAGCACGTGAGGCGCTTGGCACTGGGCGCCAACCACTGAGTTCTAAGCACTCCTTATTTGAGCAGCGCCCACATGAGAGGCATGTGAGGCGCTTGGCGCTGAGCGCCAACCATTCAGTGCTAGGCACTCTTTATTGAGCAGCGCCCACGTGAGGGGCACGTGAGGCGCTTGGCGCTGAGCGCCAACCATTGAGTGCTAGGCACTCTTTATTGAGAAGCGCCCACGTGAGGCGCTTGGCGCTGAGCGCCAACCATTGAGTGCTAAGCACTCTTTATTGAGTAGCGCCCACACGAGAGACACGTGAGGCGCTTGGCGCTGAGCGCCAACCATTAAGTGTTAAGCACTCTTTATTGAGCAGCGCCCACGTGAGGGACACATGAGGCGCTTAGCGCTGAGCGCCAACCATTGAGTGTTAAGCACTCTTTATTGAGCAGCGCCCACGTAAGGGACACGTGAGGCGCTTAGCGCTGGTTTTCTTCATGTATTTTGTTCTGAAGAGTTCAATTCTCTGTTCTTTTCTGTATCTTTGATCCCCAAGAACAAGTTCATCCCCTTGAGAATTAAATTCTCATTTGTGGGAGACTTGTCTCATGGATCACAGATCCAGGGAAAGAACTAAGTTCTTTTATAAGGGTTAAACCCTTGGATATGCAGATGAGGTGCTCTGATCTCTATTATTATTTTTATTTACCTCGAAGAGAGGTATTCTTCTTTCTTCCCTCTTAAATCTTTCTTCTTGCTTGCTCTAAAGCTTATGGGGGGTTTCTCTGTATAAGGCTTGAAGTCTTGGGTCCTTTATATAGTGGAGGAAAGTTTGTTGATTTAGTTAAAGAAATCTCTCATTGAGAGATCTTTAATTGATTTAGGAATTTTATCCACTGTTGAATCTTTTGATCCAAGGACTTCTGTTTTACAGAAAATGTCTTTTATATTTTTAACAAGATTAGGGAAATATTTTCCCATACAGAATTTTTCTGTATATGGGTGATTTTTAATTACCATTAGATTTTTTAATCCAACAGCACTCTATTTTACAGAGAGTAATCTTTCTTGTTTAGAAATATTTGAGGAAAATTTCCTCAACAGAATTTAATTCTGTATTTTGATGATTTATCATCTCCGTTGAATCTTTGATCCAATGGCTCTGTTTAACAGAGAGATTTTAGTTCTGGCGTTGGCGCACTCGTGTGAGGCACGTGAGGCACTGCCTCAGAGTTTTTAACTCTGAGCACTGACGCCCTCGTGCAAGGCATGTGAGGTGTTGTCTCAGAGTTTTTAACTCTTGGCGCTGCCTTTCAAATTTTGAACAGAACTTTGCTTTTTTATTGGGGAAACAGATATGATTGACAAGTTGTATATGACCGATATTCGAATGGATCCAAATATCCCTCCTTATTTAATTTCGTGAATCGTGTTTCATTGATGTGACCAAGTCTACAATGCTATAAGAAAGCCTGATTTAATTCCGAAGACTTTCTTTTAAGTGTGTTCTGGACATTGAAAACCTGAGCTTGATTCAGTACGTATATTCCGTTATCTGATGTATCTGACCCAATCAAATTTTGATTTAGGTGGATATGTGCTACATCGCTTACAAATGTAAAATTATATCCTTCTTTAGAAAGTAAAGATATAGATATGATATTACAGGCTAGACTAAATACATACAAACAGTTACGTAGAATCAATATCTTCCCACTTGTCAATCCAAGGTGATATTCCCCTACGGATTCAACGTCCATGCCTATTCTGTTAGCAACTCTGATGGTCATATCACCTGCCTTGATAACTCTACGGTTTCTCAAAACCTATAATGAATTACAAATATGAGATCCTGATCCGGTATCTAGTACCCAGAAAGTAGAGTTAATAGATTTAAAAAAAGATAGAGAGGAAATGGGAGAGAGAGAGGCTGGGTTTAAAAAAAAAGATTGTATAATATATATGTGTGTGTGTGTGTGTGTGTGTGTGTGTGTGTGTGTGTGTGGAGGAGAGATGGGGAGGCAGGGAACTGTTAGTGTGATTTAGGATTTTGAAAAAGATTTTAAAATATATTTTATTTTAAAAAAATTTAGTTAGGATATATATTTTACATCCATATGAATAAAAATATTACATGTTTATTGAATCGTGCATCATATGTTACAGTTTTACAGTTTTACAATACCCGTTCGCATCCGTACAGTTTATCACATATCTAGTCGTATGCAAGTTTATCTCGCTACAGGATATGCAACATATTTTACATCTATATATATAGAATTTTTACATGTTTATGGCATTTCACATCCATGTTACAGTTTTACTGTTTTTCCAATATCCGTTCATATCCATACCGTATATTACATATTTAGTTGCATGCCGGAACCTGATTATTTCATGTTACTGCTATTTTCGTATACCATGTATGCTAGTATACATCATACGAATTGTGGATTCATTATATGATATCACTGATTATTACTTGTGCATCCGTACTTTTACCGTGCATCCGTACTTGCTATAGTTTTATTTCGAGCATCTGTGTGATAAATATGCACTACCTGACATGACCTGAGACACCACTGCTTGAATTGATACCTGATATTGTTTCTAATGCCGACAATCCTGACTTGTCGTCCCGACGGACGTATCTTGTTGTCTATTCAGAAAAAACCTGTATCTGCTTGATCCTGAGTTGGCATTAGTTTCATATTTATCAATACCTGACTTGAACACATAACCTTGGGGGTAAGGGGAAATCAATGATGAAACCTGACTTGTAACTCGACAGTTGATACTTATATTGATCAGATTTAGGGGCTAAGCCAGTCCCGGGATGCTGCTGCTGACATCATTCGTTTGTACATGTTTCTTGTTTAGTGCTTAGCGGCATATCTCGGATTAAGCCCAAGAGTCTTGACCGTGGTCCCGGGTATGCACGGGATACTATTGAATTGCATCGACGATTCCATTAAATTGATTCCACAAACTGTAGAATAGATAACCCAGTAGTTTAGTTCAGATTACTCACCGCACGTCACATATACTTATACACTTCACTGTTCCATATCCATGATACTTGTTATACACATGTTATTTTTTATACTCCTGCCGGCATATCTCGTTACATCCTGTTTACTTATTATTGTTGATATTATGACGCACTGACATCTGGGTTTTACATGACCCGGTTCCTCTATCTTTGTCGTAGACTGATCAGGAGTATTTCAGCCGACAGGCCGAACAGTGAGGAGCATGTTAGTGTTTAGTTTAGTTTAGTTTTCTTTCCGTACTTTTATTTCCTGATGTGAGCCCATATTTGGGATGTATTTCTTCCAGATGTTGCTGTTTATTGGACTTATTGCTTCCGCATATATATTTCTTGACTCGTTTATTCTGGCAGATGGACATGTATTAGATAGTTTTATATATTTTTTGTTCTTGATATCTTATAGACAGCCGTAATGTAACTGTGGAGGGATATTTCCTAGCCACAGGTAGCATGGATGGCTCTGTTACGTGCTGATCGTAGCGCACTCTGGGAAGCGAGGCGTGACAATTACAGATATGAGATCCTGATCCGGTATCTAGTACCCAGAAAGTAGAGTTAATAGATAGACAGTTTTCAATTACAAACACACTCGAAGCCGAAGCCACAACGTGCTTCGAATCCTGGCTTCTGGCTTTCCAAGCCCTGCGGTTCTTCTGACAATGCACTTTCCCATGACTACAAAAACATGCCTCCTTCTCTACTACTAGCCCCGAAACTTTTGTCATGCCCTTTCCCTCTACCTTACTGACACCGCTTATCATCTTGGTGGATGCCTTCTTCTTCTCTCTTTTGGCTTTTGCCTTGAATCTAGAAGAGGAAGATTTCCCAAAAAGCAGAGCGGGTGTCTCCCTGGTTTCTTTCAGGGTACCCTTTGATCTCCTCAATAAATTGAGGAGACTTGGAAGTGTAACTTCCTTCCTTTGAATTTTGCAATTCAAGATAAACTAGGCGTAAGTAGATGGTAGGGACTCTAGAATCAAGTCAATACATAACTCGTTCTCCAACGTGGTCCCATGGACCGTGAGCTTTTCTATATAGCTAATCATCGTAAGGACGTGGTCTCTACAGATGACCCGACAGCCAACCTCGCTTGAAGCAATATCTTTGAGGTCTCATATCTTGCGATACGAGATTGCTCTCCATATAAAACTTTGGTATGGAGGAAAATGGAAGATAAGTCCATCTTCTCGTACTGCCTCTGGTGTTCACTATCCATTGAGGCTAACACGAGGTACTTGGCTCTCGCACAATCCTTTTCCCATGTCTGACGGATATCCATATCCACGACGGTGGAATCTGGACCTGGGACGGCGGGGGGTTTTGTAGTAAGGAGGTGGTCCAGCTTGTCATGGGTAAGTGCCATCTGGACATACCTTAGCCAATCAATATAGTTCAGCCCAGTCAATTTATTATCTAATAACCTACGTCCGGTCATTGTGGTCGCTGCAATTAGGGGAGAGAGAAGAAACACTTAGCATGATTCTCTTATAAGTTTAGATTGGTTATTAGTTTATCTAAAAAGGATGGCTCCCACTGTTTCCTCGAATCCTTCCTCGAACCATAAAAGAAGAATTAGTCAGGATTAATCTCACTTTTACAATTCCTGCTTAACTTTTCAGCCAGGCCGGTGTCGGTACTTCGAGGGAGGTTTTCCAATGCTTTCACAAAGTTCCTTAATTACATAACCTCTTTTTCCTGGAGGCGTAGCCCCGCTAACACCGTTCTAGACACCTACTTGGTTTATAGCATTGATCGTTTAGTGAAAAATCTCCCGAAGAGTAGCGCATACTTACAGTAGGATCGGGATCCAAATATCATTGTGTGATTAAAGGAAGCCTACCAAAACTATCACACTCCAAATGGTATGCAACACTAGCAAGTTTCAGTTTCCTTAAAAACTCGCGATGTGGATTTTTTCCCCATGCTCTTATGACCTTGACGAAGGCCAACAAATCATAATTCACATGTCAAGTTCTACCCGTCATTGTCCAGGTTAATTTGAACCCACCCGTACATACCCTTGATGAAGGCCAATAAAGTAGTACGACTGTCCCAAACCAACACATCTATCTATGCTACATATGAATACCCAGCAGCTACCAATCACCATGCCTTGGCGAAGGTCAACAAACATAGCTTGAATACTACTGATTATTCATATGAAACGACTGCGGGCTACGAATGGTTTTGGCAAAATCGTAAACGTAGTGAACTTAATATAGTCGAAGGAACCATGATAGCTTTTAAAAGGAGTGGTTTAGGCTCCGCATTTAAAATTGTTTTTTTAAGAAAACCGAGTGGTTTTGAAATTGTTCCAACTTTTAAGCTTTGGTTTGTTTTATCTTTGCATTAATCAATGTTAACGCGGTCCCATCATTTACAACTTATCATTGCAGCAAAAGAAACGAAAATACAACGTACGCTTATGCCATCCGCATTCACCACGGAGCCCCGTCATACACCGTTAGGTTACTTAACTACCAGCAAAGCGGGGGCTGGACTAGCGCGGGTGCAAAACATAAGCAACGCCTACTAGATATAATATATATATATAGACATTCGTCTCACACAATAATAGGCATTCCAAATCACAGATGAATATATTGGATATACTAGGAATTCCGCGTTTCGTTTAAACCTATAACGAAAGACGGATTCCACGGTCGTGATGAATAACCAAACCCCACCCCAGACCCCTACGGGTGCGGCAAACTACCCGCTAAATTTCCGAAGTGAAGCAACCTCCCTCAGTAAACTGAGTAGGCCACTCGGCACTTCAAAGAACCCGGTAGTTTGTGCACCCCACCTTGGGTCTATCCTAGGAGCAGAAAATAGTAAAAGAAATAATATACAACGGTGGATACAACCTCAACTTGGATGTACCCCGCAAAATAATATTACATCACTTTTACAAATTACATGAATGAAAGAAAAGAAAACACTCTTCTCGCATCCCCCGGCTATTCATCAACTATAATCTAATACTCTATATACACAAACCATCAACACAGATCACAGATATGTGCAACCCCCAACTAATCAACGTATAGTAATTAGCGGAGGTTAACGAACACATATATCAAACACAGAAAACTCGATTAGCTAAAGTACTTAGAATTTCGATCGATTAACCAAATTAGGGTCCACCCCATGTACAACACTGCACACAAACAATCTGGGCAGAAAAAAATATTCCTAAATTCACAAATCCACATATTAGAAGCACAGGGAAAATTTGGACCGAGTCAACCTCGACTCGGCCGCGGAACGGCGGCAGAACGGTCTGTTCTGCCGCGTTTCCGCGGCATTCTTGGCGATTCAGGAGCCCAAATTTCACCAGCGATCTTAGAAAACCCTGCACGTATTTTTAAGGCCTCTGAAAAGATTTTTAGAACAGTTTTAAAATTCGACAGAAATAAAGTTTTTTGGACGTGATTTTGGGATTTTTCCGCGATCGAATTTCTAAAGACTTTGCTAACTGGCTAGTTAAGCTTTTGTAGGCTCTAATACCACTGTAAGACGATGTCGCGCACCCCGCGGTTCACGGGGAGGAGGAATTTTCAAAAAAGATTAAACGCAACACCGGCTAAAACTCCAGGATCTTTACTAAATCCTTAACTAGCTAATCTATCTAAGAGATTTAACTATTCAGTGAGATGGTTATACCTCCAAGATCGAGTCCTTCGGGTCTTCTAGTGCTCCTCTCCATGGCTCTTCGGTGATCGGATGACGAAAGCTCCATCAGCCTCCTTGCGTCAAAAATGATCCACCGCGAGAGAATGAGCTTCAAGCTCCACCCTCTAAATGAGGTAACTAGGGTTGATGGTTTGCTAATCCAACTAGCCTAGGAGATGTAGAGAATGCTAAAGGATTGTAGTGTCTCACTAAATCCTATAGCTCAAAACACATGTGAAGGATTAGGTTTTAGTCTTGAGGAAAAAGGAGATGGAGAAAACCTAGAGAGAGAATGAGGAGAATACAAATGAACAATCGTCAAAAGCTAAGTGTAGAGAATGGCTAAGTATATGAGCTCAATTATTCAAGCATGCAATAAAATATAATAGAATAAAGCACCCATGCTTGAATAGTGAGTCAAGACCAAATAAAATAATACATGGCCATTCTTTACACCATGCCTCCAAAGTCTCCTCTATTTCCACCTCATTAATCCATTAAGAAAATGGATAAAACTAAATAATGAGGTGGCTCCTTCTAAAAGCATGCCTTGACAAATTACAAGATTTCCCCTCACCGTATATACATACCTGTATCCGTATTACAAAAAATACGGATACACTGAGACGATAACAATCCAATAATACAATACTTGGATCTGGCTTAAATCAAAGCCCACTGGTATTGTCCGCCCGATCTGCATCTGTGTACAAGTACACGTATGTGATCGAAGTCCTGCTGTAAAACCATACAGCATCTACATCAATTGCCCGAAGCAGGTAAACCTTCTGTGTGGGACTCTAAAAACTCGACAGAACGCAGGCAGTGGGTTTAACCATAAGTCCATCAGCGGTACTAGCTGCACGTAACGGCTATCCAGATATCTGTCGATAAGAAGGACGATGAGCAAGCTCATCCGAAATCCTACTGAGCCTATCTGTGACAATCTCCGTACAGTCTGGTCTGTTCGTCTGAGATACTCGCATATCCGCCTTGGGGGATGGTAAACGTCAGACCCCTAACAATGTGATAAGTCGTGCCGGAGGAGAGCCCAATACACCCTGAGAAACTACTGGAGTACCTTACCAGTATTTCTCGACTGCCCTGGCCAGGGAATTTGTGTAATGGCTTTACGAACACTGCGCGATATCTGTAAGTCCATGTCACGCACCCCACGAGCTTGCGGGGAGGCGGAATATATGAAAAACGATTATCAAAGCTTCGTAACACGGACTTGAGCGCATGAATCGTGTCTAAACCGTTACTAGAAAACTACGAGAGGTTTAACTACTCGGATTCAAAGTTATACCTCACGTTACTTGTCCTTCGGGTCTTCATCGCTGTCCTCCACTCCTCGTAGGCTCCTTGGAACATCGACACCTCAACGGCCTCCTCAAGTCAAAGACGATCCACCCGAAAGCTCCTACTCCAAGCTTGATCTCTAACTTGAGATAACTAGGTTGCTCAAAGTGCTAATCTAAGCTACCTAGGGGATATAGAGTGAGGTTATGGATCAATTAGTCTAGCTAACCTTTGATCTCAACACATGAGAGATTAGGGTTAGGGTTTCAAGAATGAGAGAGCTTGAGGAGAGAGAAGGTGATGATAAGAATGATATTGAATAATGAGCTCATTTGAATATAACAACCATAACATTTTATCAAATAAATAATTTAAATGATTAATCATCATGGTTGATACATTCACCTTGTGTGATTCATCCCATGAGTCATTAGCTCAATAAATGAAGCATTAACTTTAAGGATGAATCACACAAATGAGTCATTTAAGCAATAAATGCTTATGACACCTTAACCCCCAAGTCACCATGCTTCTAGAAGCTTCCCGGAAAATTACGAGAACGCCCCTCCAATCCGTGAAGACACGAAAAAACTTTAGACTGTATAAATCCAATAACCCGATACTAGAATCTGGCTTAAACCAAAGCCGGCTAGTAAAAACTGTCCGAACGTCGTACGTGCGTTTAAACACGTATGCGTCCGAACCCTTGTCGTAAAACCATACGACCTCTATATCGTTTCGCCTGGAGCAGGGAAACTCTCTGTGTGGGACTCTAAAGACTCGACACTACGCTGGCAGTGGGTTTAACCACAGACCGCAAGCGGCACTAGCTGTACGTAACGGTCCCCAGGTAGATGTCGATAAGAAGGCCGATGAGGAAACCCATCCGAACTCCTACTGAGCCTGTCCGTGATAATATCCGCGCAGTCCGGTCTGTTCGTCTAAGAGTATCGCATGTATGGTCTAGGTAGGTGGAGAACGTCAGACCCCTAATAACCGTACAAGTCATGCCGGTATGGCTCAAGACCATTTGAGAATCTACTGATCAGTCCACCAGTAATTCTCCATCAGCCCTGGCCAGGGACTTATGGTAATGACCAACCGATCACAGTGCGATATTAACTCCCTATACTGGGAGAAACGAATCCCTAACAGTCACTCACTGCCACTATATGGCTCGGGACTGTACCCAACTAAAACATGTTTGCACGACTCCTTTGAGCCGTGGTAGGGTAGTAATCAAAGCACAGTGGGAACTCACACGAGACAAATGGCGACCTTAAGTCAACAGACTACCTGCACACATGTCACCTGAGAACTGCTATCTTACGTTAGGTATAATACCATCTAGTCAGTTCTCCTGCGAGTCATGTCCGGTGTACCCGTAACCCAATGAGCACCTGTATACTATCTCCAGTACGACGTACTGATGGCTGTGGGACAGACCATCTCCCCAACTGGGATGAGAAGCGTACACACTAGTCTACTCCGGTGTATCGATGCCCTGTTTCGATAATCCTACGACTAAGGACAAGTATAGGATGTTGCTTATAGACTACCCAGCCCCTACTAGTGTGACTGCCATCACAACGCTGGTAATCAAGCAAAGATCCTAAGGGCTCTACTAATATGTATAAGTGATACGTTACAAGAAACATATGCACATATTAAAGTAGACAAAACCAAGTAGCATACTACCATGTTTAGCAAGACTGTCAGTACAACTGTGAATATCCCAAGCTTCCATTAAGTAATATACATGCTAGTATGATACAATAATGGCCCCTAGGGCATATACACTAACAATATCAACCCCTAATACCGGGAGGGACGAATCCTATCTGATCGCTACTGTCTCCAAGTGCTTCAGGACTACACCCAACTACTACCAGTTTGCACGACTCCTTTGAGCATGGTAGGGTAGTAATCTAAGTGCAGTGGGAACACACTCGAAACGAAGTAGCGATGGCAAGTCAACGGACTAAGCTGTACTCATGCCACCTGGGAACTGCTACCTGACGACACGTATAATACAAACCAGCAGTTCCCGACGATTCCTGTCTAGTGTAACTCATAACTTAATGAGCACCTGCATACCATCTCCAGTACGTCATATTAATGGCTGTAGGACAGACCATATCCTCTGCTAGGATGAGAAGCGTATACACTAGTCTACTCCGGAGTATCGATGCCCCGTCTCGATAATCCAACGACTAGGGACCTGTATAAGGATATGCTTATAGACTAC
This sequence comes from Agapanthus africanus, assembly GCA_030015575.1. NCBI lineage: Eukaryota > Viridiplantae > Streptophyta > Magnoliopsida > Asparagales > Amaryllidaceae > Agapanthus > Agapanthus africanus. The sequence goes on along the minus strand of CM057337.1, from coordinate 34,307,897 downwards.
CCAGCCCCCGCGAGTGTGACTGCTATCATAACACTGGTAGTCAAGCTAAGATCCTAAGGGCTCTACTAATATGTCTAAACGGTATGCTAAAAGAAACATATGCACACATTGAGATAGAATCAAACCAAGTAGCATACTACCATTTTGAGCAAGACTGTTAATATAACTGTGAATATCCCAAGCTTCCAATATATAATATACAATCTAGTATGATACAATAATGGCCTCTAGGGTATATATCACTGGCAATATTAAGTGAAAAGAATAGGTAAAGTTGTATATGATCGATTACATGTATATGATAGTTATTATAACGTGGTTGTTTTTAGTTTGGTAAAGAAGTATTCATGTATACGAGAGAAGTTCATCTTACCCTGTGGACTATGGTAACAGTATAAGGCCCCGTCATAACCCAGGGGACAACGGCATATGAATTCATGTAGGTGCCTTTTAAGTGACCTCTCGTCCCACGATATACATTCCGTACCAATCTACCCCTTTATCCCCACGTAATGTGTTGTATAGATTAGGTTCACAAGTCTTGGCCGAAACCATGGATACAAAATGTTCAAGTATTCATGTTCAGGATGTAGTCATGTATTCAAGTAGACAGGTCTAGTTATAATCATGGTTTGGTCAGGTCAAGTCAAATATACATGTTTGATATTGATATTTGAATTCGAGTATTCATGTTCATGATCAAGTATTCTTAAGTTCGCGAGTCATCGGAAACTGCTGCACATGGACGGCAGGATTTGTGTCTTTTTCCAAGACAATTGCCATTGATAAATCCTGTTAAGTTGTCTACCTGAAATAGGCAAGTACTCACTTTCTCCGGCTCTCTGGGGCTCAAGAGAATTGATCCCGCTTAAACCTATATTTACTAAAGTCCTTAAATGTTGTTTTTATATATCTCGAAGGGTTTTATGAAAAATATTTTAATATAGATGAAATGTAAATCTCGAGGGTGATTAGTATTACTTAGGGTTTTCATGAGCATGGATTTTTAAATATTGTGGAATTTTAATGATGAACACTTAGTATATGAAAGTTCATAGTATTTTATTGAAAAACTTGTCCTTTTAGTATCTTGATGACATTTTATTGGCATTTGTTAATCTTTTATTTTTAGAAAAAATATAGGTTTATTATATTTTGAAAATAAGAATTTATAATTTTATATAATTTAAAAATTAGTTTTAATTAGAAATTCGTTTTTCTTAAATCCGTATTTATATCCTTTCGAGATCGAACGCTCCGTGAGGAAGTCTGCATCTCGCTCTACTATCCCCAGGATGTGCGATAATCCGCAACATCCATTAGCGGGTCCTCTAAAAAGGGTTGTAGATGCATAATTGCAAAGGAGTATGAAATACTATTTTAAAAGAAACCCGGTTTTAAATTATGTATTTTATTGTAAATACTATTTTCGAACAAAAAAAACATACGATTAGGTATCGTGCTATGAAACCAAGTGTGCGTGTAGGTTAGGTCATTACCCCGTGAAGTTTTTCCTAAAGGTATTGTTTAAACGATTAATCGAAAAGGTGTGATAACAAAGTTCAAGGTATTTTAATGTAAAAGTTCAATTATGCTTGTTTCACATGAGATTCTTGGTTAAAACTGATTCTAAACATTAGTATTAAAATTAAAAGTGAAGTGGTAAAATTGGTTTGACCAAATGATAAAAGAAAATGGAGTTATAGGTTTTTGAAAAGATGATATCGGTAATAACTCCACTTTTACCGATATTTGATTTAAAATGAGTATCAATAAAAAAGAGAAGAATTAGGAGGGACTTACGATTTAGAAATGTTAAGGAAAGAGTGGGGAAGAAGAGGGATGCTTCAGGGCATCGCGGAAGCTCCGGAATTGACTTCGATATTCGCCGGAATCAACTTGCTCGCTAACTCCACTTTACTCCAATTGCGCTTAGGAACTTTTTAGAGTGTTTTGGCTAGAATTTTGAGAATGGTGCTGGGCCAAAATATGGGGTGGTATTTAAAGTGGAGAATTAGGGTTTGGGAATTAAAATTGTGGATTAAAAAGCATTAAAATTGTGTTAATTGGTGAATTGAAAGGTATGTGTTTGATTGCAGAAAAATCAAACAGTACAGAAGGGTTAGGGATAGCTGAAGAGTCATGTGTGCAGAGCCCGAGCTTCATTGGGCTCAACTGACCCGTCCTCGCCGGCCGAAACCCAATAATGGCCGGTCGATCTTGAGGCAATTGCTTCGAGATTCCTGCCATCTGATCAACCTTCTATTTACTCCATTTTCTATATGTTTGTTTTTTCTGAACTTTTCATTTCCTCGTGTATTGCACGTGCAATATTTTAGGCTTCTAAAAAGTTAAAAAGAAAAGTCAGAAAAAATAATTGTATCTGATGGGAATCGAACACAGGGGCTACGTCACAGCAGTGTAGAGGCTTTACCAGTGAGCTACAAGGAGTTTCTTGCTGTTATTTCACAAAAGTGACTTATAACTCAAACTCGGGCTGTAAAACTCATTTCTTGTATATTAACAGAAAAATTTCCGTACAAAGATTTCGGAGTCATTATAATGAGCCTCATTATTAAGCCCCCACACTCGCCCTGATCTATTTATGGGTCAGGGTCGAGAGTGGTAAGACCGGCTTTTAATGATTCAGCCGAAGATTTCCCTATGATAGGCCGCCTGACGATGACACGACGTTTGGCGGCGGCTCCTCTCAGGTCACTGGATCCACATGGCGGCTTACGAAGCGCTTCAGTTCCTGCACGTATCTTTGGTGATGTCAGTGGATTAGTGAAATGATTGCGCTTTTAAAGAGGGGGCGCTGTTTCGTTCACCCGCCGGTTGGATTACGTTCCACGTGCCTGTCGTTAAGTGGCGGGGGCATGAGAGGATGTCATCGAATCCTACCGTGAGGGGACGTGTCCAATGGTCGGTCGCCACGTGGACCCATGATGTCTGCTAGGCGCGACGCTTCGTTTTGGAGGGAACCGATTTGGACCGTTGGATGCCTTCTCGTGTAGTGTATAAATAGGAGGGACTCTCCTATGGCCGACATTTTGCCTTAGTCGACTCTCATTGCCTGAAGATTTCCCGGCATCCCTCTGCTTAAGTCGGAACTTCAGCTAAAATTTTCCTCGGCAAGTCCTTTCTTGAATCAGGTTAGATGTCTTCCATCGAAGTATCTGTTGATGTAGTAGGGATCGAGTTGGGAGATGAGGCTTCAAGTTCTGAAGCCGAGTCCAGTAGGTCTTCTTCCTCCTCGGCTTCCGATAGCCGAGAGAGTTCCTCTTCTTCTTCTTCATCTTCTTGGGGGAGTGTCGCCCTTGTCTCACGTCATCGGGGGACGACAAGGTCCCTCAAGGCGTGCATCGGGAACACCCGCGATGCGCCCTCGGTCTTGAACCGTTTGGATGATCTTTCTGACATCCAGGTTTGATTTCATATCCCCTTCCGGCTATTCACTCCGAGAGTGAGCGGGCAGACCAGGTACAGAGCAAAGAGATTGCTCTGTATCTGGAAGCATTCCGGGAAGGGATGCGTCTGCCCTTCCAGCCTGAAGTTTGTGCCGTGCTCCATTGTTTCCACCTTGCCCCGGGCCAGCTAGCGCCGAATTCGTGGAGAATCCTCCTCGGGTTTCTGGTCCGGCAGAAGATTGATCGGATCCCTTTTGATTTGAGCATCCTCCTTTCCTTCCTTTGTTATAAAAATCACCCCGGTACCAGTAAGGAAGAACTGAGTTGGGTGTATCTTTTGTTTTAAAAACATAAGGGTAGGACGGCCGGGTCAGAGGTAGTGGTTGTCCCTTCTTCCATCCACGAATGGAAGGAAAAGTTCTTCTTCATCGAGCCACCGAAAGGTTAGGATTGGCCGGTGCCCATCCAGTGGCACAAGGCTGATTGTCCTAGGATTAGGCAGTCGAACACCCCCGAGGCAAAGGTGGTGTCGCAGTGGGAACCAATCCAGTGCACCGAATTCGTGGAGAATCCTCCAAGAGTTTCTCAAGTGTTTTTTACTCGGTTTTTAGCTTTTTAACATGGTTCCCATTTTCCTCAGGTCCTACAGCACTGTTCCTTCCTCGCTGCAATGGAGTCCGAGGAGGTGGCCCCGGCGATGAAAAAAGCGGGCGAATCTTCCTCGCGAGAGGAGGAGATCCTTCCCCGGCTGTAACAGGCAGAAGAGAAGGTGGCCCTCCTCGACTCTAGGTTGGTCACGGAGGGTCTGACGGTTGCCAAATTGAAGGAGTACCATCGGCTCCTGACCGAATCCAACCGGGCTATCCAGGCCCAGATAGGAGAGGTCAATGGGCTCTTCGATGCCATGAAGAGGCAGAGGGACTCATTCAAGCGGGATGCTCGGGCAGCTTGCGAGGCGGCGAAGCTTGCGGAGGGCAGAGTGGAAAGGGCCATGGAGGAGTATAAGACTTCTGACCAGTTCTACCTCGACCTCTCCGATTCCGTGGCCGTTGGGTGGCACAACGCCCTCGACGCCGTTAAGGAAACCATGCCCGGGTTCGATGATCGGGAGCTTCACTCCAGGTATCCCCTGGACAAGGAAGCGCCACAGGGTAAAGGTGCCGAACTGGCCAGAGGGTACGTGGCGACGGTCGGAGAGGCCGAGCCGGAGGTCGCCATTATAGCCCCTGATGGAAGCGCCGAGCCAGGGGAAGGATCGGCTGAGAAGGCGACCTGAGCCACTCTGCTTTAGTTATCAATTTTGTACGCCTTTGGGCATTTTGCAAGGCTGGGGAGCCCACAATACCTTGTACATAACTTTGAAAGTGAATAAAGTATTTTTAGCTCGCAAGTGTTTTTATCTCCGAAGCCTTTTTATCCCGCAAGTATTTTTATCTCGCAAGTATTTTTATCTCCGAAGCCTTTTTATCCTGCAAGTATTTTATCTCACAAGCATTTTTATCTCTCAAGTATTTTATCTCACCTTCGGAGTTCTTCTATTTTCGCAAGTGTTGGGCGAGCGTGACGTAAGAGCTAAGCCAAGCATAGGCAGACCTGTGTCCATCCTTTTCCCCGGAGTCGATTTGATGATCGTGCATTGAGTATGAATCGAGCGATAGCCAAGGGTAGGCAGACTGGTGCCCTCCCTTTCCCCGGAGTCAAGGTGACGATCGTATATCGAGTATGAATCGAGCGATAGCCAAGGGTAGGGAGACCGGAGTGTACTAATTTTAAGTCTTGATAGGAATGAACAGGAAACTACCCGTCGACCTCTTAACGACGATTTTGGATTCGTAGATTGGATTGGCCTGGCAGAAAGATGCCCTCAGCGGGTGAGCCGAGCAAGAAGCTACTCAGTTGCTTCTCGTCGAGGGTTTTGGATCTGTGGATTGTCCCAGTAGTAAGCTGCCCTCAGCGGATGAGCCGAGCAAGAAGTTACTCGGTTTCCTCTTGTCAAGGGCTTCAGATCCGCGGATTGGCCGGGCAGGAAGCTGCTTTCAGCAGATGAGCCGAGCAGGAAGCTACTCGGCTGCCTCTTGTCGAGGGCTTTGGATCCGCTGATTGGCCGGGCAGAAATCTACCTTCAGCGGATGATACGAGCAGGAAGCTACTCGATTTCCTCTTGTCGAGGGCTTCGGATCCGCAGATTGGCCGGGCAAGAAGCTGCCCTCAGTGGATGAGCCGAGCAGGAAGCTACTCGGTTGCCTCATGTCAAGTGATTTGGATCCGTGGATTGGCCGGGTAGGAATCTGCCCTCAGCGGATGAGCCAAGCAGGAAGTTACTTGATTGCCTCTTGTCGAGGGCTTTGGATCCATGAATTGGCCGGGCAGGATTCTACCCTCAGCGGATGAGCTGAACGGGAAGTTACTCAGCTGCCTCTTGTTGAGGGCTTTGGATCCGCGGATTGGCCGTGCAGGATTATGCCCTCAGCGGATGAACCGAGCAGGAAGCTACTCGGTTGCCTCTTGACAAGGACTTTCTGAATTCTATAGTTTTTCTTTGGAATGTCGTTCAACCTTCCGTGGCCTGTATAGGGAGAATAGTGACCATCACGGATGACACATGGCAGTACCTTATCGGGAAAGTGCGATATTCCATGATTTGCGTTGTTGTCCAAGAATATCTCGGTCGTTGAAAGATTGTTGTTGAGGTTATAAATATCGAAGGTAAGGTCTCACCTTCGAATTCTCATATTGGCTTCCTCTTAGTCGTGTGTTTCTTGAAGATGATCGGCCGTGTATACACCATCAGGGAGATCGTATCTCGGGACGACGTGTATTTTTATAATCACGATCGTTCCGAAGAGACATGCGAGGCCGTGATAGGCCGCTTGGAGGGCCACTGCGGGTGCCTAATTCCCCGACGATCTCCTCTCCTGCAAGTGATAATCTACACGATATGGAGGTTTTTCCCGGGTCTTTACAACGCCCTATCTCTGCAGTTGATGGACGAGGCGTTTGATAAAATGTATACGGTCTACGAGTTTGGTATGATCTCGAAGAGCAGGAGGGACTACTCGGTGGACCTTCTTCTTGAGTGTTTCTAGCAAAGGTTGGTCATTGCGTCATGTTCGGCAGATGTCACGCCCCGCTTCCCAGTAGACGGAAACAGTGACGTAGCAGGCCGCAACGTATTTACTAAGAAATAAATACGTTAAGCGTAATTAAGCAATAAAATGAACAAGAATGATAAGAGTATTAAAATAAAACAGCAACTTTATTTACATTCATCTTTACATACAACTGTTTGAAAATGAAAAGATACAATGATAATAAACAGTGCCTAAACAATGACATACAGGAAAATAAGTACAAGGAACTAGAAGTCAGGCTGTGCCGCAAGCTAGTCCAAGTCCTCCTGGCTAGGCTCGATCTCTTCAGTGACCGGTCCTCCTGACGAACATTCTAAAGAAAGAAATAGAAAGGAATATCGTCAGCGAACTAGCAGTCGATAAGTCCCAAAAGAAGAAAGAGAATATAATAAGTAATGTGAAAAGAATAGATAAGTTGTGTATGATTGATTACCAGTATATGATAGTTATTATAATGTGGTTGTTTGTAGCTTGATACAGAATGTATTCGTGTATACGAGAGGAGTCTATCTTACCCCGCGGACTATGGTAACATATAGTACAAGGCCCCATCATGACCCAGGGGATAACGGCACGAGAATTCATATAGGTATTTTTTAAGTGACCTCTCGTGCCATAATATACGTTCCGTACCAATCTACCCCTTTTATCCCCGCGTAATATATTTTATAGATTATAATTACAAGTATTGCCAAAACCATGGATACAAATTGTTCAAGTATTCATGTTCAGGATGTAATCAAGCATTCAAGTAGTCAAATCAAGTTATAACCATGGTTCGTTTAAGTCAAGTCAAGTATACATGTTTGATATTGGTGTTTGATTTCAAGTATTCATGTTCATGATCAACCATTCGGGTTTGATTTTGGATTCAGGTTTGAATTGGACTCAGACTGAGTCAGACACTTGTAAACAGATTTAGCTCTTGAATTAGGTTCGGGAGTCATCGGTAACTGCTGCACATGGACGGCAGGATTTGTGTCTTTTTCCAAGACAATTACCATTGATAACTTCGTTAAGTTGTCTACCTTAAATAGTCAAGCACTCACTTTCTTCGGCTCCTTAGGGCTCAAGAGAATTGATCCCGCTTAAACCTATATTTACTAAAGTTCTTAAATGTTGCTTTATATATATCTCGAGGGGGTTTATGAAAATATTTTTAATATAGTTTAAAAGTAAATCTCGAGGGTGATTAGTATTATTTGAGATTATCATGAGCCTGGATTTTAAGTATTGGGGTATTTTAGTGATAAATACTTAGCTTTGGAAAGTTCATGGTATTTTATTGAAAAAGTTGCCTTTTGGTATCTTGATGGTATTGTATTGTCATTCATTAATATTTTCATTTTTAAAAAAAATATAGATTTATTATATTTTGAAAATGTGGGTTTATAATTTTATATAATTTTAATTTTAAAAATAATTTTATTTTTTAGAAAATTCGTATTTCTTAAAAACCGTATTTAAATCCATTCGAGATCAAATGCTCCGTGAGGAGGTCTGCATCTTGCTCTACTAGCTCAAGTATGTGCGATAATCTGCACCATCCATTAGCGGGTCCCCTAAAGAGGGTTGCAGGCAGATGCGTAATCGCAAAGGAAATGAAATACCGCTTAAAAAGAAATCCGGTTTTTAAAGTTATGTGGTATTTCATTGTAATATTATTTCTTCCAATCGAAAATACATACAATGAATATCATGCTATGAAACCAAGTGAGCGTAAGGGGTAAGTCGTTACCGAAGTTTTCCTAAGGTATTGTTTTAACAAATACTAAAAGAGGTGTTTATAAAGTTCAAGGAATTTTAATGGAAAAGTTCTACTATTGTTGTTTCACATGAGAATTTTGATGAAATTTGATTCTAAATATTAGGGTTTAAGGTTACAAATGATGTAGTAAAATTAGATTGACTAAATTGTAAAGAAAAAGGGAGTTGTGTGTTTTAGAAAAGAAGATGTCGGTATTAACTCCACTTTTACCGATATAAAATTTGAAAAGGAATTTCAATAGAAACGAGGAGATTTGGGAAGGACTTACGGTTTAGAAAGCTTAAAGAAAGGTTGAAGAAGAGGGTATGAGCTTCGTAGAGTCGCGGGAGCGCCGGAATTTGCTTCGATTTTCTCCTGAACCAACTTTCTTGCTAACTCCTCTTTACTTCACTTGCACTGGAAACTTTTTAGAGAGTTTTGGCTAGAATTTTCAGAATGGTGCTGAGCCAAAATGTGGGGTGGTATTTATAGTGGAGAATTAGGGTTTTGGAATTAAAATTGTGAATTAAAAATAATTAAAATTGTGTTTAATTGTGAAATGAAGGGTCTCTGTTTGATTGCAGGGAAATCAAACAGTGCGGAGGAGTTAGGGGTAGATGAAGAGGTGTGTGTGCAAATCCCAGGGTTCATTGGCCTCCATCCAACCGTTAGTGTCGGTCTTATTGCGCTTTCCGCCGGTCGATCTAGGGCTTCTGGTCTTGAGATTCGTGTCACGTAGATTATTCAGAGTTTACTCTATTTTCCACATGTTTGATTTTTCTGGACTTTTCATTTTCCCGTGTATTGAACGTGCAATCTTTTGGACTTCCAAAAAGTTAAAAAAAATTTAGAAAAAAATAATTGTGACTGATGGGAATCGAACACAGGGGCTACGTCACAGCAGTGCAAAGGCTTTACCAGTGAGCTACAAGTTGTTTCTTTCTGTTATTTAACAAAAGTAACTTATAACTCAAACTCAGGCTATGAAACTCATTTCTTCTATATTAACGGTAAAATTTTCGTACAAGATTTTAGAGTCGTTATAGCAGATGGGGACCCCGGCGAGTCTGTTGCTTCTAGGGTCCACGGGTACCGTCAGAGGGAGTGGGCGGAAGATGTCTGGGCTCGGCTGGAGGAGCTTTCTTCCGAGTATCATTGCCAATGTTTTCTTAATTCTCTTCCTCTTTTGTTGTAATGGTTGTAAGGCTGCGGAGCCCATAATACCTTCGAATAAATAAATTTTTCTTTGGTTGAGGTTATGGTGTATTGTCTCTTTCTTCCTTTCTATACCCTTTTTTTACTTGTGCCTCCTCCAACCCCCAAGCTCGGGGCCGAGGAAAGGAATGAAGGGCTGGAGCCCCAGGGCGGTGCAGAAGTCTATTCTGTGAGAGAACTCTATTTGGAAAACTTAATCAATGCGGAAAGAAATTGCATTATTCAAAAGAGGGTACATATTTATCTATACAACTTAAGCTTTTCGGTCATATATGTCCGTGGAAAATTACGCCCTCCGGTGTCCTGGAAGCGGTAGGCTCCACCGGGCAACGCTTCCGTTATGAGAAACGATCCATCCCACTTCGGGGAGAACTTATGTAGCCTCCCTTGTTCTACGAACTCGTTTCTCCGTAAGACCAGGTCTCCTGTCTTGAAGGCTCGATGCTTAACTCGGGTATTATAATAGCGGGCGGTTTGCTGCTGATTGGCGGCCGCTCTGATTTGTGCTCGATCTCATTTTTCTAACAAGATGTCCAAGTTGTTTCGTAGTGCCAAGGTGTTAGCTTCATCGTCAAAGTGTTCAACCCTATAACTGGGCAATCCAATTTCTGCGGAGACCATTGCATCGGTACCTTAGCAGAGGCTAAACGGAGTTTCTCCCTTTGGTTTTTTCCTTGATGTCCGTAGTGCCCAGAGCACACGAGGCAGTTCCTCGACCCAGCTGCCTTGCCTCCTTTCTAGACAAGCCCAGAGCCCGTGAATGACGCCTCAATTCGCTATTTCGGCTTGCCCGTTGCATTAGGGGTGTGCTGCCACGGCGAACTTCATCAATATATGGTAGTCGCTGCATTAATGTTGATTAATGCAAGAAAAACAAACCAAAGTTTAAATCGTTGAAACAATTTCAAAACCACTCAGTTTTCTTGAAAAACAACTTTTAAATGCAAAGCCTAAACCACTCCTTTTAAAAGCTATAATCGTTCCTTCGACTATATCAAGTTCATTACGTTCACGGTTTCGTCAAAACCATCCGTAGCCCTCCGTCATTTCAGATTGGTATTCAGTAGTATTCAAGCTATATATTTTGTCCTTCGCCAAGGCATAATGATTGGTAGCTGCTGAGTATTCATCTGTAGCATAGATAGATGCGTTGCTTTGGGATAGTCGTACAGCTATTTTGGCCTTCGTTAAGGATTTTTACGGATGGGTTCAAATTATCCTGGATAATGACGGGTAAAACTTGACTTGCATCTTATGATATATTGGGTTTCGCCAAGGTCATAAAAAATCCACATCGGGAGTTTCAAAGGAAAATGAAACTTGCTAGTGTTAAATACCATTTGGAGTGTGATGATTTTGGTAGGATTCCTTCAAGGTTGTCACACGATGATATTTGGATTCGGATCCTACTGTGAGTATCCGTTACTCTTCGGGAGATTTTTCACTAAACAATCAATGCTATAAACCAAGTAGGTGCCTAGAACGGTGTTAGCGGGGCTACGCCTCCAGGGAAAAGAGATTATGTAATTAAGGAACTTCGCGAAAGCATTGGAAAACCTCCCTCGAAGTACCAACACTAGCGTGGCCGAAAGGTTAAGCAAGAATTGTAGGGTGAGATTAATCCTGACCAATTCTTCTTTTATGGTTTGAAGGAGGATTCGAGGAACAGTGGGAGCCATCCTGTTTAGATAAATTAATAACCAATCTAAATTTGCAAGAGCATCATGCTGAGTGTGTCTTCTCTCTTTCCTGACAGCAGCGACCAAAATGGTCGGGCTTAAGTTACTGCTAGATAATAATTTAACTGGGCCAAACTATAAAGATTGGCTAAGGAATGTCCAGATGGCCATTACCTATGACAAGCTGGGCTACCTCCTTACTACCAAAGCCCCCACCGTTCCAGGTCCAGATTCTACAGTCGCGGATGTTGAAATCCGTAAGACATGGGAAAAATACAGTGCGAGAGCCAAGTGCCACGTGTTAGCCTCAATGGATTATGAACACCAGAGGCGGCACGAAAAGGTGGACTTGGTTTCCATCTTCTTCCATACCAAGGATTTATATGGAGAGCAATCTCGTATCGCAAGATATGAGACCTCGAAGAAATTGTTTCAGGCGAGATTGGTTGTCGAGTCATCTGTAGGGGACCACGTCCTTACGATGATTAACTATATTGAAGAGCTCGCGGACCTTGGGACCATATTGGAGAATGAGTTATCTACTGACTTGATTCTACAGCCTCTCCCCTTCACCTACGCCAGTTTATCTTGAATTTCAACATTCAAGAGAAGGAAGTTTCACTTCCAGAACTCCTCAACATCTTGAGGAGCACTGAGGAAACCCTGCAGAAATCCAGGGAGACATCCACTCTGCTTATTGGGGAATCTTCCTATTCTAGATCTAAGGCGAAAGCCAAGGGAGAGAAGAAGAATCCCTCCACCAAGCCTATAGGCGGTTTCAGTAAGGTAAAGAGAAAGGGCATGGCACAAAAGTTTCGGAGCTAACAGTAGAAAAGGAGGAATGTTTCTATTGTCACGGGAAAGGGCATTGACAGAAGGACTGCAGGGCTTGGAAAGCCAGAAACCAGGATTCGAAGCACATTGTGGATTTGGCTTCAGGTGTATTTATGATTGAAAACTGTCTGTCAATTAACTCAACTTCCTTGGTACTAGATATCGGATCACGATCTCAGTAATTCATTACAGGCTCGGAGAAACCTTAGAGTTATCAATGCAGGTGATATGACTCTCAAGGTTGCTAACGGAATGAGCGTGGATGCTGTATCCATAGGGGAATATCACCTAGGATTGACAAGTGGGTAGATTTTGATTTTGCGTAACTGTTTGTGTGTACCCAGTCATCTCTGTATCTTTACTTTCTAAAGAAGGTTATGATTTTACATTTGTAAGCAATGTCGTCCACATCCACTTTAATCAAAGTTTAATTGGGTCAGGTACACTAGATAACGGTATATACGTATTAAATCAAGTTCGGGTTTTCAACGTCCAGAACACGCTCAAAAGAAAGTTTCCAGAATTAAATCCGGCTTTTTTATGACATTGTAGACTGGGTCACATCAATGAAACACGGTTGACGAATTTACATAAAAAGGGATATTTGGATCCGTTCGAATATCAGTCTTATGCAACTTGTCAATCATGTCTCAAAGTAAAGACGACAAAGACTCTATTCACTGGACACGGGGTAAGAGCCAGCGAGCTCTTGGGACTCATACACAGCAACGTGTGTGGTCCAATGTCTACATATGCAAGAAGTGGTTATTCCTATTTCATTACTTTTATGGATAATTTCTCAAGGTATGGACATGTATTCTTGATGAAATATAAATCCGAGGCCTTTAAGAAATTCCGGGAATACATGAATGAAGTGGAAAAACAAACCGGTAAAAGTATCAAGACACTTAGATCTGATCGAGGTGGTGAATACTTAAGTGCCGAGTTCCTGGATTGCTTAAAAGAGAATGGAATTCTCTCTCAGCTTACTCCTCCATGCACACCTCAAGACAACGGTGTATCGGAAAGGCGGAACCGAACCTTAGTGGATATGATACGTTCCATGATGAGTAACGCTGAGTTACCACGATCCTTCTGGGTTATGCACTAGAATCAGCTGCATATCTTTTGAACAAGGTTCCTACTAAGTCAGTGCCTACCACACCATATCAGATATGGAGTGGGAAGAAACCCTATCTTAAGTATCTGAAGATATAGAGATGTCCAGCTTTTGTAAAAAAGCAGCATGCGGACAAGCTCGAGGCACGTTCAGTACTGTGTAATTTTGTAGGATACCCAAAAAACTCCAGGGGGTATCTTTTCTATTACGCGGAGGAACAAAAGGTCTTTTTTTCTTGGCATGCCCACTTTTTGGAAACTCAATTTCTTGAAAAAGAAATAAGTGGGAGCGCAATAGAACTGGAAGAAATTCTAGAACTATAAGCTATTACTGAAAGCATGGTGGAACCAGAAGTTTTGAAAAAAACAGACATCCCTGCGCCACTCCGCAGGACTAGTAGGCAGTCTTATCCGCCTGAGAGATACTACGGTTTTCTCATAGACGGGTATAGAGAGGATTGCATCATCGACGATGATGAGCCGACTAGTTTCCAGCAAGCCATTAATAGCAGTGACTCGGTAAAATGGATGGATGCAATGCGAACCGAAATGGAGTCTATGTACACCAACAAAGTATGGACTTTGGACATTGCTCCAGAAGGCGTAAAATCCGTAGGCTGCATATGGATCTTCAGAAAGAAGATTAGTGTAGATGGACATGTTGAAACCTATAAGGCTAGACATGTTGCAAAAGGTTTTCTTCAAAGACCTGGTTTAGACTATGATGAAACCTTTACTCCAGTGGCTATACTCAAATCCATTCAGATCCTTCTTGCCATTGCTGCCTTCCACGATTATGAAATTTGGAAGATGGACGTAAAGACTGCTTTTCTGAATGGAAATTTGGAAGAGTGTGTTTATATGGATCAGTCGGAGGGTTTTATAGAGTGTGGGAGAAACGGAAGAGTGTGCAAGTTGGTTAAATCCATTTATGGATTAAAGCAGGCATCGCAGAGTTGGAACATCTGTTTTGATGAGACGGTCAAGGAATTCGACTTTATCAAAAATTCAGACGAACCATACATTTATAGTAAAATTGTAGCGAGAACTGTGGTATTTCTCGTCTTGTACGTGGATGCCATTCTCCTGATAGGAAATGGCATTCCTATGCTACAATCAGTCAAAGGATTCTTGTCACAAACGTTCTCCATGAAGGACCTGGGTGATACCTCATATATTCTGGGGATCCAGATCTATCGTGATAGAATTAAACGGATGTTGGGACTTTCACAGTCAAGGTACATCGACACCATACTGAAAAGATTTAGTATAGAATATTCAAAGCGCGGTAATCTACCGGCTTATCACGGAATCACCATCTTCAAAGAGATGTCTCCCAAGCCTGATTTGGAAAAGGATCGCATGACTATTATACCCTACGCTTCTGCGGTAGGCTCTATAATGTATGCGATGTTGTGTACCAGACCAGATGTAGCTTACGCACTGAGCGTTGTAAGCAGGTATCAGTCAAAACCAGGGGAGAAGCACTGGATAGCAATGAAGAACATTCTCAAGTACCTGAGAAGGACTAATGAGATGTTCTTGGTGTACGGCAATGAAGACCTTCGGATCGAGGCCTTCGCCGACTCCAACTTCCAGAGTGACAAGGATGACTCCAGGTCTATGTAGGGTTATGTCTTTACCTTCAATGGATGGACGGTCTATTGGAAGAGCTCCAAGCAAAACACCGTTGCTGACTTGACGATGGAAGCGGAGTATATCGCTGCATGTGACGCCACGAAAGAAGCAGTCTGGATGAGGATGTTCGTGAAAGAGCTTCAGGTGGTTCCATCCATTGTTGATCCAATACCACTGTATTGTGACAACAAAGGTGCTATAGTTTTACTGAAGGAACCAAGGTCCCATCAGAAGTCCAGACATATCTTGAGGCGGCACCACCTGATCAGGGAGATCGTTGATCGTCAGGAGATCGAGGTGCGGAGATTAGAGACAGAGAACAACACTGCAGATCCACTCACAAAGGCCATCCCTGATTGATCGTTCTTTCACGTACGTGCGTTTTAAAATCAAAGTTAAGAATATACTGCAATCAATAACGGTGTCGCTTGGTAGCTAGCCGGTTGAGTACGGGTCGGTCCACAGGGAGAACGTGTATTTTCTAGTTGTTCTAACGAGTCAATTCTTATTTGTGGTAGGTTTTGATTTTCTATAAAAACTGAGGTTGAAATTGATTTGGATTAAAACCTTGCTAGGGTTAGGATTAGGTTAATTTGGAAAGTTAATTCTACTCACCGCTTTCTTTGCCCTAATTAAGATCTTAGGTGTTAAGGTAATAATTAACAAAGGGGATTAGCGCGATCAAGAAGAAACTTCGTTTCTTCCTTTTGGCCCTTGTCCGTCCTTTCTTAATTCTTAGCCCTAACCTCTATGGAAATCAATCACAACCGGTGTTAACTAGGGAATCACCGCTATCACGTGAGATAGGATGCCGTAGTGAGCGGTGTGTGTTTGATTTGCATAAAGTCCTATTTTTAAAATATTGAACGGGCAAGAAAGGAGTGAGAGATTTTCATCTCTCAAACCTTCCCGATCCTAACCCTAACAAGTGAGGAACTACTCACTCATTAGGGAATTAACAAAGGAATTCATTTTTTTGTGATTTTCTTTTAATAGCCTAGTTAATGTTCGGAAAATAACTACGACAGATAAAAATTGCAGAGAAATAAAATTGCAGATAAGAAATTCAAGATAAAAAACTTACTTTTTATTGATGCACTCTTTGACGATAACAATGAATGGAAATTTTAAACTAGAGAAATAAAAAGAGGTATGCTCCAAAAAGAGCTGTAGGCTTCCTATTTATAGATAATAGAAACCCTAGGGTTTACATCTGATCCATATCTAAAATTACAAAACTATCCTGAGAAAACCGGGTCAATGCACCGACTCCACCAACATACACCGACATGCACCAACATGCACCGACACGTGTGATGCACGGTCGTGGATCCGCGGCCATAAGCCTGGTTTGGCCGCGGTTCCGCGGCCGTTTGATGGGCTTTCTGGCTCATTTCTTCAGGGCTGCTTTCTCTTACTTTTTCCTTCTATTTTCTTCAATTGGTTCTTCAGAATATTTTCTAGTTTCTTCCAGATTTTCACAGTGCAGAATGTTATGGACTTTTACCGTTCGCTTCGTGTTGAAATCTTGAATCTTGTGCTGCCTTCGTGCTTTGTGAAATCGAATTGTTCATTGATCTTCATTTGTTCCTTAAACTGTAGGCGGCATCATAAAGATTCTTCTATTTGTTGGTCGTAGTATCACTTTTGTAGCGTTTTTCACCATTTTCACTGTATTGTTCCGAGAACCTGTAACCTATAACTATTTAACAGACATGGATCAAAAGCACCTATTTATTTGCAATATGATTAAGAATGGAGAATATAATAAAGCAAAAATCTGATATGAACAAATACCCCCAAACATATCTTTTGCTCGTCCCGAGCAAAACTAATTTTATTCTCGAAAAAAACTAACCTCACTTTCGCAGGGAAACGCGATTGCACTGAGCTCGTGCAATAAGCCGTTAAACCTCTAGGTGTCCCTAGTAGGAGGAGTGTTGTCTCCTGAGGGTTTTCAGCGGATATTACCCACAAAATCCGATCAATTTGACCTTTTCATTCTTCAATTAGGTATTCTAGCAAGAAATTCTATTATTTTTAACTTTTCACACTCACTTATCATTTAACTTAAGGTCGTATATGTTCTGTAAATTTACTTAGCTTTTAGTATCTTTTGAATTTTCCTTCTAAGGTTTCATCTCAACTTAAGAATTTTTATCATCTCTACTAAAGATATAAGTCTTATTTTTCATTCCTATCTCTCATCCAAACCCAATCATATACCCCTACGTCTGTGTATGTATCACCCCTATACTTGGAAATTCAATTCAAGCTATCACACTCTTGTCCATTGTCCAAAGTACATTTAGTTGGTGAATTTATATGAAAATGCTCACACATCCTTCATGCGACCGTTAATACTTCTTGAGATACTAATGACCGATTACAAAATGTGTTAGCGTATTAAGGTGTAATTCCTCGTCTTGTAATACCTAAGACTTTAGCAGTGACTCCCAAACCAGTTAGTCCAAGGCACTAAGTGATAAGGCACCCTCGCTATATATTTTTATTTTCCGCAGCCTTAAATAATTACAAAATCAGTGTTCATTTTTTTATATCTCTTTATTCACACTTGTACTTTTATTTTATTTTTCTTTATACTATGGATTTTAGACAAGAGCATTTCAAGGTATCCTCTACTATTCTAAGTTTCGAGGTACGTGTTTGTGCAAGTTGTAGGGTATATATTTTTAGAATTTAGACTTAAGTTTTAGAATTATTTTTCAGACTTATACTTCAATAAAAAATTTCAATACTCTTCCCTTATTTTTGACTTAGCCCAAGAACTGAACTCAAAATTTGCCTATTTCTAAATAAACTACAAGGACATATTTTCTACCGTTAAACTTTAAGAAAGGTTATTTTTAGAGTTTTTAATTTACTTAGTTTAGGATCTAGTTTTTCCTAACTAGTTAACCGTCTTGTCAAACTTAAATCAAATATGGCCAAAATTGAATTTTTCAATTTTTATGATTTAAAATTTTTCAATTTTTTTATGGGTTTTAAAATATGTATGCAAATGCAAAATTATACATATGAATGCGAAGGAAGAAAGCTTACCGAGCATACCCCCAAACTTAAACTTGACAGTGTCCTCACTGTCAGGCTACACCAAGAAGGTCAAAATTGTCGGCACTCCCCTGTTTATTTTTTTTTATATTTTTAATTTATTAAAACTGGAAATTTACAAAAATACCCCAAAATATTTTTTTTTATATGTTTACAAGTGGTAAACGTACCCCCAATCATACGGTTGGCTAAAAATCATTTTCTTTCTAAAGCCAACATAATCTCCCCCAAACTTGAATTAAACAAAGTTACAAGTCAATGTCAAGCTTTACAAAGGCCAAAAATCAATACCAACCATTCGAAGAATTTATCGGTGAAACACAGCGGTTGGTGGAAGAGTATGTTGTCTAGAATCACGAAGAAGTGGGAAAGAGATAAGTGGTGTAATAGAAATGGATTGCATCTCAATTTGAAGAAAAGACAAAGTGATTGTGACGATGGATTACTCGCATTTTTGTGATTGTCAAGAAGAAGGGGTGGAGGTTCAATTTCTTGTTGGAGTTGATTCATCTCAACACCCGTGTTTGCTAAAAATACGAGTTCATCAGCGAAAATTTCCTCAAAACTTTCATCGATACCCCGAAGAATAATGTCATCCGAAAGAGTTAGGCGATCTCTAGACTCCATGAAAGATTCATAAACAGCGGTAGATGTTGACCCGGACAACTTAATGGAAGAGTCCGTATGTGTATAATACATAGTTGGGTCAAACAACGTATGAAAAGAGTCTAGATCAGTATCCTGAAGCTGATCAAATTCGCTGCTGTCGACACACATTAATTCGACATAACATGCATGAGCAGAAGGTTCGGCGGGTAGACTTCCCATCTTGTAAATGTTAAACTCACTTGACATCTTCCCGAAGGATAGAGTCATAGAGCTGTTACGACAGTTGATAACAGCATTGGAAGTGGCCAAAAATGGTCGACCGAGGATCACCGGAATTTGGTTCCGTGGGTTAGCCACAGGCTGTGTGTCCATAACAATGAAATCAACAGGGAATATGAAGTCCCCTACCTTAATCAACACATCCTCTAACTCATCCTAGAATGGGTGATGGATCGGTCGGCCATTTGAAGAGTACAATGTGTGGGTTTCAACTCTCCAACGCCTAATTGCTCATATACGGAATAGGGAAGCAAGTTAACACTGGCACCAAGATCTAAAAGTGCGCGGTTGATATTCTTATCCCTAATAGTTATTGAAATTGTCGGAAGACCAGGGTCCTTTCGTTTTTGGGGCAAAAGTTGGGTAAGAGCATCGCTCACAGCACTATCTAAGAAAACTTTCTTAGGTACCTGTGATTTCCTCTTCTTGGTACATAAGTCCTTCAAGATTTTAGCGTAAGAAGGGACTTGTTGGATTACATCCAACAGAGGAATATTAAAGTTAACTTGCTTAAATAACTCCACAATCTTCTCTATTTGTGGAGTTGGTTTATTGGATCTCAACCTGTTTGGAAATGAAACATTTGAAAATTCGTTGAGTCCAATGTTTATGGAGTAGATTGCAGATTTGGAACGGATCCCAGTGTTGGTGTTTTCGTGAAGTGAAATGTGAGTCCGTTCGAATTAGTAAAAGAAGTAGAGCCTTATGAAGAATGAAGAACAGGCTCGGAAGAAGATGAAGAAGATGATGAAAAAGAAGAAGAAGAAGAAGAAGATGAAGAAGATGAAGATGCAGGGGCCGGGGTGTCATCACTAATACCCACATTATTATGCAACACTCTTCCAGATCTCAACGTAGTCACAACATTTACATTATGATTTTGTTGTTCATAAGCAACATGTGCGTTGTGTGTGTGACCGGGATTTGGCAATGGTTGAGACGGAAGCTTTCCCTTTTCTCGCTCGCTTAACGCGGCATTCAGTTGTGCAATTTGGGCTTCAATTGTTTTGATGCTCTGATCATGTGAAGCAGTGTGTTGCACCAAAGACTGGATAGAAGACTGGATGCTTGCTGAGGATTGTGTAGATTGTTTTAAAAACGCATCCAGATTTTGTTCTAGCGAGGAAACCTTATCGTTATTCGGCTGAACAAAATTGTTTTGAGGATAAGAGTTGTTTGGTACAAAATTGTTCATTTGGTTTGGGTAAGGTTGGGATTGGAAAGGTTGCTGATATTGAGTTTGTTGAAGGGCTTGTTGTTGTGGAGAAGGCCTCTGAAAATTGTTATTGTCTTATAATTGTTGTTGATTTTGATTCCAAGCGAAATTTGGGTGGCTCCTCCAACCAGAATTATAAGTTGAAGAGTATGGATCATTTCTTTGTCTTTGCTGAAAGGCAGCATTGACTTGATCTTGTCCTTGAACGGGTGGATTGTAAGGACACTCTTCAGTAAGATGGGACGGATCTGAACAACAAGCGCAAATAGTGTGAGTGGGTAAAGCTGGGGCAGGAGAAGGTGGTGAGAATTTGCTCCCAATTGCTTCTAGCTTTTTCGTGAGTGCAGCCATTTCGGCCTTCATTGCAATCGACATATCAAGTTGATGTATACCTGCCCTAGACTGACCTGATGAAGTAGATGAAGTTGTCTTAGTGCTTTCCCACTGAATTGTTTGTTCAACAAGATCGTCGAGAAATTGCCAGGCTTCCTCGCTTGATTTTGTAAGAAAGTGACCTTGACAAATGGTTTCCAACAACTGCTTAGTTACAGGATTCAGTCCTTCGTATAAAGTTTGGCAAAGTTGCCAATTCTCGATACCGTGGTGAGGGCACTGAACAAGAAGGTATTTAAATCTTTCAAAACACTTCCAAAAAGGTTCGGAAGGAAGCTGGAAAAATTGAATAATTTCATTGCGAATTCTCGTGGTCTTGTGGTGTGGGTAAAACTTTTTTAGAAAAGCCTTAACGAACTCTTCCCAATTTTTTATTGAGTGTGATGCTGTGCTATATAACCATTTTTCAGCTAGGTCACATAAAGTGAATGGAATGACACGTAGCCTAATAGCATCATCAGAAAGTTGTGTGATCTTCATCATTGCGCAAACATTCTGGAATTTGTTAATGAAGATGTAGGAATCTTCGGATTCCAGCCCGTGAAATTTGGGCAACATATTGATGAAGTGGGGTTTAATTTCAAAGTTATCCCCATTAGCCGGTGGAAGTGAAAGACAAGTGGGAAGTGTGGTGCGGATGGGATAGAAAAGATCCTGGAGCGCGATTCGTTGGGGCGTTTCGACGGGAGGGTGTGGTGGGTTATTCGCACCTAGTGGAGGTGGAATCAGTCCCGTAGGTAAGGGGTTGTTAGGATTGAATCTCGACATCTCCTTAGAAGATGATGAATATGAAGATGAAGGTAAAGAAGTGGAGGGAATTTCGACTTCGGAGTCGAAAGCGTCGTCAGTAGGCACTAACGAGACACGGACTAAATGGGCTCTAGTGTCCCTAGTGTAGGGTGTTTTTCGTCACCCCAGTGAGATGGGAATACGCGCGCGCTTGTCAGGCGTACTACAGATTCCCCCGGCCTAGGGTAGGCCGGGGTTTAATGATTGTGGGGATCCGAATCTCCGGCAGCCGCGGACTAAGCTGCCGTTAATTACCCATCGCCTTTGGGGCGAGGGAACCTCCGATTAACGGGTTAAACTGGTCATGCGAACTCAATGTGCAGTATACGTGTGTTTTGAAAGGGGGTTTTGGATATATCGGGAGCCACGCAGAGTTTTTACGGGGGTCCCGCTACCCGGATAGCGGGCTGGGGGTCAAGGGGGCTAGCAGCCCCCTTGCGGGGTGCGGGGCAGCGCCCCGTTAGAAATTTTTTTCTAACAGGGACAGTGTCGTGGAGTACGTGTATGTATAAATTTGTATACATATGTATATATGTATATATGTACACAAAAAGAGGGGGAAAAGACATCCAAGGGATGCGCAGGTGCGCAAGCGCGCGCGCCACGTGTCGGCACGCGGACGCCTTGCGCACTTGCGCAGGTGCGCAAGCGCGCGCGCCACGTGTCGGCAGGCGGGCGACTTGCGCACTTGCGCAGTTGCGCAAGCGCGCGCGCCACGTGTCGGCACGCGGGCACCTTGCGCAGGTGCGCAAGCGCGCGCCACGTGTCGGCACGCGGGCGACTTGCGCACTTGCGCAGTTAAGCAGGCGCGCGCGCCACGTGTCGGCACGCGGGCGACTTGCGCACTTGCGCACTTGCGCAGGCGCGCGCGCCACGTGTCGGCACGCGGGCGCCTTGCGCACTTGCGCAAGCGCGCAGGTGAGGCACAACAGGCTTTTAGCCTAAAAAAATTTCTCAGAAGAGAAATCAGAGAGGAGTTGGACTCCTGAATGTGTTTTTCTTCTTTTTTTGAGGGTTTAGTGAAAGATGTTCTTCTTCCTCCTCCTCTGTTAGCTGGATCTTGAAGATCAAGAGATGTGGGATTTCAAAATCTTTTCTTTTTGAGATCTGATGGAAGATCTGAGTTCCCCTTGATGGGTTTTGTGGTGAAAAACTAATTTGTTTTGAAAAAGGAAGAGTAAAACTCTTGATTTAATTCAAAAGAAAGAAGAAGGTTTTGGAACCTTGGAGAAGGAAGAAAGAGCTCAGCTCTGAAACTTTTTTGGAGAGAGAAAAAGTTATTGAGATATTTCATTATCTTTGCCTATATAGGCTATACACTTTACACATAGCCCCTTGGGCTTCACAAAATGGCATTTTGCCTATCCCATGGCTCATGTGCCATTTCTTTTTGCACATAAGCCACGGGCTTTACAAAAATTTGGCTTTATGCCTATTTTTCTTACATTTATCCAAAAATAAAATAAAAGAAAATGCAACAAAATTATTTATTACAAAATTTTTATCTTGGCATGGGGGGAGGCCGGCCGCTTCATGTTCGGGCTCGACCCGGGCATGGGCCCACTGGGTCTGGGCTTGGGCCCACTTGGCTTGGGGTTGACTTGGATTTTGACTTGGTCAACCGGGGTGTAAATTTTTACCCCAACAAATTGCCCCCCATCAATAAATGCACACCACATATGTGGGTCGTGTGCATGAAATTGATGGATCTTCTTTCACGTGGAGGCGACTTGATTTGGTCCCCGCTTTTTGGGAAGCTGGCACTGCCCTTTTTACGACATGGACGGTCGTTGCTTGACATGTATCCGAGACAGAGTGTTTGTGATAGACGTTTTCCCTGGCCGGAGTGATCTGGTTCCATCTTTGTAGGAATCCTGCGCTGCCCTTTTTGCGACTTGGACGGTCGGTGCTGCCCTTTTAGCGACTTGGACGGTCGGTGCTGCCCTTTTTGCGACTTGGACGGTCGGTGCTGCCCTTTTAGCGACGTGGACGGTCGGTGCTGCCCTTTTAGCGACGTGGACGGTCGGTGTTGCCCTTTTTGCGACTTGGACGGTCGGTGCTGCCCTTTTAGCGACGTGGACGGTCGTTGCTGCCATTTTAGCGACTTGGACGGTCGGTTCTGCCCTTTTTGCGACTTGGACGGTCGGTGCTGCCCTTTTAGCGACGTGGACGGTCGTTGCTGCCATTTTAGCGACTTGGACGGTCGGTTCTGCCCTTTTTGCGACTTGGACGGTCGGTGCTGCCCTTTTAGCGACGTGGACGGTCGTTGCTGCCATTTTAGCGACTTGGACGGTCGGTTCTGCCCTTTTTGCGACTTGGACGGTCGGTGCTGCCCTTTTAGCGACTTGGACGGTCGGTTCTGCCCTTTTTGCGACTTGGACGGTCGGTGCTGCCCTTTTAGCGACGTGGACGGTCGTTGCTGCCATTTTAGCGACTTGGACGGTCGGTTCTGCCCTTTTTGCGACTTGGACGGTCGGTGCTGCCCTTTTAGCGACGTGGACGGTCGTTGCTGCCATTTTAGCGACTTGGACGGTCGGTTCTGCCCTTTTTGCGACTTGGACGGTCGGTGCTGCCCTTTTAGCGACGTGGACGGTCGTTGCTGCCATTTTAGCGACTTGGACGGTCGGTTCTGCCCTTTTTGCGACTTGGACGGTCGGTGCTGCCCTTTTAGCGACGTGGACGGTCGTTGCTGCCATTTTAGCGACTTGGACGGTCGGTGCTTGGTTTGACTTGCCCTTCTTCTTGCACTGTCAGGGGTAGACTTGACTTGCTCCGCTTCTTGCGGTGTCGGAGTGGAAGTTGACTTGTTGATTTTGATTTGGGTTGACGTCAGCATCGCTATACTGGAATATGGTACCAGGAGCGAATCATCATCTGTCATGGAGATGATTTTGGGATTTTGGTTTTTGTTTGGCATCTGCATTGCTGCACTGGAATAATGCCAGGAGCAACTCATCATTTGCCCCGAGAGAATTTGGGAGAAATTGGGATTGTTTTACGCCCGTGGATTGTATACGGTTTTGCAGGATGTATGATCCAGACCGTAGGGCCGGAAAAATTTCGGGACTTTGTCGGCGTCTGCATCGCTGCACTGGAATATGGTACCAGGAGCGACTCATCATTCGCCGTTGGGGATTGAGATTTGGAATTTGGTTGGCGTCTGCATCGCTACACTGGAATATGGTACCAGGAGCGACTCATCATTCGCCACTTGGGGATTGGGGAGCGATGGCTTAGGAGACAGGTTTAGATCCCTATCGCCTAAGGCTTTTCAATTTTATGGGCCGTGAGGGTCCCATAAAAGCATTTTCTCCCTACGAGTCGTAAGGATCCCGCAGGTGTATTTTCTCCTTAAGAGTCGTGAGGACTCCTAAGTGTGTTTTCCCTTTATGAGTCGTAAGGATCCCACAAAGGTTTGTTCTCCTCATGTATCGTGAGGACACATGAGTGGGTCTTCTCAATGGAGCATAATTCCAAAGGCGGAGACCGGCCGCGTGACTGGTGATTACGGTGGGGCCTGAGGGTGATGAGAATTATTTGAGCCCGTGGATTGTATACGGTAGTCAATTTGGGGACTAACCGTAGGGCCGGGAGAATTTTGAGAAATTGGATTTTGGTTGGCGTCTGCATCGCTGCACTGGAATATGGTACCAGGAGCGACTCATCATTCGCCGTTTGGGGACTTGGAATTTGGATCTTGTTTGGCATCAGCATTGCTGCACTGGAATAATGCCAGGAGCAACTCATCATTTGCCTTGGGAGGACTTGGGATTTGGGTTTTTGGTCGGCATCAGCACCGCTAACACTGAAGCGAAATGCCAGGAGCGAATCATCATTTGCCGTTGCCCGTTGGGGAATGATGGCTTAGGAGATAGGTTTGGGTCCCCACCACCTAAGGCTTTTCAATTTTATGGGCCGTGAGGGTCCCATAAAAGCATTTTCTCCCTACGAGTCGTAAGGATCCCGCAGGTGTATTTTCTCCTTAGGAATCGTGAGGATTCCTAAGTGTGTTGCTCCTTTGTGAGTCGTAAGGATCTCACGCAGGGGTTTTCTCCTCACAAGGTCGAGAGGACTTTGTGAGTGTATTTCATCTCTTTTCACGAGTTTGCGCCCTTTCGGGTTTTCACAGACTCGCCGGTAGTCCTACTGTTTTTACTCACGGAGCCCTTTCGGGTTTTCATCCGTGCCCATTTTGCTTGTGGACATACCGTTTTTTTCTTTATTTCTTTTATTATTTCTTTCTTTTTTTTTGCCGCTGGTGGGACTTTAAAAGTAGTCTCACCGGCAGGATTTGGGAGAAATAGGGGTCATTTACGCCCGTGGATTGTATACGGTTTTGCAGGATGTCTGATCCAGACCGTAGGGCTGATGTGCTCAATTCGCCTGCGACTTGGAGCATTCACGTGTAGTATTTCTTGAGATATCGGCCATTGATGGGTGGCATGGGCCTTTCTCCCTCGGCACTTATTAGTTGGTAGGATCCTCCGTCAAACACTTTCTCGATGACGTATGGTCCTTCCCAGTTTGGCTCGAATTTTCCCTTGGCATGTCGATTGGGGATGATCGGTCTTTTGAGGACCAGTACCAATTCACCTTTCTTGAAAGCGCGGAGACGGGTTATCTTGTCATAGGCCCGTGACATTTGGGCTCGGTATAGCTCCAGATTTTGCTGCACCGCGAGCCTCTTTTCTTCGAGGGCATCGAGTTCTTCAAGTCGAAGGAGCACGTTTTCCTCTTCTGTCAACTCATGCTGAATGGCCATTCTTAAGCTTGGAACTTCGACTTCGAGGGGGAGGACCGCCTCCACTCCGAAGAGCAATGAGTATGGAGTGGACTGAGTTGGAGTACGGTGCGTGGTACGATATGCCCACAATGCCTCGTGAAGCTTGAGATTCCAGTCTCTCTTGTTGGCTGAAGCATTTTTCCTCAGGAGCTTGCATAGAGTCTTATTGAAGGCTTCGGCTAGCCCATTGGCTCTTGGATTATAGATGGAGGAATATCTCCAGTCTATCTTGTGCTGAGTAGCGAACCTTGAGACATTGAAGCTCTTGAAAGAAGGCCCGTTGTCAGAAATGATTCTTCTCGGTGTACCGAAACGGTATAGAATATTATGCTGGAAGAATGTCAGAATATCCTTTGTCTTGACTTCTTTTAGCGGGACAGCTTCAGCCCACCTAGAGAAGTAGTCTGTCGCGGCCAGTATGAACCGGTGACCTTTAGATGACGGAGGATCAATTGGGCCAACAATGTCGGTGCCCCAAACTTCGAATGGCCACGACGCCACTGTAGGATGCAATGGGTTGGGATGCTTGTGAATAAAATCACCGTGAATTTGGCAGATATAACATTTCTTTGCATGTTCTCCGCAATCCCGTATCATGGTGGGCCAGTAATACCCAAGCCGTTTGATTTGAAGTCGCATCTTGGGGCCAGATTGGTGAGCACCGCAAACGCCCGAATGGACATCTTTCATGACCTTTTGGGCTTCGGCCAATGACAGACACCTGAGCCAGAGTTGGTCATATGACCTGCGGTATAACGTGCCATTTACAAACACGTATCGGAGAGCTCTTTTCTTTAGCTGAATCCTCGCAGATTTTTCTTCGGGCAGCTTGTCGTATCGGAGGTACTCTATGAAGGGTTCTCTCCAATCGGGCTCGTCTTGGATGATCGAAGCTTCTTCGGCGGGATTGCTCTTCTGTTCCGCGCTTTCCTCTTCTCGCAGAGAGACAGGGGGTAGGATTTGCCGGCTCCTGACTGTGATCAGAATTTCGTCCATGCCAGGATCAGCCAGCTCCTTGGCTAAGCGAGCGAGTACATCAGCCTTTCCGTTCAACGCTCTAGGGACTCTCGTTAGCTCAATGTGAGTGAACCTTTTCATGAGTTCCACCACTCGACCTCTGTACCGAGCTAACTCGGGTTTGTATATCTTATAGTCGCCGCTTACTTGGCTGACGACAAGCTTGGAGTCACCGTAGACTCGTAGCCGACGGATTTCCATTTCTACGGCAAGCTCCAAACCAGCTATCAGAGCTTCATACTCAGCTTCATTGTTTGTCCGAGGCTCGGTGAAAGCAAAAGAACGCCGTAGGGTTCCCATTGATGGTGTGATGAACACCAATCCTATCCCTGCTTTTATCTCCGGGACGCTTGATTTACTGGAGGTTCTTATCGATGAGGCCCCATCGAAGTAGAGCTCCCAACATGGCTCGTCATTCTCGAGGTGCAGCACTTGTTCGTCGGGTAACTCACAATTTAGCGGCGACCCTTCTGGTATGGGATGAGCAGCGAGAAAGTCTGCAAGAGCTTGCCCTTTTACTGCTTTCTGAGGAGTGTAAACTATGTCAAACTCAAGTAGCATGACAGCCCATCTTGCCATTCTGCCGGCTAGGCTTGCTTTGGTCATCAAGTGTTTGAACGGGTCGACCTTGGAGATCAGCATAACCCGATGAGCGAGCAAATAGTGCCTCAGCTTCTTCACAGCAAATATTAGCGTCAGGCATTGCTTTTCAATTGGGGAGTAGTTGTATTCCGCCCCGACTAGAGTTCGACTGAGGTAGTAGAGGGCATTTTCTTTTCCCTTCTCGTTATTCTGCGCAAGGAGCGCACCGAGTGACTCGTCCAGCGCGGCAGTGTAGAGAATCAGCGGTTTATTTGGAATGGGAGCGGCCAGCACTGGAGGGTGCAACAAGTATTGTTTGATGCTTTCGAACGCTGCTTGACATTCGGCATCCCAGATAAAAGGAGCTCCTTTCTTCATGAGCTTTGAGAAGGGCCTACATCTCCCTGATAAATTTGAGATAAACCTCCGTATATAGGCAAGCTTGCCTTGAAAAGATCTTAGCTGCGTCAGACTCTTCGGAGGGGGCATCTCCATGATGGCCTTTATCTTTGATGGGTCAACTTCGATCCCTCGATGTCGGACTATGAAGCCCAGGAATTTTCCCGATGACACGCCAAAAGCGCACTTCAGAGGATTCATCTTCAGATCGTATTCCCTCAGTCTGGTGAGAACGGTCCTGAGATCTTGGATATGATCGGCCTTGGCTTTAGTCTTGACGACCAGATCATCAACATAGCATTCGACGACTTTATGGATTAGGTCATCAAAGATATTAGTCATCGCCCTTTGATATGTAGCACCTGCGTTCTTCAGTCCGAATGGCATTACCTTGTAGCAATATATTCCGATCGGGGTTCGAAATGCTGTGTGCTTCTCATCCTCAGGCGACATCTTGATCTGATTATATCCAGACGAGCCATCCATAAAGGTGAACAGTTCGTAATTTGAGGTGTCATCGACCATCATTTCCATGACCGGTAGCGGGAAGTCGTCTTTAGGACATGCCTTATTGAGGTCCCTGAAATCGACACAAACTCGGATCTGCCCATTTTTCTTCTTCACTGGGACTATGCATGCGATCCAGTCTGCATATTTCTCTTCCCTGATGAAGCCGGCACCGATGAGCTTCTTGGTTTCCTCGATGACCTTTTCTTCCAACTCCCTTCTCATTCTTCGAGGAGCTTGTTTGACTGGCTTAGCATCAAGAGATATAGCCAGCTTATGCACGGCTACCTCAGGGGAAAGGCCAGGCATTTCTTTGTACGTCCACGCGAAGCAGTCGACGAACTCACGCAACAAGGCAATTATCTGCTCTTTCATTTCCTCCGATAAGAGTGAGCTGATGTAGGTCGGCCTTGGATTATCGGGCGTTCCTAAGTCAATCTCGGTTAGCTCATCAAAGGTTGCTTGTCCGCCATCTTCGATCTCTTGAGGAGCTTCTTCTGGCTCGGATATCTCGTCATCATCATTCGATCTTTCGCTGGCCTCACCAACATGGATCATGTAGCACGCTTTAGAATCAGGTTGAATGTAGCCTATGCCCCGTCTATCTGGAATCCGTCCATCGATGAGTGCTCGGACCTGGGGCGGATACCATAGCCCTTCGTAAAACTTTGCTTCGGACTCCGTTTGATATAACCGGCATCCGCACTTCTTAAAGTATTCCCGCATCTCGGGCGCATAGTATCTGGGATTGAGGACGGCTCTTATGCCTCTCTCATAGGGAAGGCACGCGACAGAAAGGTCGTCCGGGTGCACAACGGGGTTTGACCCATAAAACAAGATGCCCTTCTGTCCACTTTTCCTCCCGGGAACGTAGAAAGTTTTCAGCTGGTCCACGGTGGAGATTGATAATGCATCGAGCTCTTTGCACATTTGCTCTGGTACCCTTGTAACGGCTAGGGACCCTTCTGCAACTTCGAAGGTCTTTCGTAGTTTCGCTTGTTGCGTGGGGGTCCAATCTGCACCGCTGTTGCACGACAGGTCCTCCTCCTCTGACTCTTCAGTGTCACTGCCAAGATGAGGGCGGACTTTGCTGCTAGATGGGCCTTCAGTAACAGATTCGTCCGTATCGCTGCCGAAATGAGGGCGAGTTTTGCGGAAGGACGGGCTTCCAGCGTCGGACTCATCAGAGTCGCTGCCGAAATGCGGGCGCACTTGGGTATTTTTGCTTTTGAAAGTGATAGCCGGCGCAGATTTGCTTTTGAGTCTTGGGGCCGTTCTATCCTCAGTTAGTTGTGGCTTAGCATTTTGGTGGTTCGTAAAGTACCGAGAATCTTCATATCGGACTTCATGCACACCGAACGGCTGGATGTCTCCGTCAATGCGTCTTTCTTCGCCATTTTTTGTGTACTTCATGCATTGATGGAGAGTTGACGGAATGATGCCGTAATCATGGAGCCATGGCCGCCCCAAGAGAATCTTATAAGACGTGTCGGCGTCGATCACGTATATCTTAGCTTCAGTTTGCAGATCCCCAAATTTGATTGGCAGAGCTATAGACCCCAGAACTTGCTGGCAATTTTGGTTGAAGCCTTGAATGACAATCCTTTCCCTTGACAGGTGTCGGACGTCCATTGACAAACTCTTCAGAGTTCGCAAGTTCGTGATGTTCACTGAGGACCCCGAATCAATCAATATGCGATTAATTCGATCTCCGTCGCTGTACCCGGTCACGTAAAGCGGCCGATTATGCTCAGCCGTTCCCAGTAGCAAGTCTTCATCCTTAAATGTGACTGCGGCGGCATACAAAGCATGCTGGGCTTCTTTCATGTTAATTTCCGCAAAGTGAGCCTGATACCGCTCGGGGTTTTGCAGAGCGTGGATGAGAACATCTCTAAGCTCCTTAGATAGGACCAAGGCGTCGTAGATGCTCAGGAGAGACGGAAGCTTCCGGGGATGCGCCAAGACATTATAGTCCACCGAGGAAGGACTTATGTTTTCATCAGCCGGTTCTCTGCCATCTTCTTCATTAGCGACTTGTTTTTCCTTCCCTTTTGGGGCGTTGCCCTGATTTTGCGGTAGAGCCCTGCCGCTTCTGAGCTGGATTTGATTGGCCTTTGTGGTGAGCTCCTCGTCCTCCTCTGGAAAACAGAGATCATCCTCAGAGTCGCTGCCAAGATGGATGGCGTAGCAGGTCACTACTGGAATTTCTTCATTGGAGTCTTCTTCTAACTCCTCCAGAATTTCAGCCGCTTGTACAGGGAAGAACTCCTTCAATTGAATCAATGTTCTTTCCTTTTGCTCATATTCTTCGAGGGAATCGATATACTTTTGAATGGTCGATCTCCCTGCAGACTCTTTTTCGCGCCGAGCTGCACTTTTCTTCTTCTTGAGCTTCTTGGATTTTGAGCCTGATGGAGCCGCATTGGCAGCTGGGCTGGTAGGCTTCTTCTGTCCTTCCCATTCCATCCTGGGTTCTTTCCGAAGTAGCTTTATCATCTTCTTCGTCTTATTAGATATGTGCGTACTCCACGGAGGCCGCGATAAGTCAGTTTCGTTTGTCAGGGCAGCGGGTTCGGCTGTCTGCTCCCAGAAGGTTTCAGCTTCCGTCTGTATAAAGTTGGCGGTTGCAACTTGATTGTTCACCAACATGCTTTTGGACAGCTCGATCTCTCCAGCCTTGTACTGCTTCTCGACCCAATCCTTGAAGATATAGCAATCCTCGATCGCATGGCTCACTACTCGGTGGTACGGGCAATACAGGGGATTGTCGGTCATTTTTGCTTCTTGGGGTCTTTTCGACTCCGGCAGTTGTAGGCCATTGTTCAAGGCATCTTTAAATATCTTGCGGACCTTGTCCCTTCTGAAAGAGTAAACCTTGTTCTTTTTCTCCTCTAGGGAAGGCCCATCTCCTCCCAGCAATGGCTTTCGAGACCGGTTGGTTTTGGATTCGCCCGCCCTTCGCTTTTCTTCATTGTCGGAGGCATTGAAGACATTGGTACTGCTGGAACTCCCGCTTCTACGGTTGTCGTCCCGCTTGCTTTTCCAGGTTTTGTCTCTCTGAGAGTCCGGCGGGGACTCTTGCTTCGAGCGTTCCAGCATTTGGACTTTCTTGGTTAGCTCCTGAAACGTCTTGAGGCCCGCTGTACACAAGAAGGGGACCATCCAATTGCTGAGGTTCCCAATGAGA
Source organism: Agapanthus africanus (assembly GCA_030015575.1). NCBI lineage: Eukaryota > Viridiplantae > Streptophyta > Magnoliopsida > Asparagales > Amaryllidaceae > Agapanthus > Agapanthus africanus. The sequence continues at coordinate 34,276,291 of CM057337.1, read as the reverse complement.
AGGCTGACTGGACTGGTCCTGCTCCAACGGCGGTTCGCACTTAACTGTGAGATTACGCCACCGGGCGATAAAGTCGGTGTTGCTTTCATTCTTCCCCGGCTTGGTCCTCACAAGATCGGCTATGGAGATTTTATCACTGACGCTCATGAACCTTTGCCGGAACAGAGACTCCATTTGGGCAAAGGTAATGACGGACCCGTCCGGTATACTCGCATACCAGTCGAAGGCGACGCCGGTCAGGCTGTTGACAAACTGACGAAGAAGGAGCGCATCGTTGCCCCCTGTATTTCCGCACGATGCTTTGAAGTGGGCGACGTGCTGGTTTGCATTCCCCGTTCCATCAAATCTTCCGAACTTAGGAATGACGTAGCCGCTTGGGAACTCAATCAGATCGTACTGCGCGGGATATGGCCGCCCACTACTGCCGATTTCTTTCTGAGCTTCAGCTTCGGCCACCAATGTTTTAACCTTGCTGGTGACCAAATCCATTATCCGATCCTGTGTTAGCGGGATAGTGCTATCTGGGGCCAAGGCGTCCCCAGAAGCGGAATGTAGCCGGCTTTCATTCGGCTCGACCAGTCTTGGTCCCAAAGGAACAGGCATTGGCTGCCTCGGATTGTCATCACCCGGCTGATTAGTAGCGGCTTGTGCTTGATTAGGAGGCGCTCGAGCAATTTGAGCCGTAAGCTGCATCACCACGTTCGTTAAGTCGTCAATCTTCAAATAGAGCTTGGCCATCTTTTTATCTTTGCTCCTGAGCTGTTTTCGAAGTTCTTGAAGCAGCTCTTGCTCCGCAGTCCTAGGGCGGAAAGTCGGCTCTTCCTCGCTGTCCGAGCTTGACTCTACATGGACCGAGGGGTCTATCTGCCTATCATCCTCATCGAGAGGGTTTTCTTCATCCAGCAGGGGCGGCTGTTCTTGGGTGGCGGCAACCACATTCAGGCTAGATTGGGCTTGGGATGTGGTGGCCCCGTCCTTGCTTTTGCTGCGAAGGTTGTCGCTAGGGCGCCCGCCCGCCATATAGACCGTATGGATGGTATATCCGGACGTCTTTCTATCATTGGCAGCTGATTTCATGGATCGCTGTCTTGGCCCCCTTGTTTCGGTAGCTGGTAGTCGATTGAAGACGGCTGGCCCAACCAGGTTCTTAAATGGTGCTGGCGCATCTTTTCTGGGTTTTCCCCGCTGCTTTCGTGCGGCACAGAGCGCTTGATAGACTCTTGAAGAGATAGTGTCGTACTTTTTCTGTTGGGGCCGGGACACGTCTCTTTGTGGCACTGTTCGGACCGCTGTCTTCTTGATTCTGGCGGTCATGGCGTTTTTCTGAACCCACTTCAGAGGCTCGAAGGAATTGCTGATTCTTACGTCCGACTCGGCCGTCGTCGCCGGGCAACCCTGCACTTGGAACTTCACACGATTCCATTTGGCCGAAGCCTTGGCCCTCTTGTTGGCTCGATACCTGATCCGCTTCTGCCTTAACTTTTCTGTTCTAAGCACCTGGCAGACTTCGACTTTTTGGGAAGATGCCGCAGACCGGTTGATGGAGGGCCTTGGAGATACGCCCGATTGTGCATTTGTTAGAGTCATCGCCTGAGCTCGTCCGCGACATTTGATGTTGCCCTTCGCATCGGAAGTCTTGCCCCCAGCTAGAGCGCCAGGGAGTCGTTCAGATAGCGTCTTGAGTTTCGGTCGTGGTGCCTTGGCGATCACGACATTCGGCCTCTTTCCCCTTGAGACCGGCTTGGCCACCTGTTCCGCCGGGATCTCCGCCAGATGAGCGCTTCCGGTAGGGTAGATGATGACGGAGCCGAACTGGCGGGGCGGTTCCTCCCATTGTCGACTGAGGCTTGCGGGGAGAACCACACGAGCGTTGATCTTGACCACGTACGGAATCGGGGTCGCTTTGGAAGTTGAATTCGTCTGGGAAGACATTGTCGTCGAAGGTTGATTGCTGCACGGAAAAAAAACATCATTTCAGTATAAGCAATCGATATGTATATTGATTGAGTTCGCATGAACGTTTAACCCGAAATATGGGAGGAGGGATTGGTCCCACCGGGCGTGCCAGAATCTGTAGGGTGTTTTTCGTCACCCCAGTGAGATGGGAATACGCGCGCGCTTGTCAGGCGTACTACAGATTCCCCCGGCCTAGGGTAGGCCGGGGTTTAATGATTGTGGGGATCCGAATCTCCGGCAGCCGCGGACTAAGCTGCCGTTAATTACCCATCGCCTTTGGGGCGAGGGAACCTCCGATTAACGGGTTAAACTGGTCATGCGAACTCAATGTGCAGTATACGTGTGTTTTGAAAGGGGGTTTTGGATATATCGGGAGCCACGCAGAGTTTTTACGGGGGTCCCGCTATCCGGATAGCGGGCTGGGGGTCAAGGGGGCTAGCAGCCCCCTTGCGGGGTGTGGGGCAGCGCCCCGTTAGAAATTTTTTTCTAACAGGGACAGTGTCGTGGAGTACGTGTATGTATAAATTTGTATACATATGTATATATGTATATATGTACACAAAAAGAGGGGGAAAAGACATCCAAGGGATGCGCAGGTGCGCAAGCGCGCGCGCCACGTGTCGGCACGCGGGCGCCTTGCGCACTTGCGCAGTTGCGCAAGCGCGCGCGCCACGTGTCGGCAGGCGGGTGCCTTGCGCCTTGCGCAGGTGCGCAAGCGCGCGCGCCACGTGTCGGCACGCGGGCGACTTGCGCACTTGCGCAGTTGCGCAAGCGCGCGCCACGTGTCGGCACGCGGGCGACTTGCGCACTTGCGCACTTGCGCAGGCGCGCGCGCCACGTGTCGGCACGCGGGCGCCTTGCGCACTTGCGCAAGCGCGCAGGTGAGGCACAAAAGGCTTTTAGCCTAAAAAAATTTCTCAGAAGAGAAATCAGAGAGGAGTTGGACTCCTGAATGTGTTTTTCTTCTTTTTTTGAGGGTTTAGTGAAAGATGTTCTTCTTCTTCCTCCTCTGTTAGCTGGATCTTGAAGATCAAGAGATGTGGGATTTCAAAATCTTTTCTTTTTGAGATCTGATGGAAGATCTGAGTTCCCCTTGATGGGTTTTGTGATGAAAAACTAATTTGTTTTGAAAAAGGAAGAGTAAAACTCTTGATTTAATTCAAAAGAAAGAAGAAGGTTTTGGAACCTTGGAGAAGGAAGAAAGAGCTCAGCTCTGAAACTTTTTTGGAGAGAGAAAAAGTTATTGAGATATTTCATTATCTTTGCCTATATAGGCTATACACTTTACACATAGCCCCTTGGGCTTCACAAAATGGCATTTTGCCTATCCCATGGCTCATGTGCCATTTCTTTTTGCACATAAGCCACGGGCTTTACAAAAATTTGGCTTTATGCCTATTTTTCTTACATTTATCCAAAAATAAAATAAAAGAAAATGCAACAAAATTATTTATTACAAAATTTTTATCTTGGCATGGGGGGAGGCCGGCCGCTTCATGTTCGGGCTCGACCCGGGCATGGGCCCACTGGGTCTGGGCTTAGGCCCACTTGGCTTGGGGTTGACTTGGATTTTGACTTGGTCAACCGGGGTGTAAATTTTTACCCCAACACCTAGTCCAACCGGACATACACTAACGAGGTGTAGTGTAGTCAAACAGTAAAAACAGAAGGTGGGGTTAAGAAAATGTCGATGAGAGAATGTGGTGTGCAATGGATTTCTAGTGACAAAATGGGAAGTTTTTGTGAAAATTTTGTTTTGTGTTTTTTTTTATAAGGAGTTTTTGCAAAGGATTTTTATAAAGAGTTAGACACACTTTCAAGCAATCACAATATGCACAATCAAGCCTAGAGCTAGGGTCTCCTAAGTCAACTAGACTGCTCCTAACTGTTCCAAAGGGTAAGTTGTGAGATCCTCAAATCGCCTCTTCACTGCCAATTGTAGCCAGGTAAGCACAAGTAAAGAAAGGAGGGATCCGTTCACGAATGATCGTGAGACGGGTCTTTTAAAATTACCTTTCCCACTTGTCTAGCCTAAGCACCACAAAGTCAGGTTTAGATAAACGACCGATGCCTACAACCTTTCCTTTGTCCTAATGAGCACGACAGTCCTTATTGGCTTAGTCTAATATTTTTAAATTAACTCGAGAGTTGATGCAAAATGCTTTTTGTGATTTTTGGGTCCTAGGAAGGGTAATAAAATCCCCACCCAATCTGGATTGGTGTTATAGCCCCTTAAAAGTCCGTTTTAAAAATGCAAAGCAGTAAACACACAAAAATCCAAAACACTTGCCAAAATTTTTTTTTTATTGCGGCGCAAAGAATCCTGCACAAGATTGATTTATTGGAAAAGGGAGAAGAAGTTTTGCGCAAAGAACCCTGCAGGAAAAATTTTCAGAGGACTACAGAGGGTAGAAAGGAAGAAATGGAATGCTTACAGAGAATTTAAACTGATGACATCAGCACACTGCCGCGGAAGCGCGGTCAAAGCCAAGAAATAGCGGCGGTTCCGCGGTTGTATGGTCGGTTCAGATCCCAAAAATTCTGTTCTGTGCTGTTTTGGTTCTCCTCTGACTGTTCAGATTTTCTGTTTGTTGATTTGTTCACTGGCTTTTTCCAGATCTGAATTTGTCCGTCTTTCTTTCCTGCACAATTCGCACAAAAACCCTTCAAACAATAACAAGATGATATTTTTATATTTTTATATTTTTCAGTTTTTATGATTTTTAATTTTTAATTAACCCGAAATTACAAAAAGAAAATAACTACCGTTGTCCCCGGCAACGGCGCCATTTGATTGATCGTTCTTTCGCGTACGTGCATTTTAAAATCAAAGTTAATAATATACCGCAATCAATAACGGTGTCGCTTGGTAGCTAGCCGGTTGAGTACGGGTCGGTCCACAGGGAGAACGTGTATTTTCTAGTTGTTCTAACGAGTCAATTCCTATTTGTGGTAGGTTTTTATTTTCTATAAAAACTGAGGTTGAAATTGATTTGGATTAAAACCTTGCTAGGGTTAGGAATAGGTTAATTTGGAAAGTTAATTCTACTCACCGCTTTCTTTTCCCTAATTAAGATCTTAGGTGTTAAGGTAATAATTAACAAAGGATAATTAACAAAGGGGATTAGCGCGATCAGGAAGAAACTTCGTTTCTTCCTTTTGGCCCTTGTCCGTCCTTTCTTAATTCTTAGCCCTAACCTCTATGGAAATCAATCATAACCGGTCTTAACTAGGGAATCACCGCTATCACGTGGGATGGGGTGAGCGGTGTGTGTTTGATTTACATAAAGTCCTATTTTTAAAATATTGAACGAGCAAGAAAAGAGTGAGAGATTTTCATCTCTCAAACCTTCCCGATCCTAACCCTAACAAGTGAGGAACTACTCATTCATTAGGAAATTAACAAAGGAATTCATTTTTTTGTGATTTTCTTTTAATAGCCTAGTTAATGTTCGGAAAATAACTACGGCAGATAAAAATTGCAGAGAAATAAAATTGCAGATAAGAAATTCAAGATAAAAAACTTACTTTTTATTGATGCACTCTTTGACGATTACAATGAATGGAAATTTTAAACTAGAGAAATAAAAAGAGGCATGCTCCAAAAAGAGCTGTAGGCTTCCTATTTATAGATAATAGAAATCCTAGGGTTTACATCAGATCCATATATAAAATTACAAAACTACCCTGAGAAAACCGGGTCAATGCACCGACTCCACCGACATGCACCGACATGCACCGACACGTGCGATGCACGGCCGTGGATCCACTGCCATAAGCCTGGTTTGGCCGCGGTTCCGCGGCCGTTTGATGGGATTTCTGGCTCATTTCTTCAGGGCTGCTTTCTGTTGCTTTTTCCTTCTATTTTCTTCACTTGGTTCTTCAGAATCTTTTCTAGTTTCTTCCAGATTTTCACTGTGTAAAATGTTATGGACTTTTACCGTTCGCTTCGTGTTGAAATCTTGAATCTTGTGCTGCCTTCGTGCTTTGTGAAATCGAACTGTTCATTGATCTTCATTTGTTTCTTAAACCGTAGGCGGCATCATAAAAATTCTTCTATTTGTTGGTCGTACTCTCACTTTTGTAGCGTTTTTTCACCATTTTCACTGTATTGTTCCGAGAACCTGTAACCTGCAACTATTTAACAGACATGGATCAAAAGCACCTATTTATTTGCAATATGATTAAGAATGGGGAATATAATAATGCAAAAATCTGATATGAACAATCCCTCAGACACAGTTCGAGAGGCTAATCAAGATGATAGGTCTGCGATATGCCAATACATGGCCTTAGTGCAAGCGGGAGAATGTTAGTGATATATACACTAGAGGCCATTATTGTATTGTACTGATTGTATATTATATTTTGAAAGCTTGGGATATACACGGTTATAATAACAGTCTTTCTTAAAATGGTAGTATGCTACTTGGTTTGATTCTACCTCAATATGTGCATGTGTTTCTTTTAGCATATCACTTATATATATTGGTAGAGCTCTTAGGATCTTTGCTTGACTACCAGCGTTGTGATGGTAGTCACACTAGTGGGGTCTGGGAAATCTATAAGCACATCCTTATACAGGTCTATAGTCGTAGGATTATCAAGACGGGGCATCGATACTCCAAAGTAGACTAGTGTATACGCTTCTCATCCCAGCATGGGAGATGGACTGTCCCACAGCCATTGGTACGTCGTACCGGAGATAGTATACAGGTGCTCATTGGGTTATGAGTTACACTGGACGGACTCGTTGGGAACTGCTAGTTGGTATTATACCTACCGCCAGGTAGCAATTTCCGGATGACATGGGTACAGGTTAGTTCGTTGACTTGACATCACTATTCGTCTCGAGTGTGTTCCCACTGTACTTAGATTACTACACTACACGGCTCAAAGGAGTCGTGTAAACAGGTAGTAGTTGGGTGCAGTCCCGAAGCACTTGAAGGCAGTAGCGGTTAGATAGGATTCGTCTCTCCCGGTATTGGGGGTTGATATCGCGTTGTGTTTGGAAAGCCATTACACAAAGTCTCTGGTCAGGGCAAGCGAGATTTACTGGTAGGTACTCCAGTAGTTTCTTGGTGTGTATCGGGCTCTACTCCGGCACGACTTATTGCGTTGTTAGGGGTCTGGCGTTTACCATCCGCCTAGGCCCAATATGCGAGTATCGTAGACGAACAGACCGGACTGTACGGAGATTGTCATAGATAGGCTCGGTAGGAGTTCAGATGAGTTTGCTCATCGGCCTTCTTATCGACAGATACATGGGTAGCCGTTACGTGCAGCTAGTACCGCTGACGGGATTGTAGTTAAACCCACTGCCATCATACTGTCGAGTCTTTAGAGTCCCACACAGAGGGTTTTCCTGTTTCAGGCAAAACGATGTAGATGCCGTATGGTTTAACGGCAGGGTTCCGATCACATACGTGTACTGGCTACACGGATATTGTTCGGACGGATAATACTAGTGGGCTTTGGTTTAAGCCAGATCCTAATATTATATTATTAGATTATTATTATCTCATTGTATTCGTATTTTTCGGAATACGAATACGGGTATGTATATACAGTGAGGGCATTCTTGTAATTTCACAAGATATGCTTTTAGAAGGGGACGCCTCATTATTTGGATTTATCTATTTTGAGAAATAGATTAATGAGGTGGAAATGGAGATATTTGTGGTATGGTGAAGCATGGCTCATTTGTATTTGTTTATTAGTTTGGACTCACTATTCAAGTATGGTTGATATTTTCAATTGGAAAATATAGCATGCTTGAATGAGTGAGGTGTAGGAGCCATTCTTCACTTGCCTCTAAGCTTTGCTCATTTGTTCATTCTCTTTCTCTCTCCATACTTTCCTCTCCTTCTTCCTCAAGACCATAACCCTCACATGAGTTGTGAACCTTAGGGTCTCATGAGATAAAATACTCCATTAAATACTCTACGTCTTTTAGGCTACCTAGCTTAGCGAACTAGGTACCCTAGTTACCTCGGTTTAGAGGTTGGAGCTTGAGGTAATCATCTTCGACACAAGAAGGCCGACGATCAAGCGCGATCCGGATCTTCGAGGAGCTCAAAGAGAGGAGGAGAAGAAGACCTGAAGAACAAGGTTCTAGGAGGTATAAAGCTCTTACCGAGTAGTTAAACCTCCAAGTAGATTTAGCTGGTTAAGGATTCTGTTGAGATCCTGGAGTTTAGTCGGTGTTGCGAAATAAGAAAAATCGTTTTTTTGTAAATTCCGCATTCCCGCGAACCCGCGGGGTGCGCGACATCGACTTACAGTCATTTGCCATTGAACCGAAGGCAGGGAATCAACTTTTTGTGGTGGCAAAGCCCTTTACTTTCTCACAGACGGCGCTAACTGATGGAGGTAGAAATCTCCCTCAAATGTTGTCCACCATCGATCCTGCAGCAAGTGGTCTTGAACGATTGAGATTGATATTTAAGAGAGAATGTGTGGATCTCAATGGGTTGTTCTTGACGCCGAGCTATCTGCAAGGGAAGTCCCGGGATGGATGACCACCGTTGGATCCTCCAACAATCAAGTAAGTACCGAGATATAAACGCATGATAGCGGCGTATTGGATTCTGTTTTTCTTATCCGAATCGTCTGGAAGAGGGGATTTATATAGCGGTCGCGTGGGGGGATCCGGCGCAAGATTCCCGCCATCCGTTACGCCCTTACGACACGTTCGCGTTGATGGCGGGATACGTCCATTAATAGCGAGATAGCTTGTTAACGGAGAAACGTGTCAGCGTGGGATGCGGGACGTGGAGCGGCGGAAATCTCATTCTGGCGAGATACGCGGAGCTGTTACGGGGGCGCCTGGGCTCCGTGCTCCTGGTTGGACAGGGAAGCCGAGGAGTCACAGCTCGGTAGATAGCTCGGAGTCGAGCGAAGAGGCTGAGGATGCCCGACTGCCTAAGTGCATATGGGAGGTACTCCGGGGAGGCTTTTCCGAAAGGTCGGGTACCACCTCTTTACGGGATCCCGAGGAAGATTCATAATGTACCACACTGATTCCCCATCATAGGCCTCAGGATCCAGAGGGTATACGCAGACGACACATCATCTCCCACGTGTGGCAATCGGGGTATTCCCGTTCATAAGCCTCATCACATGTTAAACTTTAACTATCCGTATATTGACGGTACATAACCGGCTTTCATCTTATAATTTTAAATGAAGATTCTGTATATAAAAGATTAAAATAAATGCTCATAGACATTTAAAATTTATATGTTTTAAGATTTTATATGATTATAAGGGTTACGGAGCTAGTGATCGGGAGTGAAATTGGGAGTCTCCAGGCCCATTTGTTTTAAGTTGGCGTCCTTCAAGGGAGGGAAAGCCCATTAAATCCATAATTTGTATTTTTGTTTATAAAAGTGTTATTAATAAATACCCAGTTAGATAATTTTTATGGCTTATGAAAGAATAGACAATAGTAAATCAATTAGAGAATTTTTAAGAAGATGATGGCATCAGATAGAAATTTGCCTTGCTCCAAAACATAGATTTATAAAAAACTTGATGATGACATCAGATATATTCGGAGTCAAACTTCATTGAATTGCATTAAATTTAATAACGTATAAAAATAATATTTGTGTAATGAAGGTGTAGCATTTTGGTCCCCAAAAGACAGCTGACGCACCCTGCTCTTTTGGACTTGATTTGTTGGATTGGTTCTCTGCTTTTTCGTTATTTCGTTAAAACTGTTTTAATGATATACGAGGGTTAAAATTCTGACTCTCATTTTACTTTTAGAGTACAAACAGTAACCATCTCAACAATTTCATGTAATGTAAAGGTCAGGGAAGAAAAATAATAGAGAAAATGATAGGTGGTCAAAAACATCACACTAATTAATGCATGAACCCCAATAGTACTAAAAAGCTTCAATTAGATACATGGCTTATTTTCCCTCTCATAACACATACTAATTAATTATAAAATTAAAGCATGATAATGATGGTAATTAATTAAATGATGATAATCAAGTCAGCAGAGCGTGAGATCTCAAGATGAGGTAGCAATGCAACAGGGCTCCCAAATGAAGAGAGGCTTCCTCAGCAGGCTGCACCTCATCATGTCATGCAGCAGCTCCTCCTTGTTCCTCCTCTTCGACGCAAACAGCAGCCTACTGTCGGACGGCGAATGCCCCCCGCCCTCCGCCGACAGCGCGCTCACCGACGATGCTGCAACTGCCGCCGCCGCGGCCGTCGTAGTCGGCGTCGACGACAGTCTTCGAGGCGGCGAAACCCTTGAATTTACAGCCGTTGCAGGCGGTGCTGGTTCTGTGGTAGTATATGTAAGGTCATTGTTTACGGCGGCGGCTGGCATACTGACGAACTTGTTGATCACGATCGAAGATCGATGCACCTTCATCGCCTGCGGCGGCTGCGTGCTCACCTTGACCTCGACGATCGTACCTCTGTCCACAACCTCAACCTCTTCTTCCTCTTCCTCTAGGGACTCTAGGGACTCTAGGGACTGATCTGCCTCTTCTTCTGCCGTCATGTCTTCGTGTTGCTTGACTAGTTCTCCCTGCAGTTGCTGTTCTTGTACTTGTTGATGATCAGTTTCACCGTCTGATTCTTTCGTGTAGGAAGAGGCGGTGTTGATGAAGGACAGGAGGAGCCGGCCGTTCTGCCTCTCCGCATGGAGGTAGTTCTGTGACGGGACGGCGACCGCCTCCACGACGAGGCGGCCGTCACGGCGGTGGGGACGCATCTGGAGGCACGGCCCGTCGCGGCGGGAGATCGAAGGAAGAGGAGGAGGGAACGACCGAGGCGGCGAAGGCCGCCTGCGGCTGCTGCTGCTGCTGCTGCTGCTGATCATCGCGCAGTGGTAGTTCACCGTCTGCTGCTGCAGTCCTCCATTTCTCCTTATCACTCGTTCCTCGGACTCGAAAAGGTAACCGTGTTCATTTTCCTGTGCCTGTTCTTTTGTGACGTTGGTGGTGAAGAAGAAGCCGGATTCGTCGTCGGATGAGAAGAAGTCGTCGGAGCCGGTCTCGGAGCAGAGGCTCTCGGTGCAGACTTCGAGGCTTTTCTGGCTGAGCAAGCTCGAGGACCGGCGCATCAAGGGATGCACATACGGTTCCTGTTTCGGTGCCGCCGTGGATGATTCTTGTTTGGATTTCTGAGCTTGGATAGAGGTCCATATGTCGAATTGTCCGGGCGGCCGTTGGGATTCCTCCATGATGTTCTTGGTGCTGCACACTACTGCCGTCGCCGACATGTTGCTACGCTGGATATACAGCTGGGGCAGCGAGTTAACTGCGGAACCCAGTTAGAAATAAATAAATTCCACGGTATATATGTATATTTAGATTGTAGGAATTTAAGCAACATATATACATACATAAAAGATCAAGCAGTGAGATGCATGAGTGAAGTTATACCTGCTGAATGGAATACACACTACACTCCTGAGACTTGAGACTTGAGACTGTGTTGGATTAATGATTGTGAATTAACGAGGAGAGAGGGGGAGGGGGGCTATTTGTAGTGGGAGGGAAAGTGCCCTCCTCTCTCTCTCTCTCTCCCCTTGGCCTCAGGAACCTTTATGCCGTCCAAAGGGGCCCTCCACTACCACCACCACTCTCTCTCTCTCTCTCTCTCTCTCTCCAATTCAGAAAACGCATGCACACCTTTTGCTTTGCTGTGATTTCTCTGTTTCTCTCTGTGCGTGTGCGTGAGAGAGAGAGAGAGCATTAATTTGCACATTATGCTGGAACAGGCTTGCGCTTTGATTAGTTTAAGTGTTTATTCAAATATTCTGTAGGTTAATTTTAAGTATCGATCTTTTGTTAGCTTTTTGCTTGACTTGTACTGCATGGGGTTGATTGGGAATTGACTTTGATGTGAACGTGGGTAAGTATTGGCCAAGGACATGCTCAGGAGCTGCCCCTTAATTTGATGAGAATTGGAAGTTGGTTTTTAGAAATTAAGGAGACGTGCGGACGCGCTGTTCATGGACAATTATATTAATCGGTGATATATCTACGATAAATGAGATTCATAGAATCCACAATTTTTTCTATTTTTTATTTTATTTTGATTTGTTGAGAGAAAGAGGACATATATAATTGTTGTAGGACAGAAGAATAATTGGAGGTGGGAGCAGGAGGAGCCCTGTTCCAACTCCAACCATGAACTGTTTCCGCGGATCAAGATAGGTGGGAATCACAGACTAGTTGCCATGAGTGGGTGGTCACATTAATTATGACATCTGCAAATATTTTCTTTGAGTTTTCATTTTTAAAATATCCTAGACCATCCACGTTCCTTGTTTCCGGAAAATAAATATCTTCTCTCTCCCCACATACATATATATATATATATATATATATATATATATATAAAGATGCCATAGAAGAGAATTTCCTTCTTTGGCGTCGAAAAAACACATCCTTCATCGTGTTTTCCGACGATCGGAATACATCATCTTCATCGTTATCATCTAAGATATGGGTACACCAAATTTCATATGATTCTACAACTTTTTCACCGTTGAATTAGTGGGTTCAAAATTAACGGTTTACCGACAATATAACTTTTTACATTGCTAAATCAACGGTGAAAAGGTTGTAGAATTACATGAAATTTGGTGTATCCACATCTTAGATGATAACGACGAAGATGATTTATTCTGATCGTCGGAAAACACGATGGAGAGTGATTTTTCGACGCCATAGGAGGAAATTCACTCTATGGCATCTTTCCTCCATTATATATATATATATCAGTTCGGTAATGTAAAAATATATGATTTTACCGTTCCAAAAATGCAGCCGGACATCTAGCCAGATCCATATACAGCAGAAAATTTCTCTTCGTTTATATTAATTACTTTCGGTTTAGTACCTATTAATTTGTTTAGTACAAATAGTAGACATATTTTTAAAAGATCTCTCACTATTTTTTTTAACCCCATCAATTTACAACTCTCATGTTCATTTTACACAGTCACCATGAATCCTCAGTTTCATTATCAAACAATCTTTACAGAAAGTCCTTTTTAAAAATTCAAAGGAAAAAAAAAACCACATCCGAGCCCATAGTTTGAAGAAGAGATGAAGGCTAAATATTGTGACCTTGCCACATGCAAATGCATGCCTAAGCCGTTTTTTATACTCATTTTTTTTGTCACTCTAATAAAGTTGCTTAATATTGTTGGATGCTTAATAAAGTTTCGGACATACTTGGACAGTCTGTGATGCCACATTTCTATTTCTTCTCTCTCTTGTCCAGATGTATACGGCCGACGCATGGAATAATTTTTCGCCAACCAGACCTGCTGCATTAAATTAAATCCACGTGTCAAAGTGGTTTGAACAAGAAGTTTTTATAATAGAAAAGAACAAGTTTTTATTCCTGAATTTAGGGTGACTTAAATGATTCCGATTTTTCCATTACATTCTTTTTTTATCCCTGAATTATATCTTTATCCGTATTTATTTAGGTATATCTCCTATTCTTTGTTGCATCATTAATTGCAATTATTCAATTCTTTTAACCTTGATTTTTATCGGTCTCTGCTGCACATATCGAAACCATCTAAATAAGGAGAAATTATTCAGTGTGCCGACCATAAGATGCCCGAACAGGAGCAGGGGAGAGAGGGAGAGAGAGAGAAATAAGAATTGTTGGAGATCGACGGGAGAGATCAAAACGCGGAACAATACTCGCGACAACACTAAAATCACGCAAACACAATTATGCAACTTAACGATGAAAGAACAATATAAATATGCAACAATAAAATAGGAAATCAAACATAAAGAGGCAAGTGATTTGTTAACGGGTTCACTGATTGAGATTCATTAGTCTATCAATTTTAACCGCAACTGCATAGTTATTCACAGTACTATTTATGGATCGATCCACATGGAGAAGCGAAATTTTAACTAATTCTAAAAACAAGTAAAGATAAGATTTGAAATGAAAAATAAAATAAACTTGCAAATAATTTAGAAGTGCAGGAATTTAAAAACAATTAAATTTAAAAGTTGGTTGAATAAATAGAAATGGAATTCTAGAGTTTTGAATTGTTTTTCTTACGTGGTTGATTTATATGATTATACTTTTATTCTCTTTCTTAATTTTAATTAATGATCTATTAATTATATAAAAGTATAGGGTACCTTAATATAATTAATATTATCCTATCAATTATATAACATCTTTTAGAATTAATTAAAATCCTAGTTCTAGTTCATTAAAAATAACTTAAGTTTAACCTTCGATGAATAATTATAGGTGATCAATTTGCAACTATCATATTATTGGTTAGCCTAGATCATCTTAATTATCTAAATTGAATTTGTTTTGATTCTTAACCATCTCTTACCATTAATTAGATTTCTAGATTGTCAAACTTTCGTTAATTTAATTAGTTTCTAGGTGTTATCATCTATCCCTATTTTTATTTAAGATGTCAACTTTCATTATAAAAATTAGTTTTTTAAGATGAAAAAACAAAAAGGGACAATCTTTATTTCAAAGGAAATACATATTAAAAGCAATGAAAGAAAGTAAAATTAAAAACATCCGACCACATTATCAAGCAACTCAAACCCAAGAGGAGAATTTTAGCTATGCATAAATGAAGAGATAATGTAAAATAAACTAAAATTCTTCATTAAAATAAATAAAAAGTACAAATTTGTTCGATCCCTCTCCAAAAAAAAACCTTAATTTCCAAGCATGAGAGAGATATCTCCAATCCTAGAATTACATCTCTTTATATAGGGTTAGAAAGTTTGGAACTCTAGTAATAAAATATACAAGAGAATAAAATTTTTCCAAACAATCTCAAATTCTAATTCTAATAGATTTCAGTTGAATCTTTTGATGGCTATGTTAGGTGTTGATCTGCTATATTTAGAAGTTTTGAAATATGAAATCCTACAGCTCATATTAATCTATATGGAAAGACGATCGTGTCCATAAAAAATCTCATCGAACGACCTATGAACGGCGGTGGTTCCGCCGCACAAATGAACTAATCTGCGACCGTTTAACCGTGGAGTTTTGGCCATTTTTCTCCAATTTTTTTTTCTGCTTTATTGTTGCTATTTTAGAAGGTCTTTATGACTATAATTTCTTTAAAATATTGCCGTATCTCTACAGTTGCATAGATTTTCGTTTTGCTCCTAAACTAGGCAGATTTGATTTGCTGAATTTGATCTGATCTGATCGCTTAAACTTAATTGCTGTCTTGAATTGATTTGCTACATTTAAACCTGCACAATACCTTAAAATAAATCATTAGCAGCATTTATTTTATTAAAGAAGATATTCAACCAATTTCCTCACAATTATATTATTTATTGTTTAAGAAACATATGAATATATATTTTTACACATAATTCAACATATGTTCACAAATTATAAATAATACAATTTATTACTTAATAAAAATAGGAAAAATATGCAAAAAATATGACCGATTAATTCTCTATTTTTGATTAGCTTTAATTAAATCTCCATTTCACGCACGCAGTTAATCTTTTGCGTAATTTTGCGTGTAAGTCAAGTAACTTGTAATAATTCATAAAACCTACGTACCTGAAACAACATAAAATGTGCAAAATGAAAATAAATATGGTTATATAAATATGCAATAAATTGCACCAATCATTCACCTACCATATGGCTAGTTCCCGGCAGAATGGAATCTGCAAAATCTCTATTATAATTTTCGAATTAAGTACACGAGCAAAACGCTTTGAATTTTCTCTCAAAATTCTCTAGACTTAGCCGTCACCCTCTTATATAATGATCTCTCATAAATTGGCTGAAAATAATACATATGAAGGGTTTCTTTAAATAGGCAAACCCTAATCCTAACAATACTAGAAAAAGAAACTTTCCAAAGTTAGTTATCACCAGAATTCGCCGAGAGCAGACGTCTGCAGTTCACTTTGGCAGACGTCTGCCTCCGTCTTGGATTGGGTTTCGTGGCTCCTGAGGACGTCTTCCTTGATGAACTGTTGATCAGTCAAATTTACTGCATATTTTTATGGACATTTTTCCTATTATTATTAACTATTAAAATGTGTTAATTATAAATTAAGATCATATGTGAGTTTATTTGTAAAAGATTATTATCATATATTTCTTCATTTATAATTAATATAATTAGGGAAAATATATGCATATCATATTTAAATAAAATTTCCATGAGATTATTTATTATTAAAATATGCATATCATATCAAATATTCTTAACCAATATTTTTAAGATATCGTATCAATTAATTGGTTAGAATAATATTTCAAACAAAACAAATGCTACTAACAATATGATTTGAGATATTGTGCAGATATTATAATAAGATTAGCTCGGGTCTGAACTATGAGTAGGAGATCCACAATAAATCGATTTACTAAACCAAATCTGCCGAATATTATGAGCAAATCAAAAAATCTCTTAAAGGCAGAGACTAAGAGATATATTTTCAGAATTTTTTTTATCAGAAATACCTCCAAATATCGAGAGAAACCATGAAAAATTTGGAGGCACGAACCCACGAAACGGCGGCTGAAGCGCGGTCAAAATAGGCTTTTGGCTGCGGTTCGACGGTCTGTTAGTGGCCGTAAGATCTGAAACTTTAGGGGCATGATCGTATTTATACCCACTTCAACATGACATCTAGGGTTTCTAATTACAGAGACTATATAAAGGACCGAGAGCTGTCTATCAAAACGATTACACATTCAATTCAAAAATTCAACATTCATCTATCCATTGATCGAGAGAGAGATCTAGCGAGCAACTAGGTTTTTTGTAATTTACTTTTTCAGCGAGCAATTTGTAATGCACTAGTTGAACAATAAAGGTAGTCTTTTCTTTTAATTTTTGTCGCATTTATTTTCTGCACTTTACTTTCTGCATTTACTTTCTGCATTTTACTTTCCGCATTATTTTCTACACTTACATTCCGCAATTATTTTCTGTAATTTTAATTTTTAATTATGGGTTCATCCATTTTCCGCCTCTCTTTTAAATCGCTAATTTTCATGAGCGAGTAAATTCTTGCTTGCTTGGGGTTATAAGATAGGGTAGAATAATAGATGAAAACTATAACTTAATTTTTTTTAAAGTTTTAGTGTTTATAAACTTTAGTAAATGAATGTTAACCCTTTTATCGGGCACGTTATCAATTCATGATAGTCACGACCACGATTTGAGATTCGTTAATAATTGTTTTGTTAAAAACTTGAGATAAATAGAAATCAATTAAAGGACAAGGAGCAGTAGAGAGAAACCCTAATTCCATCCAATAATCATAATTCACATTCATCGCTATCTCTCTAGTATTAAATAATTAAAAGATAAAAAGAATTGTTTTTAAACCTCCATCTATTAACTACTAAATCTTATAAACCTTACAAACCCTTTTCTTATAACTTTTTAGTAATAAACGATCAAAACTCCACATTTTTTTTATCAACTCGTCTAAAACAAGAAAAACAGTTTATCGTTTCCCTATAGATGACCCGTACTCACCAGCGGCCAGCTATTGTGATACCGTTATTGTTGGAGATAGTGCCCTCAGATTCAATTATTGGATCACTGGCACGTGATTGCAATGATTGAGGGAGGACCTATTCCGGTAGGACAGTCTTACTCAAGATGATAGTATGCTATCTGGTTTACCTTTATCATTGTGTACTGTTTTAGGTGACCTTACAGGTCACTATTGCACGTTGATAGAGCCCCTAGGATTCTTGCTTGACTGCCAGCACTATGAGGGCGACATATACGTGGGAGCTGGTAATCTATAAGCACATCCTTAAAAGGTCTCTAGTCGTAGGAGTTTCGAGACAGGGCATCGATACTCCAGAGTAGACTAATGTATACAGTCGAGACCCCGACGAGGGGCGGCGGCCGGTCTCACAAGCCACTGGTGTCATTTGGTTCACCTAAGATGTATATAGGTGCTCATTGGGTTATGAGTACACCGGACAGGACTCGCCGGGAATATGCTAGTTGGTCTTATACCTGACGTCAGATAGCAGTTCCCTGGTGACATGTGTTGTAGGGTTCCTAGGCACACTAATGAGGTCTCACAAGTGATCAAACATGCCCAATTCAAAAAAATTCATGTGCCTACAAACCCTAATACGGATCGTTAACTAGATTTATAGGCGATGCAAGCAAGTAAACGAATTTATTGCTAAAGGAAAGTGACTACAACCTTTGTAGATCCGGTCCTCCACTTCCTTGGCTCCGTGATGACGTCCCTCCGCTGTACCAATCGGAATCCTAGACTCTTGCGGTGGTTTCATCGGAGAAAAGATCGGGCTAGGTCGCCGACTTCGATGCCGAAGATGATCTACGTCGAGGCAACTCAAGATCAAACTCCAACTTCACCAAGTCATGAAACTTGTGAAGAAAACACCCTATACTACTTGGCAAGTGGTAGAGGATGAAGAAATAGGAATTGGGTTCACTTTAGAATTGGATTTCTCACTCTTTTTCTCAAGTTGCCATTGATGGAGGCAAGTTTTTCTTCTTGTTGATGAAGAAGAAGAAGAAGAAAGAATATGATAAGTATATTTAAAATAGAAAATAAAATGAATACTTATCATATAGCAACCATAGTTAGGTATAGAGAATAAACTATAGTTAGGTTGAATGGTTAGGGTTAAGTAAACAAACAAAATGGTCAAGCTTTCAACACTTCATGAAGCTTCATGAAAGAAACAAAATAAGCCACCATTCTATTTATCTTTCAAAGATGAATAAATAAATAAAAGAAATAGTTAAGAAAATGAAAACCCTAACCATTACATAACCATGGTTTAATCTTAACATACACCCTAACATTCATGTATCATCAAACATGATACAATCAAGTGCACAAAAAATATATCACATATACAATGTGCACATCAAGTGAGAAAATCCTTTTTAAAGTGAACAAATACTAGTTAATGCAAAGTAATATATCAAATATATAATTATACATTAAATCATTAAATCAACACTTGATTCAATGATCCGGTCATGTCGCATATAACCGACTAGTATCCAATGTATCGACTTATCGAATCAATCTTCGATTCGATAACTAGGCTATATCGCATACAAAAAATCGATACATTCATCGCGAGAATAGAATACGGTATCACATACACGCATTATTCTCGGTCCCGCACATATCTCATATGCGCTCCTATTTCGTTTCGCTTGAGCCAGGAAACCTCTGTGTAGGACTCTAAAGACTCGTCAATACGCCGGCAGCAGATGATGATCATATCAAGCACCCACAAGCCGCAAGCGGTCTGCTAAACGTAACGGCCACCCGGGTATTGAGCGATCAGAAGATCGACGAGCAAGCCCGCTCACACTCCTGTGAATCCAACCAGTAACACTTACCGTACAGTCCGGTCTGTTCGTCTGATATGTCGTATATCTCGCCTAGGGGTGGTAAACGTCAGACCCCAATAGCTTGATAAGTCATGCCGACGTGAGGTCCATAACAATCGTGAAACTACTGATAACTCTTACCAGTATATCACTGCAACCCTGGCCAAGGATTTCCTGTTATGGCCAGTCGTGCATAGCGCAACATCAACCCCCAATACCGGGAGAGACGAATCCCCTCCTATCGCTCATTGCCTCCATGTGAATCGGGACTGTACCCAAAAACCACCTGTTTGCACGACTCAGTAGAGCCGAGGTAGGGTGGAAATCAAAGCACAGTGGGAGACACACAAGACTCTATGACGATCTCGGGTCAACAGACTAAGTTGTACCAGTGTCACCAGAGAACTGCCATCTGACGTGAGGTATAATACCATCTGGGAGTTCTCGGCGAGTCCGTTCAGTGTACCCAGTCTCCACTGAGCACCCGCATACCATCTCTGATGTCAAACACCAATGGATATGGGATCATCCATCGCCCATCACATGGGTCGAGAAGATATACGCTAGTCTACTCTGGAATATCGATGCCCCGTCTCGATATTCCCACGACTAGGAACATTGAAGGATGTACTCATGGACTACCCAGGCCCCACTAGTATGATCTGCATCATAATTCTGGAAGTCGGGTACACATCCTAAGGGCTTTATCAACATGCAACAGAGAGACAGAAAGTATACATGTTAAGATAAAGAGCAACCAGATAGCGTACTATCATGTCGAGCAAGAAAGTCCTACCTATATATGTCACAGCATCCACTACAATATACATCCAATGTATATTAATGGCCTCTAGGGCATACATATAACTAACATGTGTGCAGGTTAGTTCATCGACCTGAGGATCGTCATTTGTCTCGTGTGAGTTCCCACTGTACTTTGATTACTACCCTACCACGCTCAAAGGAGACGTGCAAACAGGTTTTAGTTGGGTACAGTCCCGAGCCACATGGAGGCAGTGAGCGGATCTTCAGGGGTTCGTCTCTCCCGGTATTGGGGGTGAGGTCTCGCTGTGTCTAGAAGAGCCATTACACAAAGCCCTCGGCCGAGGCAGGAGATTTACTGGTAGGTATTCCAGTAGTATCTCAGGGTGTTCTGGGCTACACTCCGACACGACTTGTACCGCTTTTGGGGATCTGACTTTTACCAACCCCCTAGGCCCGCCATGCGATGCTCATAGATGAACGGACTGGACTGTACGGATATTGTCACTGACAGGCTCAGTAGGGTGTCAGGATGAGTTCGCTCATCGACGTCCCTTTTGGTCAATACCTGGTAGCCCGTTACGGATGGCTAATACCTCTGACGTGCTAGTGGTTAAATCCACAGCCAAAGTGTTGACGAGTCTTTAGAGTCCCCCATAGACCGTTTTCTCAAGTTTCGGGCGAAACGCTGTAGAGGCCGTATGGAGATATGGCAGGGTTCGATCAGATACATGCGGCATTGCACGGATCAGGATCGAACGGTTAATACTAGCGGGCTTTGGATTAAGCCGGATCCTAGTATTGTACAGTGTAGATTTTGTCTCATTGCATTTGTATTTCGGTCGGAATACAAATGCGGGTATGTATATACAGAAGCAGAGTTTTCCTGTAATTTATTACGGGATCAGTTTTTTGGAGTTGCCAGTTTATTTTCCGTTTCGGCCATATTTCTTTGTATCTTTCATTGGCTGAAGATTGGTGGAGGATGGCTTATTTGCATTTGTGCAAATTAGCATTGTGGAGGGTGGTCTTTGCATATTGTTGCTTCATGATGGTTGCACCATCATTTGACTTTCTTTTAGTCATCATGGCTTGACTTGTGTAGTGATGATGGTTGGTAGAGTGTTGGTTTTGATTTGTGATCATTTCTTCACATGATAACCTTTTCTCTCTCTTGTTTTTTGGCTCCCTCTTGCATTATTGAGACACTCTCACTCTCTCCTCTCATTCCCCCTTTTCACCAAGTTTGGCCGGCCATGATAGAAGGAGGGGCTGCCCAATGTTTTTGGGGTGGGATTTTGTTCTCCTCATGTTTGCAAAAATCCCAAGTTCATCTCCAAAAAGGTTTAGTTCATTTCCTCCACCAAAGACAACTTCAAGTAACCCCAAATGAGACATAGAGAACTACACGTATTCTACAGCAATCCTTGGGCACGTCGACTCGCCAACTTCGTGCCCGAGTTGCCTCGGTCCAGAGGTGGGAGCCCGTAAAAGAACCCGGCGATGTGGTGCCCTTCCGACGAGGAGTTGAAGACCGTAGATTCCGCGGGGAGATCGGGACGACGACGAGAAGACCGAAGGACACGGATCGCTCGGTATATCTCTTTACCCGTTCTTTAGTTAGCTAGGACTAGATTAATGGCCCGATCCGGGATTTTTGTGCGTGGTGGTGCCGGTTTACAAGTTCGTAAAAAGTTTCGTTTCCGCATTCCGGCGTCGGATTGACGGCCGGGACGCCGCCGTGCACTTACATTGGTATCAGAGCCACGCCATTAACCTAGTCTAGCTTTGTCTAATGTGTTTACATTTCCGATCGAACAAAATTCCAAAAACCGCATTTTCATGTGCATCAGTTTCTGTCGAATATTTTTTGGCTCCAAAATTTTTTCAGTACGTTGCAGAAACATGTGCAGGGAATTCTAAGTGGTCTGAGAAAAATTGGTCGCGTGACGTCACCATATCACCGCGGAACCGCGGCCAAACCCATGCATTGGCCGCGGTTCCGCCGCAGTATTGACTGTTCATTGGACCAAATTTTCACAGAGAGCTTATGACTTGAAAATAGGGTTTTTGGAACATTCTTTTTGGGTCCAGATTTTCTGT
Source organism: Agapanthus africanus (assembly GCA_030015575.1). NCBI lineage: Eukaryota > Viridiplantae > Streptophyta > Magnoliopsida > Asparagales > Amaryllidaceae > Agapanthus > Agapanthus africanus. The sequence continues at coordinate 34,254,076 of CM057337.1, read as the reverse complement.
GAGTGCTAGAGTAGTGCTTGGGGCCCACTTGGGTAAATTTGATCGATCGAAAATGTTTAAACATGTTGGTTCACAGTATTTACATTATATCTGCGACCGTGAATATCACTTGATCGGTAAATCCTGTCTAACTGCTATAGCCCGGTTAGACGGATTTGCGAACGTGACATTCACGTTGATGTTCTGTGATTATGCTGTGATGTTGCGGATTGGTCGTGGTGGATAGCCTGGATGCAATGCTAGTACAGTTTTGGTTGTATTATGTACATTTGATATTGCGGGGCGAGCGTCCGACATGTGGACTGCCGTCACTGCCTGTTTGTATTATTCTTTTGGGGCACGACCGGGTCGAGATCGATGTACCCGTTGTATGTATATTTTACTTTCTGTACTAGGATTACCCCAAGGTGGGGTGCACGGATAGCCGGATTCTAGAGGGTAACGGGCCCACATCTCATGGCTTTGAGACGGAGGGGGCCTCACTCTAGAATTGGCGGGCTATTCGCCGCACTCGTAGGGGGTACAGGTTGACCCAGGTGGGGTGCCCAAGTTACCGGATTCCGTGAAGTGCTGGGTGGTCCATTCACGTTGCTGAAGGGGGCTGCCTCGCTTCAGGTTTTGGCGGGTAACTTGCCGCGCCCGTAGGGGTCTAGGATTTCATTGCACAGGCTATCCACACAACCAGGGGAACGTCGGGTTTCAGTAGCGGCTCTGTGAAACCCGGGGATCCGAGATATCTGTATTGTTCTGTGATGCTGTACATTTCTGTGATGTTGCATTTTATCACGCCTTGAGCGAAAATATTATATATTGATATATATACTAGTAGATGTTGTATATGTTTTGCATCCGCGCTAGTCCAGTCCCTGCTCTGTCGTTAGTTAAGTAACCTAACGGGTAATGATGGGACCCAATGGCGAATGCGGATGGCATATACGTACATCATTATTTTCGTTCTTTATTGGTGTGATCAATTGATGGGACTGCATTGATTCGGATCAATGCAAGTTAAACAAACCTATTCTGATGTTGTTGGAACATTTTTCAAAAAGCTGTTATTGCAAGGACGTTCACTTTTGTTTTGCACAGTGGTATTCAGTTGGAATATCCTGCTCCTCAGTCGACGAGGCAAGGGCCGAGATCCCTTCACCGGGAGTGACCCCTTGGACAAAAGTTTGCGTCAGGGCAATAACTTCACTATAGCCGATTACTTTTGCTTTGCATCGTGGTATTCAGTTGGAATATCCTGCACCTCATTCTACGGGAAAAGAGCCGAGATCCCTTCACCGGGAGTGACCTCTTTAGCAAAGGTTTTCGTCACTATATTTTCATAAAAGCTATCCAGTTCCTTCAACGATATCAAGTTCATTACGTTAAAGGTTTTTCGCCAGAAACCATTCGTAGCCCTCCGTCGTTTCAGACGGGTAGCACGTAGTATTCATGCTGTGTTTGTTGGCCTTCGTCAAAGCATAGTGTATGGTAGCCGCTTGTTGCCTTTCTGCAGCATAGATAGATGCGTTGGTTTGGTACAGTCATATAGCCTTGTTAACCTTCGTCAAGGGCTTGTACGGGTGGGTTCAAATTAACCTGGACAATGACGGGTAGAACTTGACATGTGACTTATGATTTGTTGACCTTCGTCAAGGTCATAAGAGCATGGGGCAAAAATCACATCGGGAGTTTCTAAAGAAACTGAAACTTGCCAGATATGTGCATACCTTCTGGAGTGTGATAACGTGAGCGGATTCCGTCACGTTATCATGCGATGATAGTTGGATCCCGATTCCCACTGATGAGTTAGTTTACTCCTCGGGTGATCCCGACTAATTCTTCTAGGTTTGGAGGAGAATTTGATGGTACAGTGGAAGGTTTCCAGATTAGATAAAGTGATGACCATTCTAATTTAGGATAGAGTGCACGCTGAGTGTTTCTTTTCTCTCTCTCTTTGACAGCGACCTTGACCCGACCCTAAGACTATGACTCAGAGACCAAAATTAACCGAACCTTCTTAAACACTGGCTTTTGGATTGTCAGAGTTGCTTACCTCATTGCCACTCCTACTTTTACCCTTTTCTCCAGGACACCCCGTATTACTACGAACATCCACTTCCATTGGATAAAACCATCGTATGGTTATATACGAACTCGAAGGAATTTATTCGAGGATGGTTTCCGGTTCTGGAGAAAACGAATAGGACTATTCAGTTGTCTTTTCCTTTTACCTTCTCTCAGGTTGCGAGTACTCCTTGGTTTAGGAGATAGTACACCTATTACGCAAATTGGATAGTCTTCTTCCAAACCATAGGCAGGTGCCGACCGGTAGGGAATGAAGAAAACCAATTAGCCTAACGATGGTGTACAGAAGGTATTAAGTAAAGACATATCAAGGGATTAGTAAGAGGGCAAAGTAAATTGCGACTGCTATTCACGACCAAACCAAGTATTTCTTCGCCAATCCTAAATCACCTTTGTATTTCTCCATGACACTCCGTATCATTACGAAGATCCACAGTTTATTGGATACTCCATCGTATGGTTATATACGAACTCGAAAGGAACTTGTTCCAGTTCGGGGATGGATTCTGGTTCAGGAGAAATAGGAATAAGGTTTATTCGGTTGTCTTTTATCTTCACCTTCTATCGCATTGCGAGTGCTCCTAGGATTAGGACAGTACACCCATTATGCTTATTGGATAGTCTTCTTCCAAACCATAGGCTGGTGCCGAACGGTAGGGAAGGAAGAAAACCATTTAGCCTAAGAGGGTGTGCAGAAGGTAATGACTAAAGACATAAAGGGATTTGAAAAGATGGCGAAGAATTACACGGTTACAGTTGTGAATCTGGATAATGGAAGAGGCATTACTAGGAATACCGGGATACCCCATCGAAACATTTCAATGTTTCAGTTTCGCTGTGTACTGTTAAAAGAAAACTGATTTCCCAATTAGACACTTGCTCCAGGGTATGTATTTACCAGGTATGATTCTCACATCTGTATTGTTTTACAGATGATGAGTGGGAGTAAGTTATTGGGAATTAGGTGATCATCCTCATTATATCGGGATTCGTTGTAATCGGTGATATTTGAGGAAGTCACCTGGGTTGGTTGCCGGATGGCAAATATTTGGTTTTGAATATCCGCTGTTATGCACCAATTTCAAATTGATATATCTGTACGTCTATTTTCATAGAGTGAGATATACCTTTTTGAAAGTATGTCTATGACATTTACCTATATCAGTGAATGGTTAGGTAAGGAGCATTAAACAGCGGTGTAATTCTTCTTAACCATAAGTACAGTTTTCAACCTACGACACACAGGGATTGAGTTATCATACTCAAGGGACTTATACAGAGTATTGTATGTTGTCCAGCGTCCATGAGGACAGAGGGGTTGGTTCTCGTACTATATTCGGTTTACTTATGACTTCTCTAGTTTTTAGACAGGTGTTTCGTAGAAACACAGGGTCCAAGTTTTGAGAAATTATAGGTATAAGGATAAAGTAGAGAACCAGGTTTTGCAAGTATCGGGATTCTTCAAGTTGATCGAAGATGTAGATACTTGTGTATGGTGTTCAGTTGATAGTAATGATTTAGGGAACTTGCTTCTCTTTCAGGTTACTCATAATTGGAAGTGCTCCTAAGTTGAGTAATGCTGATCGGCCTTTTTCCATTTAGTTAACATGCACTGGAGACAGCTGCATGATTTGAATCTGGTTCAATTAAATCAGTGCCTCTGGTTCTATATTGGATATAGAACAGTTCATATCTTAACAATGTTAAGGTACGGGGAGTTGTCCGGCTTATGCTTAAAACCAGACTCTGGATAACTCAAGGCACGTTTCTGTAATGGCTGTTTGTGGGTTGACCCAGGCTATGACGAGGGTTGACTTTCTACCATCTGGAAGATCAATAGTGATATTGTTCTAGACTCGCCACAGTTTTAACAAAAATGGATTTTTTCATAAAACAGTAGTGGGAGTATGGTAGAACTGGAAGTGATTCTAGAACCGCAAACGATTGCTGAAAGTTTGATAAGAACCTAAAGATTCAATTTGCCTTGACATTTCATTGGCCACTCCGCAGATACGGTGGGTAACCTCACGCACCCGAGGGGTACTCCGGTAGCCTCAAGGATGGTGACAGGGAGGTTCTTGTTTACCCAGACTTGCCATTGCTGTTGTTCCAGACCGTGAGACCCGGCAGGAGGATGAGTATAGCGTCGTTCTAAACTAGCTTTAGAAGTGTACGTCTATATGACTCTGCCTGAGGGTTGTCGTAGTCAGTAGGAGCAGCGGAAGCATTGGTGGACAGATGGCTTATGTCTATTTATAGACTAAAGCAGATGTAGCGGAGATAGATCATCTATTTCTGATGTGAAAGTCATAGGTTTGACTTCATCAGAATAGGGGATGGATCTGTTAAGAAGGTAGTAGGGTGTGATGTCCTGGTATTTGGATGACATACACAGAGTAGGAAGTGATATTCCTATACTACGATCGGTTATACTTTGGTCGTCACACAGTGGTTTCTCCACATGGGACTTGGACATTAAATCAGACATTCTGGTCACTGGATCTATGGTTTTAGATCTAGATTTGGGTAGTTTCCCAATCAGGGTACTTAGACAGCATTCTAGAGGTACTTTAGAATGGACGACTCCTGGCATGGTGGTGTACCTGCAGGTGATGGAGTCACCCTCTCTAAAGGTGTCTTACAGACTAAAGGGGAGAGGGATGTGCATGATTGGCAGATCACTTGCTTAGGCAATTGAGTCAATCATGAGATGTCAAGTACCACACCAGATGTTGTTTTTGCACTAGATGCAGTAAGTTGACATTGATCCAATCCTGGAGAAACAGTCGGAAGCAGTTTTAGAACATAAGTGCATGTTCTAAGGATATGATAATGACAGCCTCATTCGGGAGACAGTTATCATTCCAGGCTTCCAAGGTGACCTGAACGACAGGGAGGTTGTCAGAGTTATAGTTTTCCTTCTGATGAGGGGCAGTATTTTGGACAGGCGGTCCAAGGCGATACTGAGGGAGGCATGGCGCAGGATACTGATTAAGTTCAGTTGACGATACAGTCTAAGAAGTTTGGATTTGGAGTTCATTTATGAGCTAGGTCCTATCAGACATTCAGACACATTCTAAGACAGGTATTGCTCATTTCGGGAGATGGCTTTCTCCGCGAACTTGAGATATAGAGAAATATAGAAAGAAACATCAAAGCGGATCCACTCACTGAGGTTATTCCTCGAACGCAATAGTTTCGCAAACGAGCTTTGTGAGACTGACTAGTAGAGGAGTTGGGTGTTCGGTATCACACGGGCTGTGAGTATGCGACATCGCAATAATTAGCATTGAGTGCAAGTGGGAGATTGTTGGAGATAGTGCCCTCAGAGTCAATTATTGGATCACTGGCACGTGATTGCAATGATTGAGGGAGGACCTATTCCGGTAGGACAGTCTTACTCAAGATGATAGTATGCTATCTGGTTTACCTTTATCGTGTACTGCTTTAGGTGACCTTACAGATCACTATTGCACGTTGATAGAGCCCCTAGGATTCTTGCTTGACTGCCAGCAGTATGAGAGCGATCATATACGTGGGAGCTGGTAGTCTATAAGCACATCCTTAAAAGGTCACTAGTCGTGGGATTTTCGAGACAGGGCATCGATACTCCAGAGTAGACTAGTGTATACAGTCGAGACCCCGACGAGGGGCGGTGGCCGGTCTCACAAGCCACTGGTGTCAGTTGGTTCACCTAAGATGTATACAGGTGCTCATTGGGTTATGAGTATACCGGACAGGACTCGCCGGGAATATGCTAGTTGGTCTTATACCTGACGTCAGATAGCAGTTCCCTGGTGACATGTGTGCAGGTTAGTTCATCGACCTGAGGATCGTCATTTGTCTCGTGTGAGTTCCCACTGTACTTTGATTACTACCCTACCACGCTCAAAGGAGACGTGCAAACAGGTTTTAGTTGGGTACAGTCCCGAGCCACATGGAGGCAGTGAGCGGATCTTCAGGGGTTCGTCTCTCCCGGTATTGGGGGTGAGGTCGCGCTGTGTCTAGGAGAGCCATTACACAAAGCCCTCGGCCGAGGCAGGAGATTTACTAGTAGGTATTTCAGTAGTATCTCAGGGTGTTCTGGGCTACACTCCGACACGACTTGTACCGCTTTTAGGGGTCTGACTTTTACCAACCCCCTAGGCCCGCCATGCGATGCTCATAGACGAACGGACCGGACTGTACGGATATTGTCACTGACAGGCTCAGTAGGGTGTCAGGATGAGTTCGCTCATCGACGTCCCTTTTGGTCAATACCTGGTAGCCCATTACGTATGGCTAATACCTCTGACGTGTTAGTGGTTAAATCCACAACCAAAGTGTTGACGAGTCTTTAGAGTCCCCCACAGACCGTTTTCTCAAGTTTCGGGCGAAACGCTGTAGAGGCCGTATGGAGATATGGCAGGGTTCGATCAGATACGTGCGGCATTGCACGGATCAGGATCGAACGGTTAATACTAGCGGGCTTTGGATTAAGCCGGATCCTAGTATTGTACAGTGCAGATTTTGTCTCATTGCATTTTTATTTCGGTCAGAAAACAAATGCGGGTATGTATATACAGAAGCGGGGTTTTCCTGTAATTTATTACGGGATCAGTTTTTTGGAGTTGCCAGTTTGTTTTTCGTTTCGGCCATATTTCTTTGTATCTTTCATTGGCTGAAGATTGGTGGAGGAGGGCTTATTTGCATTTATGCAAATTAGCATTGTGGAGGGTGGTCTTTGCATATTGTTGCTTCATGATGGTTGCACCATCATTTGACTTCATTTGACTTTCTTTTAGTCATTATGGCTTGACTTGTGTAGTGATGATGGTTGGTAGAGTGTTGGTTTTGATTTGTGATCATTTCTTCACATGATAACCTTTTCTCTCTCTTGTTTTTTGGCTCCCTCTTGCATTATTGAGACACTCTCACTCTCTCCTCTCATTCCCCATTTTCACCAAGTTTGGCCGGCCATGATAGAGGGAGGGGCTGCCCAATATTTTTGGGGTGGGATTTTGTTCTCCTCATGTTTGCAAAAATCCCAAGTTCATCTCCAAAAAGGTTTAGTTCATTTCCTCCACCAAAGGCAACTTCAAGTAACCCCAAATGAGACATAGAGCACTACACGTATTCTATAGCAATCCTTGGGCACGTCGGCTCGCCAACTTCGTGCCCGAGTTGCTTCGGTCCAGAGGTGGGAGCCCGTAAAAGAACCCGGCGATGTGGTGCCCTTCCGACGAGGAGTTGAAGACCGGAGATTCCGCGGGGAGATCGGGATGACGACGAGAAGACCAAAGGACACGGATCGCTCGGTATATCTCTTTACCCGTTCTTCAGTTAGCTAGGACTAGATTAATGGCCCGATCCGGGATTTTTGTGCGTGGTGGTGCCGGTTTACAAGTTCGTAAAAAGTTTCGTTTCCGCATTCCGGCGTCGGATTGACGGCCGGGACGCCGCCGTGCACTTACAGTTATTGATTGCGTTACTTACAACATACACATACACACATTTTCACATCAATCAAATGGCGTCAAAGCCGGGAAAACGGTCGTAATTATTTTTCTTGTTATTCGGGTTGATTTCTAATATAAAACCAGAGAACATAAAAAATAAAAATTATAATATAAATAAATAACCGCATTTTGTATTTTTAACGATTTTTGTGCGAGTTTTGTGTGAAATCTGGAGCACTTGGAGCGAACTAAGATTCAGAGACTATCAAATAGGAGCAGAGGAGTATTGGAGTGCAGTGCCAAATTTTGAAGGGGTGATATCATCAAACGGCGGAGGAACCACGGCCAAAGGTAGCTTTTAGCGGCGGAAGCGCGGCCATAGTGCGGAGTTAAGCACCCAAATTTTTTTGGTATTATCCTATTGCCTTCCTCTCTTCTCTAAACCTCCAATAAACTGTTTCTACCTGCAGAATTTTTTACAAACAGCGCCGCTAAAAAAAATCTTTTTGCGTATTTTAAAATTTGGTTTGTTTTGCATATTTAAAATGGATATTAAGGGGCAAGAAACCCAAATTCAGATTAGGTGGGGATTTCATCACCCTTCTTAGGCCCCACAAATCACATACAAGATATGCATCACCCTATATTAATAAAAAATATCTAGATCAAGTCTCTAAGGACAATCACGCTCAATTAGGACAAAAGAAAGTCATGGGTAATCTATTGCTTATCCGCATTTTTCTTGTGGTGTCTAAGGAAAGTGTGACTAAGTTATTACTTAATTAGGCCCGCTATTTCAGTGATTCGTATAGTGGATAACTTCCACTTACCTGGCACTTATCTGGCTGCAAGATCGATAAGAAGGTGATAGAGGATTTATCCTACGTCTTGTCCTTTGGAAATCTAGGCGCGGTCTAGTGATTTGACCTAGGTGACCTTAGATCTATGGATTGTTTGTGCACGTTTGTCGAGTCTCTCTTTTCAAGCAAAACAATTTCAAAATTCCAAATAAAAAAGAGCTTAAAATTATTACCATTTCACTATCTTTTCTTTTCATTCTCTTATGATGGGTAACCCAAATCGACCAACTCTTGTCGAGCTTTGCAACAAACAACCAAATATTTCTTATTATCTTAATTTTTTTAGTACAGATTTCGAACATACCATTTCTTTAAGGGATAGGATAGAACGCTCTCGAAATAACAGTTGGACACCTCACTCAAAGTCCTATCAACCGCATCAAAATTCAACACCTTCTTATATTGATATCGTTTTAAGGCTAGTGAGGAAACTTCTAAATCTATATCCATTGCTGAGCATATTGCGAAGGCCCGTAACCAAAGTTTCATATTTTTCACTAATCCAAAAACCTTAGAACAACAACTACAATCATTTCTATATGAAAATATTGATACTCTTTTTAAGGCGAATAAGGCAACTTCTAAACCCATGACCATTACTGAGAAAATAGCAATTGCCAGTCACCAACAATTTAACCGATCTCAATCTTGTTCATATCACAATGTTGATCCTAATCCTGTTTATGAAACTTGGATACACCTTTCTAACTTTTATCAACAGTACCAAACTTTTACACCCTCTCATGTTAATGTTTCCCTTGAGGCTAATGTGGCAATTCATAAAATCATGTCGATTGCGGAACACATTGAACTCGCCCGTAGCCAACAATAAAACTCATCCAACCATACTCAACTTTTGCACCTTATCTAGACAGTATTTCTGAACATCAATTAGGAAGTTCCACGGTTCAAAGAGAATCCTTCAATGAAACTTCTTCACAAACCATGTCTAGTCTTAAAGTAGAGTTGGAATTGAGTAGTGAGAAAGAACGAGGGATCCCTCCAAGTCAAACCAAAACCAATGCTTTTGATCTCGACACCTTCCATCCTGAACCCCAACCGAATGATCAACCGCTTAATAATCTAATTGATGAGGTGCCCAAGAATAACATATTTGACTTGCCCAATCATGAATGTGAAAGAGAGCCTTACACCATTCCAAATCAAACAGATCCTTATTCGACTAAACTTGATATTTCAAACCTTCCAATTCCATCAAGTGAACTAAATGATCCATCGATTGAGGATAATATAATTGATGAATTTTTAAAGAACTATTTATTTGATTTGACTGACGATGCTAGTGAGATCAGTGTTGAGAATATCTTTGAAGATGAACTCGCTATGTTGGATGAGTTGGATTCCCCGACTTATAATGTCCCTTCCATTGAATGTGAATATCTTCATGTACATTTAACCGATCCTATTCTTACCACCGACCTATCCGATATGCAAAACGATATTCAGCCTTCATCTCCTATATCTGGTTCAATAATGCTCGACACCAAAGTTAGTTTACCCATTTTATTACACACTTTCTTTATTTCTTTTTCTCATCTTCTTTCAATTCTACCGAGCTTTGATGAATCGCACTCCTATATTTTGAGTTCTATGATTCTTGAAAGACCACTTGATTTAGACTCTTTTGAGAATAAGGTAGACAAGATTTTCGAGTCTCCTATCTTCATAATTTCTTCCAAATCGAGTGTTTTGAATGTTGGTGCGCAAAAGATTGAGCTTAAAACTTTCAATCTTCCTAATGAATCTGCCTATTCCACTTATTCTTTTTTTCCGATGAGATTATCGTTCGGAACATCGATGAAAGTTTCGAAAATATTTTCGTCGAAGAACTCGCATTCCTTGATGACTTGGATGTTGTGAAGAATCAAGCTCCACCGGAAATTCATGCATCTCTCTTTGAGGATGAGGAAGTTGAACCGCCGCCCCTTCTTCTAATCGCATACGAGAATGTGACTATTCCATCCATTCCTTATCTTGCAAATTCTCGTTTTTATTCACATTCACTTTTTCGTCTCTACCAACCGAGACGTAAAATCTTTCGATTATACCCCTTATCTTACCCCCACTTCATCTTTTCTCGATACTCTTATTTTTATTTCTTCTACTGAAGGCATGATACAACCTCCATTCTTATACAGTTTCGAGTCTTCTACACGTCTATCCGTTACACAATCTTCTACTAACCATGGTGTTATCTTGATAAAATATTTGAATAGTTGGTTTTAACTTTTAGTCTTTGTAAAGTTTTGTGTTGACCGATAATATTTATACCTCCTTTTATATTGAATGTCAATGCTTATGTAATGAAAACACCGTTTTACTCAAGTTTGGGGGGAGAAGAAGAAAAATATTTTTAAATGGCTCTTGAAAGAAAGAAATTTTTGCACAATTGTGAGCCAAGAACAAATTTAGGGGAGGATTTTACCGTCATTCACTCTTGACTCCTTGTTTATACCATTTTATTGAACCGTTCCTCTTAATTTTCAGGTTTTGAGCTTATAGGACAGCATCAGTGTATGGATGTTTTTTATACACACGTAGGGGTATATGATCAATATTTGGAGGAAAGGCATGGAGGAAGACTAAATACGATATTTTATTGAGGGATGACGTGATTTCCGAAATCTTTTCAAAACCATTAAGATAGGGCTCATGACAACTAAAAACTAGTGTAGTTTGAAACTCTTATTTTCAAGTTTTTTCTTTTATATGTTCATTATTTTTTAATGTAATTTTTGTCTTCTTTCTTTTATTTTGGGATTTTATGGGTGTAATCCGCTGAAAACCCTCAGGAGACAACACTCCTCTTACTAGGGACACCTAGAGGTTTAAAGACTTGTTGCACAAGTTAAGTGCAATCGTGTTGCCTACGAAAGTGTGCTAGGTTTTTATTTTTCTTTATAATAAATAGTTTACTCGGGACGATCAAAGATAAGTTTTGGGGTATCTGATCAGTCAAATTTACTGCATATTTTTATGGACATTTTCCATATTATTATTAACTACTAAAATGTGTTAATTGTAAATTAAGATCATATGTGTGTTTATTTGTAAAAATATTATTATCATATGTTTCTTCATTTATAATTAATATAATTAGGGAAAATATATTCATATCATATTTAAATAAAATATCCATGAGATTATTTATTATTAAAATATGCATATCATATCAAATATTCTTAACCAATATTCCTAAGATATCATATCAATTAATTGTTTAGAATAATATCTCAAATAAATCAAATGCTACTAACAAGATGATTTGAGATATTGTGCAGATATTATAATAAGATTAGCTCAGGTCTGAACTATGAGTAAAATATCCACAATAAATCGATTCACCAAATCAAATCTACTGAATATTAGGAGCAAATCTAAGAATCTCGCAACAGCAGAGACTGGGAGATATATTTTCAGAATTTTTTTATCAAAAAGAACTCCAAATATCGAGAGAAGAAGCCACGAAAAATTTGGAGGCATGAACCCACCAAATGATGGGGGAAGCGCGGTCAAAATAGGTTTTTGGCGGCGGTTCGGCGGCTTGTTAGTGGTCGTAGGATCTGAAACATCAGGGGCATGAACGTATTTATATCTACTTCAACATGACATATAGGATTTCTAATTCCAGAGACTATATAAAAGACCGAGAGCTGTCTATCGAAACCATTAAACATTCAATTCAAAAATTCAATATTCATCGATCGAGAGAGAGATCTAGTGAGCAACTAGGTTTTTTGTAATTTACTTTTTCAACGAGCAATTTGTAATGCACTAGTTGATCAAAAAAGTAGTCTTTTCTTTTAATTTTTGTCGCATTTACTTTTTGCACTTTACTTTCCGCATTATTTTATGCACTTACATTCCACAATTACTTCCTGCAATTTTAATTTTTAATTATGCGTTCATTCATCTTCCACCTCTCTTTTAAATCGCTAATATCCATGAGCGATTAAATTCTTGCTTACCAAGGTTTGTAGGATAGGGTAGAATAATAGATGAAAGCTATAACTTAAATTCTTTTTAAAAGTTTTAATATTTATAAATTTTAGCAAAATTGTCACGCCCCGCTTCCCAGCAGACGGAAATGGTGACGTGGCAAACCCGCAACGTATTTACTATGGAATAAATATGTTAAGCGTGATTAAGCAATATAACAATGAACAAGAATAACAAGAGTAAAAATGAAACAGTAATTTTATTTACATTCAACTTTAGTTACAACTATCTGAAATAAAAGATACAATAAACAAGCAATGCATAAACAATAGCATACAGAAAGTAAGTGCATGCTGAAAATAGCTAGTAATCTGGCTATGCAGCAAGCTGGTCCAAGTCCTCTGGGCTCGGCTCTATCTCTTCGGAGTCCGGTTCTCCTGACGAACATCCCAAAGAAAGAAACAGAAAGAAATGTCGTCAGCGAACTAGCGCTTGGTAAGTCCCGAAAGAAGTAAGAAAAATAGTATATCAGAGGACATGTAAAATTGTATATGATCATTCATAGGCATATGATAGTTATTCTAACGTAGTTATTTATAGTTTGATAAGTAAGGTATTCATGTATACGAGATGAGTCCATCTTACCTCATGGACTATGGTAACATGTAGTACAAGGCCCCTTCAAAACCCACGGGACAACGGCACGTGAATTCATGTACGTGTCTTTTAAGTGACCTCTCGTGCCACGATATACGTTCCATACCAATCTACCCCTTTATCCCACGTATTGTATTGTAAAGATTAAGATTATAGATCTTGGCCGAATCCATGAATATAAAATGTACAGGTTCATGTTCAGGATGTAATCATGTGTTCAAGTAGTCATGTCAAGTTCATATCACGTTATAACCATGGTTCGGTCAAGTCAAGTCAAGTATAAAAGTTTGAGTTTAATGTTTGAAATCGAGTATTCAAGTTCATGATTAAATATTCAAGTTCGTGTTTGATTTTGGATTCTGGCTTTAGTTTGGACTAAGATTGAGTCAGACACTTGTGAACGGATTTAACTCTTGACTTTCTTAGGTTTGGGAGTAATCGGCAACTGCTGCACGTGGACGGCAGAATTTATGTATTTTTTCAAAATAATTGTCATTGATAACACCATTAAGTTGTCTAACCTGAATAGGCAAGCACTCACTTTCTCTGGCTCCTTGGGGCTCAAAAGAATTGATCCCGCTTAAACCTATATTAAATTAGAGTCCTTAAAATATTGTTTTGCATATCTTGAGGGGGTTTTATGAAAAAATCTTTAATATAATTTAAAAAATAAATCTTGAGGGTGATTTATAACATTTAGGGTTTTCATGAGCATGTATTTTAATTATTGGGGTATTTTAATGATAAATACCTAACTTTTAAAAGTTTATGGTATTTTATTGAAAACTAGCCCCTTTTTAGTAATTTGATGGTATTTTATTAATATTCTAATTTTTCATTTTTAAATATAGTTTCATAATATATTGAAAATACAGATTTATAATTTTTTATATAATTTTTCAAAAATTTAGTTTTGTTTAAAAAAGTCGCGTTTCTTAAAAACCGTATTTTATTTCCTTTCGAGATCGAATATTCCGTGAGGAGTTCAGCATCTCGCTTTACTATCCTAAGGATGTGCGATAATCTGCACAATTCATTATCGGGTCCCCTAACGAGAGTTGTAGAGACGTATTTGCCAAGAATTACAAAATACCGCTAAAAAGGAACCCGTTTTTGAAAAGATGTGGTATTTTAATGAAAAGCATTCTTTGAACCAACCATACATATATATAGATATCGTGCTATGAAACCAAAGTGTGGGTGTGGGGTAGGTCGTTACCCCGTGAATTTTTTTTAAAGGTATTGTTTTAACAGTTATCGAAAATGTGACGATACTAAAGTTCAAGGTATTTTAATGAAGTGTATGTTTGTTTCACAGGAGAACTTTGATTAAATTTGAAGCTAAAATATTGTAATTAAAGTTACAAGTAGGGTGGTAAAATTAGTGTGACTTATGTATATAAGAAAAAAGGGTTCTAAGTTTTAAAAGAAATGTATCGGAACTAATTCCACTTTACCGATATATGTTTAGGAGATGAATTGAGATGAAAAGGAAGAGAGAAGAGAAGGACATTGTAAACCCCTAGATTTCGTATATATATTTTTCCGTATTTTTCCAGATTTTTCCTATTTTTTTTCATTTTTTATATATATATTTTTTCATTTTAATTATTATTCCTAATCTAAACCTACCTACCGCTTCTTCTTCTCCCTTTCTCTTATTTTTCCTGCCATTTTTTCTTCTTCTTCCTTTTAACGTTCCTCCCCTCTTCTCGTGCCTGCGATGACCGTGCCCACCTCCGCGAGACCTGCACCCCGCTCGCCAACTCCCTCGCGATCCCCTCCACCAAATCCCCTACCTCCAACGGCTCACCCCCTCTCGTCCTCACCGCGAGACCCTCTCCCCCACATCCTCGCCTCACCCTCGTCTTAACACTGAGCCCCCTCTCACTCCTTAACCCATCTTGCTCACTCCCCTCATCCTCAATCATCATCACCGACAAGCCCCCAGCTCCTCATCCTTCAGCTTGAGCTCACCACCACCACGAACCCATCACCACCTCGCCATCTCCCACAACCTCTAGCGACCAACCTTGAACCACGCTGCAACCACCACCTCACCGACGATCCTCCTCCTCCGGCCATCCCTATCACCTCCTTTCCTCCACGACACCGAGCCCACACCCATTGCACCCAATTTTCTCCTCATCATCCTCCCGACGCCGCCGCTTCGCCGCCTGCACCACCCCCGGAGCTCTGCTGCACCTCACCGCCGTTCCACAGCACCCGTGCTCACCGTTACATCGTGCCGAGCCCCAAACTCCTCACCGAGCCACTGCAAACCCGCCGGCACCCCACTGCCACAACCGAGCTCCTCTCCGACACTCACCGCCAGGCCATTGCCATCGCCGCGAGCCACCGCCGAGCCCCGCATTTCATCGAGCACTCAAGCTCGTCGCTGTTGTCGTGTCGTGCCTTTCCCGTGCGGGCGTCGAGCCCGTGCCATTCGTCGTCGTTCACTACCGCGTTGTCATCTATAGTCTAAGGCAAGTGAAACTCCTCACTACTCATGCTATTATAATTTTATAGATTAATGCTAATGTTAGTTAATAATAAATAGATATGTGTATATATGTGTGTGGGGGTGGGTATGTACATTTAAATATCTAAATAACATTAAGTAATAAATCTAACACTTATACTTGAGCCATCATGATAGGTAGTAATGAATCGAACCCAACTCGGTTGGTTAGCCCGTATTGATGTCGTTTAGAATTTATAAGAATTTATTATCGCTTGTTGATTAAGGAAATCTTGTGTTTTTGAATGATTACCAAACGTTGCCATAGGTGTTTGATACGAACTATAAACGGAAACATATCATAATATGGCAGAACTTGCAATAGTTAGATCCTTTTACTGTTTACGAATATCGTGTAGAAATATGGATGCAAAATATAGTGTTTTTAATCATGTAAAATCGCCCCCTAAGGGCGACGCTAAAACTAGAATGCACCGCACATGTCACGTTGGAAAACATATATTAAATTCAATACAGATTGAAATGTAATATTCTATGGCTCGTATCGAATCCGAATCGATAAACTAGAACCCTATAAAGTTTACCCTTCAATGATGATAGGACACTGTAACGAGAATTGACTGGGAATGTGGCGCTGGACTGTAGTCCGGGGCAGTATTCCTCGAGGATACCTGAATTTAAGCACCTGTACACACCTACATAAAACTGAAAATGCGCGGAGCCCCATATAGTCGTGTAGATAATTTAGTTAGCTAACACATTAATCTTGTCCCGTGCAGTTTCACATTCGTTTGATATTTAGTTTGTATTTTAGAATGTTGACGTGTTTTGCAGTTTCTGCAGTGACATTTCTTACACATTCACATTAAACGGGACATAACTCCTAGTACTGAAAGGATATTATTAATCCATTTAATGCGTTGGAAACCTAACAGATAGAAATAGATTTTATTCAACTGGGGTAATACCTTAATCTGAACAAAATTTCTAGTAAACCGCGCACGAAATTGGACTTCCAGTTCTGAAACTGGAATTCCAGCAACTGATCGCTGATTTAAAATGATGATAAGTCCCTAACCTGAATTCCGTTTGACATGAAACTAATTTTACTTCTTAGATAATCAAGTGTGATTCGTACGTATTTTATATTATTTTGGTTTATTCTATACGTGTGATTTATGGTAAATTTTGCAAGTCATATGGCGTTAGGTGTCATAATTTAGTAAATATCTGTTCAGTGCATTTCTGCCTATTTTTATGCTTGCTTTATACATGCTGCATAGTGATCATTTACATTGAGACCTAGAGACTATTGTGCATTGTCGATATATAAGTGTTAGTGATTGTGTTGTAGCAAGTACGAGAGTGATATTGATAAGTGGAAACGTGATTAAAAGTGAAAGCGATACGTATTTGCTCACAACCTATCTAATACTTGAATACATACTATAAGCTGGGGAATGGGGAAATCAAGGTGTAATTAAACTCGTATTTAGCGAGGTACAATGACTTAGAGGATGGTCATTCGCTATTAGTGATATATATACACATACACACACACACACATTAGGTCGTGGGCATAGCGGCACGGCTGCAAGGTTATGTCCCGGGCAACAGCGGACCGTAGTCTCGGGCATGCATGAGACCCTTGTTAAACAAGAGTATCCTTTCCACCAATTGATTTCATTGACCTAGTGACTGTTAAGTAGTAACATACACATTGCCTGGTTTACCGACATGATACTTATATCGCACTGTCATTACTCTCGTGTTCTGCATTCTGTTGCACCTTTCATGCTTAATAGTGTATCCATCATATGTATTTATTTTTACATGTGTCGTCCTGAGTGTGCATGCTCAGAGGACGAAGTGGACGCTGTCAAGGAGCAGGACCTGCCATTCGAGCTCGCGGAGGTCTAGACCGCAACATCAGCGCCATTCCTTTTTGCTTTAAGCACATTGTTTTTCGTTGGTTAGTTATTTCATTCTGCAAACTAAATATATCTCGAACTCTTTTATTGTAATATAATAAAGTTGTGAACTGTGATTTTCTTTATTCTTGCATCGTTTACTGACTACCATGTAATGCTAGAAGCCGAAGTGTGACTACGGCGGGATTATTCCCTGACCGTAGGAGCATAGCTGGCCTAGTCACCCCTCGTATTCCGTATTTTGGTAAGCGGGGTGTGACATGGTTTTGTTGGTATCAGAGCCAGGTTTGGATGAAATTACAGTTCCGTCGAGGGATCCCTATCTTGAGTTTTACCTTTGATGTGTTCTTTATTACATTTCTTTTTACTTCCTAATTCTCATTGAATCGTCATGAAATCCTTGATTGAATCTGATTTCTTTCTTGATCATCTTTCAGAAATATGGACTCCTCGGGAAACTCCTCAGGTGTCGGTTCTCACGATCGTACCGTGAAGATTCTCAGCACACTGACAACCCTAGCACAGGCTCAAGAGAGGAAGACCGATCTCCTGACCGAGGGTTTGAAGGCGGTACAGGAGACCGCAATTACCACTATGGAGAGATCTACGGCTGTTTCCACCGCCCCCGAGAGCGCCCTCGTACCAACTACACAGGCTTAGGTTGGTACTGTTTTGGACTTCAGGAGGCTTCATCCAGCGGTTTTCACAGGATCAGCAAATCTACTCGAGGCCGAGCAATGGCTCATCAACGTGGAGAACCTTTTAATGGACCTGACGATGACAGAGTGAACGTGGTGAAAATTCATCTGGAGGACGAGGCCCACACGTAGTGGTCCGTAGAGGAAAGCCGGCTAGGGAAACCTATCGGATGGGACACATTCTCCGCATGCTTTCTAGATCACTATTTTCCGGCAACTGCCAAGGCCGAGATGGATGAGAAATTCATCATGTTAAAGCAGAATGGACGCTCAGTGGATGTCTACGCCGCAGAGTTTAACCGGCTGAGTCGCTTCGCACCGTACATGGTAGTCACCGAAGCCGCCAGAGCAAGACGGTTTCAGCAGGGGCTCGATATTGAACTACAGCAGCTTATCGCTTCTCTCGATCTACCGACCTTCGCTCAAGTGTTGAACGCTGCCCGAGTACAGGAAAGATTGGCAGAGAAGGCCAAGGGCCAATGATCGGTGGATGGGAGACCCTACATAATTCCATCACAAACCACCAGTCTCCACATGGAGCGATCCCAGTTCACAGGCCGGGTGTTACGCAGATGAAGCGTACTTTCTCACCTCAACAGCCGCAGTGGAGGGCCCTGTTTTGCGATTATTGCCAGAGACCAGGGCACATGCAGAGAGATTGTCACAGAGCTAAGGGGCAGTGTTTGCTTTGCGGATCCAGTGAGCACAGGGTCAGCGGATGTCCCTAGAGATCTGAGCTACAGGGAGGGTTTGAGCAAACTTCAACCATCGTATGACACATCAGCTCAGAGGGGTCCACCTCTGGTATCCCAGCAGCGATTATTCGATCAGAGGCATACTGGTACAGGTCGGAATCAGGGGCGAGCTTTCACCCTATTCGCCGAGCAGGCAAAGACTTCTGGAGAAGTAGTTATAGGTACCCTCCTTGTTTATGTTGTACCAGCTAAAGTTCTTTTTGGTTCGGGTGCTTCGCATTGCTTTATTTCTACGCGGTTTTTTGACACACGCTCTATATCTCACGAGCCGTTGACCAAGGGTTGGGAGATACATACGGATAACGGAATTATTGTATCCAACCAAGAGTGTAGGTTATGTCCGGTGGTAGTATGCGTCAAGGAATTCTATGTGAATTTCCTTTTAATCGGGAAGGGCAGCTTTGACGCAATTCTCGAGATAGATTGGATGAAGACCTTCCATGCGATCATCGATTTCCGAGCTAGGAAAGTGACTTTCCGCATTTCCAATCACCCTGAGTTTGTTTTCGAAGGCAGAAGCGAGTCTTTGGATCCAGCCAAGTTTAGGGCCAAGCCAAAAGCATTGACGGCAATGGAGATTGATGATAGTCCAGCCCCAGAGTGTTAGTTATATGTATGCCCTAGAGGCCATTATTATACATGTGATGTATATTATAGTGGATGCTTGAACATATATAGGGAGGACTTTCTTGCTCGACATGATAATATGCTATCTGGTTGCTCTTTATCTTAACATGTACACTTATTGTCTCTCTATTACATGTTGATAAAGCCCTTAGGATGAGTACTTGACTACCAGGATTATGATGCAGATCATACTAGTGGGACTGAGGTAGTCGGTAAGTACATCCTTCAAATGTTCCTAGTCGTGGGAGTATCGAGACGGGGCATCGATATTCCAGAGTAGACTAGCGTATACGCTTCTCGACCCATATGATGGGCGATGGATGATCCCATGTCCATTGGTGTTTGACATCAGAGATGGTATACGGGTACTCAGTAGAGACTGGGTACACTGAACAGACTCGCCGAGAACTCCTAGATGGTATTATACCTATCGTCAGATAGCAGTTCTCTGGTGACACTGGTACAGGTTAGTCTGTCGATCCGAGATCGTCATAAAGTCTTGTGTGATTCCTACTGTGCTTTGATTTCCACCTTACCACGTTTAAGAGATCGTGCAAAACGGTGGTTTTTGGGTACAGTCCCGAGTCATATGGAGGCAATGAGCGATAGGAGGGGATTTCGTCTCTCCCGGTAATGGGGGTTGATGTTGCGCTATGCTTGATTGGCCATAATAGGAAATCCCTGATCAGGGTTGCTGAGATCTACTAGTAAGTGTTATCAGTAGTTTCTTGAACCGTTATGAGCCTCATATCGGCATGAATTATCAGGCTATTGTGGTCTGACGTTTACTACCCCCAGGCTGTGATATGCGGCATATCAAACTGTCACGCCCCGCTTCCCAGTATACGGGCAGAGAACGCGACGAGGCCGCTACGTATTTACTCTGAAGTAAACACGCTAAGCGTATCTAAGCAATATAAGTAAAATGCACAGAGACAATGTCAATGGATATAATTGAACAACAACTTTATTTATTAAACATTTTTTTTACAATACAACTGAAAAGTAAATACATGGAATGGAAAGCAATGCCTAAATAGTGGCATAACAGAAATGGAAAATACAGAATGTAAATGTGTACAAGGAATCTAAAGCTCTGGATTGAAAGCTAGCTGGTCCAAATCCTCGCTGGTGGGCTCGATCTCCTGAAGGTCCGTGTCACGCCCCGCTTCCCAGTATACGGGCAAAGGACGTGACGAGGCCGCTACGTATTTACTGTGAAGTAAATACGCTAAGTGTATCTAAGCAATATAAATGTAAATGCACAAGAGACAATATATAACAAATAACAACTTTATTTATTTACATTCTTTTTACAATACATGGAAAAGTAAATACATGGAATAAAGCGATGCCTAAACAGTGGCATAACAGAAAAGGAAAAATACTGAAATAAAAGTGTACAATGAACTAAAGTTCTGGATCCTCAATAAAGTGGCCCAAATCTTCACTAGTGGGCTCGATCTCCGGAGTGTCCAAATCACCTGACGACATTCAAAGAAGAAAGAAAGAGAATGTCGTCAGCAAACAAATCGCTCGGTAAGTCCCAAAGATAAGGGAAAAATAGAATAGACAGAAAGAGAAGGTATCTTTTAAAGTTGTATTTATAGGGTTAGGCTAAGGTTAGGATAGGTGAAAGGTTAAAATGAAAAAAATGTGATAAATGTAATAAAAGGTATTAAAAATAGAGTAATTGGGGTTTTAAAAGAGTTCAGATACTGTTCCAAGAAATTAAACCATACAGATGTGCAGAGAAGACCAAAAGACACAATTTTTGTGTTGGGGACTCAGCGGAATCGGCCAGTCCGGCCGGCGGCGGCGGCCCGAGTCGGCCGGTCCGCTGGTCGAGTTGGCCGATTCCGGCCGAGTCAGGCGGCCGGAATCCCCCCGACGGTTGGTGATCCCTTTGGCATGGTTACTTTTCAAGGTGTAGTGGGGTTTTTGTGAGATATGCACGTGTAAACTCTTGGTATTCTAAAAATTCAAAATAAAACAATATTAAAAATAATGTGGGGTATGAGATTTGAACTCTGGTGGCTTGGCTCAGCAGTGCAAGGTCTTACCAATGAGCTACAAGCTCTTTCTTGCTAAATAAAAGCAAAACAAATATTTATGGTACTTTCAGAAATGCAATTACTCCAAGTATATATTAACTTTTTAACAAATTTCTGTAAACTAAAATTGGAGTTGTTACAGTCTACCCTCCTTACAAAAATTACGTCCTCGAAATTTACAACTTTTATTTTAAGGACTAATTTACAAAGAGGTGAGGATATCTTGCACGCATCTCATCTTCCCTTTCCCAAGTTGATTCTCCTGGAGTGTCTTTTCTCCACATCACTCGAACCAAGTTGACTTCCTTATTCCGAAATGACTTCACTTTTCTATCCAGGATCTCAACAGGTTGTTGCTCACAAGATAAGTCGGGTTGCATAGTGAGCTTGGAATGATCAAGAACATGGCTGGGGTCACTCACATACCTTCTGAGTTGGGATATGTGGAACACATTATGCACTCCTTCCAATAAAGGTAGAAGTGCTAAGCGGTATGCCACTTCACCGACTCGTTCGAGTATGTCGAACGGTCCAATGTATCTCGGACTTAGCTTTCCCCGTCTTACAAATCGAATCACTCCGCAGTTCGGAGATATCTTTAAGAACACGTGATCTCCTGGTTGGAACTCCAAGTGACGTTTCTTTGCATCAGCCCAGTGCTTCTGTCGATCTTGGGTTATGCGCATTCTTTCTCTGATAGTACGAACCACATCAACAGTCGCTACTATCATCTCAGGTCCAAGATGTTCCCTATCTCCGATGTCGTCCCAACTTAATGGCGATCGATACTTCCTTCCATACAGTGCTGCAAAAGGTGTCATTCCTATGCTTGCTTGGTAGCTGTTGTTGTACGAAAACTCCACAAGATGTAGGCGATCTTCCCACGATACTTTGAAGTCTAACATACATGCTCTGAGCATATCCTCCAAGATCTGAATAGTTCGCTCAGACTGACCATCTGTTTGTGGATGATAAGTTGTGCTGAAGTTCAGACTTGTTCCCAAGCTCGCTTGCAGACTCTGCCAAAATTGCGATATGAACCTGGTGTCACGATCGGAGATAATGCAGACTGGTACTCCATGAAGTCTCACAATTTCTTGTATGAGTTCATGGGTATCAGAAATAGTACATATTTAAAGATTTTAAATCTTAAGTAGATTATTACCTTCATGTACTTCTTTGCTAATGTCTCAGTTGATTGGCCAACTCGGAATGCGATGAAGTGAGCCAACTTTGTGAGTCGATCCACAATGACTCATACCGCATCGTTACCCTTTGTGCTGCGAGGAAGAGCAGTCACAAAATCCATCGTGATGTGTTGCTACTTCTATTCTGGGATTGGTAATGGTTGAAGTAATCCAGCTGTCCTGTGATGTTCAGCCTTTACTTGCTGATACACCAAGCATTTAGCGATGCTTCTGGCTACTTCACGCTTCATTCCATGACACCAGTAATTCTGATGTAGATCTTTATACATCTTTGTACCTCCAGTGTGTACTGAGTAGGGAGAGCTGTGAGCTTCTTTCATTAACTCTTCCCGAATAGGACCTTTTGGTACACACAATCTACTGCCGTATCTCAAAGATCTGTCTTCATGGATGATGAAGTTTGTTCTGAGTCCATTCTCCACTTGTTCTTTGATCTTTTGCAACTTTGCATCACTTGCTTGAACTGCTTTGATCTGATTGACAATTGTTGATTGAACTTGTAAATTCATCAAACTTGAAGCATTACCTGGCATGACTACTTCAATCTCCATCTGATGCAAGTTTTTTTGAAGCTTCCACTGAGCGGTGAGATGCATTGCTAATGGTTGACGACTAAGAGCATCTAGAACCACATTCACCTTCGCTGGGTGATATTGCAGGTTGATGTCAAAGTCCTCCATGAGTTCTAACCATCGTCTCTGCCGCATATTCAACTCTTTCTGAGTAAACACATATTTCAGACTCTTGTGATCTGTGTATATGTTCACTCGTTCACCAAGAAGATAATGGCGCCAAATCTTGAGAGCAAAGATGACGGGTGCCAATTCCAAAGCATGCGTCGGATAATTGCGCTCATGAGTTTTCAGCTGTCTTGAAGCATAAGCCACAACCTTACAGTGTTAATGTAGAACACATCCTAATCCCTTACCGGATGGATCGTAATGCACTTCGAAACCTCCAGATTGGTCCGGTATAATGAGAATAGGCGCTGATGTCAACCTTGACTTGAGTTCTACGAAAGCTTGTTCGCATGTTTCTGACCACACAAATTCTTCATCTTTACGTGTGAGCTTGGTCAGGGGTGTTGCTATCTTTGAAAAGCCCTCAATGAACCTTCTGTAATATCCAGCTAAACCCAAGAAAATCCGAATGTCCTTCACTGACTTTGGTGTCAGCCATTCGCTTACTGCTGAAACTTTTGCTGGATCCACAGAAATTCCTTCGCCTGATACGATATGTCCAAGGAAACCAACTTGATTTAGCCAAAACTCGCATTTGCTATACTTGGCATATAATTGATGTTGTCGTAAAGTTTCCAGGACAATTCGTAGGTGCTCGGCATGTTCTTTCCGACTCTTGAAATACACTAGGATGTTGTTGATGAAGATGAAAACGAACCTGTCTAAGTACTCCCGGAAAACTTGATTCATCAGGTTCATGAATATTGCTGGTGCGTTGGTCACTCCAAATGGTATTACAAGAAATTCGTAATGTCCATAACGAGTTCTGAAAGCCGTTTTATGAATGTCAGCTTCCTTGACCTTCACCTGATGATAACCTGAACGAAGATCTAATTTAGAGAAAACACAAGATCCACTTAGCTGATCGAATAAATCATCGATACACGGTAAAGGATACTTGTTCTTTATCGTGACTTCGTTCAAGGATCTGTAATCAATGCACACCAACTTGAAGTGCTGGGACGAATCCATCCTTTCGCCAATAATTCATCCAACTGTGTTCGGACTTCCTTCAAACCTTCCGGACTTAATCGATAAGGTGCTTTGATCACCGGTTGTGCTCCTGGTACTAAATCAATGCTGAATTCAATAGCTCGTTCGGGAGGAAAACCTGATATATCGTCAGGAAACACGTCGTCGAACTCTCGAACCACTTCTGGCCTTGATTCTTCCTCCGCTTGAGTTGCTGCAATCACTGCCTTCCTTGGCTTCGCCTTGTATGTACTTGGCTCTAGTGTACGGTCTCCACTTTTGAAATAGAAGACTGGATGGTCTGGGATCTCGAATACTACCCTCCTTTCACGACAGTCAATGGTAGCATAATAAGTTCCGAGCTAATCCATACCTAGAACCACATCGAAGTTTGGTATGTCCAGCACTTTGAAGTCAGCGTAGAATTCTCTGCTGCAGACGACTACTGAACACAAGCTGTATCCCATTGTTGCCTTCAGAACGCCATTCCCTGAACTGATATTCCAACTGGATACAAGCGGTGTGAATGGAATAGCATGGGTTCGGACGAACCGTTGCGACATAAAGCAGTGAGATACTCCAGTATCGAACAGTGCTAGTACAGGTTGTGAGGCTACTAAGATTGTACCTAAGGTATGTGGGATATGTTTTAGGTGTAGGTAAAGGTATGTAGATAGATAGTAAGACTGAAAGAAAATTTGAGAAAGAAAGGTTACTGTTCCCCTCCGAATGGCGGCGTCGACTGGGCGTCTCGCCTGAGATTCGGGGCAGATGCTAATTGGTGCTATCCGTCCACCTCTCCGAGAATGCCAAGTTGATTTATGGCACTGTGCATCGAAGGTTTGAACGGATGCGTCCGATGTAGCAGACTTCGTCAAATTCCCCCTTGCTTGAGGGTTTTTTTTTTATTGTGGGGACGCTCTTCCCTGCAGGCGCAAGCCCCTGCAGTTAATTATGCTACCGCGTCGCGGTAACAACTTTCTCCTTCTCCAGATGGTCACTTCGTGTCGTGTGTGTTTATTTTATGTTTTGTTGCCTGTGGATTGTTTACGGAGACCGAGTTATGTCGTCGCCCGTAGGGCGTGGACTAGTCCAAATCCGTATTATCTTAGATTTGGGTTTGAGGGTCTGGTTTGAGGATACGTTGGCCAAATTTGAGGCTAAGATCAACTCAAACGTTTATTAAGGATACGTTAGTCTAACTTGAGACTAAGATCAACTTAACGGGATCGTTTAGATCCGACAAAAGAGCATTTGGGCTCCATTGTTCCGGTTTAGGGACATAGTGGTCCATTGCATGTATGGCCGTCGGGACCCGTTACCTCTCTGACGGCGTTGAAGGATTACAACGACAGGTGTCAAAGGAGTTCCGAGATGTACCCTTGAACCAAAGTTGATTGGAGGGATTCATAGTCCAGTCTGTTTGAAGGTTTAAGGATACGTTAGCCATATTTGAGGCTAAGATCAACTTAAACAGGATCATTTAGATCCGGCAAAAGAGCATTTGTGGCTCTATTGTTCCAGTTTAGGGACATGATGGTCCCTCTCCAGTTTAGGGACATAGTGGTCCATTGCTAGTTTAAGGACATTGCGGTCCATGGGTAGTTTAAGGACATTGCGGTCCAATGTTAGTTTTAAGACATCTCGGTCAAGGTTAAGGACGTCGTAGTCCATGGGTTTAAGGACCCCACAGTCCGTTGTTAGTTTTAAGACATCTCAGTCAAGGTTAAGGACGTCGTAGTCCATGGGTTTAAGGACCCCACAGTCCGTTGTTAGCTTTTAGACATCTCGGTCAAGGTTAAGGACGTCGTAGTCCATGGGTTTAAGGACCCCACAGTCCATATCAATGTGTGGTCATCGGGACCCGTCACCTCTTTGAAGACGTTGAGGGATTACAACGCCAAGTATCAAAGGAGTGAAGAGATGTACCCTGGAACCAGAGTGGATTAAATAGTCTTTGGCCCAATTTGGGATCAAGACCAATTAATCACGTTATGAGCTCATTAGCCCAGTTAATTACGAATTGAGGACTTATGGCCAGCTTGGGCTAAGTCCAATCATGTCTGGGACATCGGCCCTCCTGTTGGTCCCTTGAAGGAGAGGCTTTGCCTTTGGCCATTTAGCCAATTGGGCCAATGCCTAGTGTTAAACACTAAAGACCAATCAGTGTTGAACACTGGGAATGAGATTGATAAGTCAGTGTTTAACACTAAAAGATAGTTGGTGTTAAACACCAGCAACAAGGCCTTCAAATTAGTGTTAAACACTAAAATAGATCAGTGTTAAACACTGGCAACAGAAATCCCAAATTAGTGTTGAACACTAAGGTAATCAATGTTGAACACTGCAAATAAAGTTCTTTGATTAGTGTTGAACACTAAGGCCAAACAGTGTTTTAACACTGGATTCAGGGGTTCCAATTTAGCGTTAGACGCTGAGGCAAGAGGGGTCACTTGGTAGCACGTGAGGGCGCCCTCCCTTCGTTTGTTCTGCTGAGAATATCGCATCTTTTGGAGCATCACGTGCCATCACGTGATGGGTGTTTAAATAGAGTATGTTAAAGCCTCTGCCAAGGGTCACGTGGGTCACGTGAGGCACTGCCTCAAAGGGGCTTTTCTGTAGATCTTTTTGGGGGTCACGTGGTGACACGTGATCCCGCCTCTATGTATGTTGTTTAGAAGATCTGTTAATCCCTTTCAGGAATTAAATTCCTCGTAGGGTTGAACCCTAACAATAATTTCAGAGGAATTAAATTCCTACTTCCTTTTGAAGATTTATATTCTGGAATAGAGTTGGACTCTGAATTTTCTGTAGGAATTAAATTCCTCATATATGTGAAGAACTGAATAGGGTTAAACCCTAATAAAAGCTTTAAGGAATTAAACTCCCACTCTCTGTTAAAGAATTATTCTGGGGAATGAGATTAAGGGAATTAAATTCCTGTTGTTTTAACAGAACTAAGTTCTTAACTAGGGTTAAACCCTGATTCTTTTCATTCTGAAGGAATTAAATTCCCATAACACAGGGTCAAACCCTAATTTTATTTTAAAGGAATTAAATTCCTATAGTTCTGCGAGAATTAAATTCTCGTGCTTCCACTCCCTCTCTATGCTTTGGATCTGCATGGCAGGATCTCAACCCATTGAGAATTAAATTCTCAACTCAAGGGGAGATGCGCACTTTACAGATCCTCCACCAAAGAGAGAACTATGTCCTTCTGTTTTATATCAGAGTTAAACTCTGTTGAGAATTAAATTCTCTTTTCTTCCAAAAAGCCTTCCCTTTCTTACCTAGGGTTTTCTTTTGCAGAAGATCCAAATTCCTCCAAAGTATCAAGGCTCTCTCTCTTTTCTTCCCTCTGCATATATCTCTTTTGTGTGTCTCTTGGCTCCTATTTATAGGAGAAGCAGCCGAGTCAATTAGTTTTTGATGAATCTTTCATTGAGAGATTTGATTTGCATCCATCATTTGTTTTGGACCTTTGGATTATTAGGTGAATTTTATTCACCATTGGATTTTAAATCCAGAGATTCTCCTTTGTTATTTTGTTTAGATTTTACGGGGAAATCTTTCCAAATTCCAGATTTTCCCATAGATAGATGATATTTAATCACCTTTAAATCTTTAATTTAATCGGTTGCTTTAGAAAGATTTAAGAGGTCTTTTCTCATAATTTAATTCTGTTAACAGATAGGCTTTGAAAGCTGGTCACGTGTGGCCACGTGACCCTTGGTCACGTGTGGGCACGTGACCCCTTTGGAACGAACCCTCTTCTTTCTTTCTGCGCTCTGCTTTCTGGTCACTGCTTAGCTGTCACGTGCCACCACGTGACCCCTGGTCACGTATGAGCACGTGACCCTTGTCTGGAGCCTTTTTCTTGATTCAATCAGGGAATTGAGTCTGCTGCTTTTGAGTGTCACGTGCCAACACGTGACCCTGGTCACGTGGGAGCACGTGACCCTTTCTGAAGCCCTTTTCTTCGATGTAGTTGGGAAACTGAATTTGCCTTGCCGATACTTTTAGATGTCACGTGCCAACACGTGACTGCTGGTCACGTGTAAGCACGTGACCCTTTTCTGAAGCCTTTTCCATAGGCTTTCCTGATTTTAAATCAGGAAACAGTTACCAGTGATAACTTGGCCAGTGGCCTCAGCTTCTTCCACGGTCATCGTAAAAGCCTGGCGCCGTGGTATATTCCTCCTGGCCTGAGGAGCATTCCTCGCAACGTTCCTTTGAGCTTGATGGAACTGACGAGGAGGAGGTGCAGCTTGTGGTCCTCTAGGTGGTGGAGCAGGTAGTGCCAGTCTTGGAGCAGGTGCTAGGATGGCTGGGCGCTGTGGGTGAGTGTTTGCTGGCCTGGGTGCAGCAATTGGATTTTGTCTATAAGGACAAGACCCAATATCAAGAGCAGCTGAGCCGCAGATTAAGCAAAGGTTGTTCGCACACCGGCAATCATTCGCCAGATGCCCATTTCTCTTGTTGTAGCTACAAAAGGCTGGGCTGGGTCTGTTGTTTGGTACTCCCGGTCGCCTTGGCACAAAAGGTGGCCTAGACGAGGCTCCTCCTGTCATCTGGTTGACAGGGCGCTTAACTCCTGCAGACTGGGGTCTGCCCCTTGCCTTTATCACTGCCTCATAACGGCGGGCAGCTTTCAGAGCCGATTCATGAGTCGGAAAATTTCCTGTGGCTAGTGCAGCCTAGATCTCCGAATCCAAACCTTGTTGAAATCGACGGGCTCTGATCTCATCCGTCGGTATCAGGTGTGCCGCAAATCTGTTAAAGGATTGGGTTAGCTGTGTAGTATGTGATATATTGAACAATTTGAATTATTGAGACATATCTTACCGACTAAGCATGGTGAACTCAGCGTCATATTCATCTACCGACTTGGTCCACATCGAACCTTGTTGCAGATGAATGAACTGTTGTTCCATGTCGAACCTGGCAGTCTCAGGGAAGTACTTAGCGTCGAACATGTCACGGAAAGTCTTCCATTCGATGGGTGGTTCAAGACGGCTTCTTCCGCCTTCCACCAGTTCCGTGCATTGTCCATGAGCTGTAATTTTGCAACACGAACCCAAGCTATATCTGGCACTTGTGCCGCTGCCAGATCATCCTCGATACTCTGAGCCCATTCCTCAGCTTCCAGTGGGCTCCCTTTTCCTGAGAACTGTTTGGGATGTAAAGCTTTGAGTTGCTTCACCCCAGGTGCTTCAGCCTCGGGACGGTTTAAGAGTTGCTGCTGTCCCTCTAGGAGGCTGCGGATTGCCTCAAGCAGAACCGTTTGCTCATGGGGTGGAGCAGGAACGGCAGGTGTGATTGGTAGTGGTGGAGGTGTGTTGTGGACATTGGTGCTGGTGTTGTTCGGGGAATCCATAATCTTGAAAGAAAAATTTATGTTAGGACAGATTCAAAGTATATGATTTAAAGAATATGAAATTGTAAGATTCAAGGAGCATGAATTGTAAAGAATGTTTTAGTTGCTGGTTCTTGTGTTATATTACTTAGGTTGTTCACGCAGAACAGAACTGCATGGTAGTGTTCCATACAACTCTGACCTGCATGGGCTACCAACAAAACCTGTCACTCCCCGCTTCCTAGTATACGGGCAGAGGACGCGACGATGCCGCTACGTATTTACTGTGAAGTAAATACGCTAAGCGTATCTAAGCAATATAAATGTAAATGCACAAGAGACAAGATATAACAAATAACAACTTTATTTATTTACATTCTTTTTACAATACATGAAAAAGTAAATATATAGAATAAAGCGATGCCTAAACAGTGGCATAACAGAAAAGGAAAAGTACTGAAATAAAAGTCTACAATGAACTAAAGCTCTGGGTCTTCAATGAAGTGGTCTAAGTCTTCACTAGTGGGCTCGATCTCCGGAATGTCCAGATCACCTGACGACATTCAAAGAAGAAAGAAAAAGAATGTCGTCGGCGAACAAATCGCTCGGTAAATCCCAAAGATAAGGGAGAAATAGAATAGACAGAAAGAGAAGGTAGCTTTTAAAGTTGTATTATATTGTTATAATGTTGTGTTAACGCTATGTTTGTAGCTTGGTACAAAAGGATGCCAATGTATACGAGAGGAGTCTCTATATGCCAGAGACTAGAGGCAAGTGTAGTACAAGGAACTGTTTATGCCACGGTACAACAGCAACTGGATTAAGGTTAGGTGTATTAAATCTTACTGTCTCGTGCCACTTCTAACACCTTCCGTACCATTCTACCCTTTAAACTCCGAGATGTCTTGTTGCATAGTTGTATTGTATTGTCTTGTATTGTAAACTGTATAGATTGTATAATTGGGTGACTTACCGAAACCATGATATCAGTAAATGGATGTAACTGTAGAATCATGGATGTAACTGAAAAATCATGTAAATGAAAGTATATCCATGGTTCGGTTCAGTCAAGTTGAATAGATTGAATATATGTATTCAGGATTCATGTTGGATTGTAGATTATACTTGAATCATATTCAATTCAGATTATTAATGGGACTCAGTCTGAGTCGGAACAATTATAAAAGAAATTGAAGTCCTGATTGTTTTGATGTTATCGGTAACCATTGCACATGGGCGGCAGGATTTGTGTCTTTTTCAAAGACGATTACCGTGTTGATAACACCGTTATTAAGTTGTCTACCTTAAATAGGCAAGCACCCACTTCTCCGGCTCCCTGAGGCTCAAGAGATTGGTCCCGCTTAAACCTATATTTATTAGGGTCCTTAGGGTAATTTATAGAACTTGATGGGGTTTTATGTAAAAAATACTTTTATATAATTTTCAAAATACACCCCAAGTATTTAATTATCATCTTTAGAGTTGTCATAGATGTAAATTTTATATTTGTGACATTTCTAGTGAGAATAACATATTTTTCATAATACATGGTATTTAATTGTAATATTGAACTTGTATGGATTTCATGGTATTTTAATGTAAAGTGATTCTTGTGATTTTGGAAAAGTTGAAGTATTTATATTATAACAAAAATAGGTATTTTTGATATTACATATATATATATATATATATATATATATATATATATATATATATATATATATATTTATAAAAATAAATTTTAATATATATATTATATTTCTAGAAATCTCATTTTCTTAAGATTTTGGTATTTTAAATCTCTCGAGACCGAATGCTCCTTGCGGAGGTCTGCATCTCGCACTAATAAGCCCAGGGATGTGCGATAATCTGCACTATCCCAGTCGGGTTCCCCAAATGGGTTATAGCGGCACTTTGCAAAGATTTATAAAAAAATACTTAATCCTTTAGAAAATGGTTTTATTAATTCATGGTATTTATTTGAAATGTTTCGTTTTCCCGTATTCTATGTTCCCAAAAGGTATTGTTCTATGTTGAATATGAGTGTTGTGAGGAGGTAGATCATTACCTCGTGATCTACTTAAAGGTATAGCAAGTTTGTGATGTTTTAATGTCGAAATAAAACTACATGGTATTTTAGTGAAAATGTACGGTAAAAGTTACAAATTGAAATAGATTGTCATGAAACTTGTTCAACATGTTTATTAATGTTTAATGGTTAACATGTAAGAGTTTTGTATGATTGTATTTAAGAAAATGTTGGATTTTGAGAAAGAACCGAATCGGAAATCGGTTTAACTCCGATTCCGTCGGGTTTTGTAATTACGTATTTTTAGAACAAGATTAGAGAACAGGGAGGGGGACTTATGGGTTTAGCTTAAAGAGGAGAGGGAGAGAGAGTGGACGTAGCTTCCGGTGCGTCGTTTCGTCACCGGGATCTCCTAGGGTTGTTGCCGGAAAAATCGTCGGAGCTTCGCCTTTCGCTTCTTCCAAAGTACACTAGGGTTCTAGGAAATTTCTTGAGATTTTTGTTCAGGATTTTGGAGTGAGGGGGTAGTGTTTAGGGGTTGTATTTATAGGGTTAGGCTAGGGTTAGGGTAGGTGAAAGGTTAAAATGAAAAAATATGATAAATGTAATAAAATGTATTAAAAGTGGAGTAATTGTGATTTTAAAAGAGTTCAGGTACTGTTCCAAGAAATTAAACCATACAGATGTGCAGAGAAGACCAAAAGACACAATTTTTGTGTTGGGGACTCGGCGGAATCGGCCAGTCCGGCCGGCGGCGGCGGCCCGAGTCGGCCGGTCCGCCGGCCGAGTTGGCCGATTCCGGCCGAGTCAGGCGGCCGGAATCCCCCCCGATGGTTGGTGATCCCTTTGGCATGGTTACTTTTCAAGGTGTAGTGGGTTTTTTGTGAGATATGCACGTGTAAACTCTTGGTATTCTAAAAATTCAAAATAAAACAATATTAAAAATAATGTGGGGTATGGGATGTGAACTCTGGTGGCTTGGTTCAGCATTGCAAGGTCTTACCAATGAGCTACAAGCTCCTTCTTGCTAAATAAAAGCAAAACAAATATTTATGGTACTTTCAGAAATGCAATTACTCCAAGTATACATTAACTTTTTAACAAATTTCTGTACACTAAAATTGGAGTTGTTACAGTCCGAATCACCTGACGGCATTCCAACGAAAAAGAAAGAGAATGTCGTCAGCGAACAAATCGCTAGGTAAGCCCCAAAGATAAGGGAGAAGTATAATAGAGAGAGAGTAGCTTTTAAAGTTGTATTATATTGTTATAATGTTGTATTTAGTGTTAACGCTGTTGTTTGTAGCTTGGTATAGAAGAGGCCAGTGCATACGAGAGGAGCCTCACTAGACCAGAGACTACGGTATATAGAGTACAAGGCTCCATCAATATTACCCGGAACAACGGCGATTGAATTCAGCTTAGGTGTCTTTATGGTTGCTGTCTCGTGCCACTTCTAACACCTTCCGTACCAATCTATCCCTTATTAACCCCGCGATGTTTTGTTTGTATTGTTTGTATTGTATTGTCTTGATTGTATGGAATGTATTGTGTTGTAAATTGAATTGTATAGACGGATGACTTGCCGAAATCATGATATCAGTAAATGTATGTAACTGGAGAATTATGTAGATGGAGGTATATCCATGATTCGGTTCAGTCAATATAGATTGATTAGATTGAACAGATTGAATATATAGATTCATATTGAATTGTTATATATACTTGAATCTCATTCAATTCGGATTGATTATATTGAGACTCAGTCTGAATCAGACAATTAGAAAAGAAATTGAATCATGAATTAGGTTTTGGTGTTATCGGTAACCGCTGCACATGGACGGCAGGATTTGTGTCTTTTTCAAAGACGATTACCGTGTTGATAATACCGTTTGTTAAGTTGTCTACCTTAAATAGGCAAGCACCCATATCTCCGGCTCTCTGAGGTTCAAGAGACTGGCCCCGCTTAAACCTATGTTTACTAGGGTCCTTATTGTGATTTAGTATAACTTGAGGGGGTTTTATGTAAAATAATTTTGTATAATTTCAAAAAATACCTCAAGTATTTTATTATCGTCTTTAAAGTTTTCATTGATATATATTTTATCATTGTGACATTTCTATTGAATAAAACCTATTTTTCATAATATATGGTATTTATTTGTAATATTGGAATTGTATGGTATTTTTTTGTAAATGAGAGGGTTTTCTTGAATTTTGGAAATGTGGAATATTATAATTATTAAAAATAGATATTTTGATATTAATTACATATATATTTATTTATTAAAAACATAAGTTTTATTTATAATAGAAATCACATTTTCTAAAGAAAATTGTATTTTTTTAAATCTTTCAAGACCGTATGCTCCTTGCGGAGGTCTGCATCTCGCACTACTAAGCCCGAGGATGTGCGATAATCCGCACCATCTCAAACGGGTTCCCCAAAATGGGTTGTAGCGGCACATTGCAAAGATTTATAAAAAATACATATCTTGTAGAAAAATGTTTTTATAAGTTTGAAATAGTTTTGTGTAAAATCGTATTTTCCCAAAACTATGTTCCTAAATATCATCGTGCTATGTTACATATGAGCGTTTTGAGGAGGTAGGTCATTACCTCATGAACTATGTAAAGGTATAGCAAGGGTAATGATGTTTTATTTTGAAACTAAACTATATGGTATTTTTCTGTAAAAGTGCTATAAAAATTGAAATATAAATTCTTTTGATATGAAACTTGTCAATATGTTTTGTTAATATTTAATGATCATGATGTGTGAGTTTGGTATTATTGTTTTAAAGAAAAATATGATTTTTAAGGAAAAACTGAATCGGAAGTCGGATTAACTCCACTTCCGTCGGATTTTAGAATTCTAAGTTTTTAGAATAGTAAAGAGAAGGGGGAGAAAGGACTTACTGTATTTTTGTGGAGAGAATAGGAAAAGGAAGAAGTGGGAGGTGCCGGTGCGTCGTTTCTTTGTCGGAATCTCCTCGGAACGTCGTCGGAAGATCGCCGGCCCCTTGCTAACTCCACTTGCACACAAAAATTCTAGGGAATTTTCTTGAGAGTTTGGATAGATATTTGGAAGTGAGGAGGGGTGAATTTAGGTGTGGTATTTATAGGGAAAATTATGGTTTAGGGTAGATGGAAGGGTGTGATAAAAATTGTATTAAAAATGAATTAATTGTGTGTTTTAAATTGCTCTGTAAATGTGCAGGGAATTTAAATAACACAGGGGTTATGGGGAGTCTAAGAGTTGTAGAAAAAATGAAAAAAAAACTAGGGTTTCGGCCGAGTTGACCCGGCGGTGCCGGCCGAGGCGACCCGGCGGCGCCGGCCCGAGTCAGGCCGTGCCTCGCCGCCACGTGTCCCTTGTCGCTTGGTCTACCTCTTGGACTCGTTTGTTTTATGTGTGACTCTTGGTTTTACGAGTTATGCACGTGTAGACTCTTGGGCTTCTAAAAGATTAAAAAAAATTAAAATAAAAATAATGTGTGGCTTATGGGATTTGAACTCTGGTGCTTTGGTTCAGCAGTGCAAGGTCTTACCAATGAGCTACAAGCTCCTTCTTGCTGTTCTAAAACAAAATAAATTTATAACTTGTGCTCAGGCTCAAATACCCCTTTCTTTATTTTTGAAGAAAATTGTACAGAAAATTTAGGGTTGTTACATTGACGAAGAGACCGGACTGTACGATAGTGTTACTGATTGGATTCGCAGAAATATGAGCAGGCTTGCTTGTTGATCTTCTGATCGCTCAATACCCGGGCAGTCGTTACGTTTAGCATACCGCTTGCGGCTTGTGGGTGACCGATATGATCACCACCTACTGCTGGCGTATTGACGAGTCTTTAGAGTCCTACACAGAGGTTTCCTGGCTCAAGCAAAACGAAATAGGAGCACATATGTGATATGTGTGAGACCGAGATTAATACGTGTATGTGATACCGTATTCTATTCTCGCAATATATTATATCGGTCGGTTATATGTGATATAGCCGGGTTATCGGATCAAGTATTGATTCGATAAGTTGATACATTTGATATTAGTCGGTTGTATGTGATATAGCCGGATTATTAAATCAAGTGTTGATTTAATAATTTAATGTATAATTATATATTTGATATATTATCTTACATTAACTAATATTAGCTCACTTAAGATTTCTTTTTCTCACCAGTGTACACTTAGTATATATGTGATATATATTAATGTACATCTTTTGTGTCATGCTTGATGCCACATATTACATGGGTGTATGAGACTCACACGATGCTTATAATAATGATGGGTTTTATTTATTTAAAGTAAATCAAATTAGTTGGAAATTAGTCACATGGTTGAAGCTTGTGGAACCATTGACCAAGTCTACTAATTTTGTTTTACTTGAAGATATTTATTAACCTAACCATTATTGTTTAGCCATGGTTTAGTCTCTACATGAGTTAGTATATGATACTAATTCACCCATAGTTGCTATTCTCACCGCTTGATTCATTCTTCACTTCATTCCATGAGAGCTTTCTTCATCTCCTTCCTCAAGCTTTCTAGCTTCATGATAGGTGAAGAAAATTAGTGAGAAAATTATTTCTAAAGTGAACAAAATTCCTACTTCATCAACCTCTTCTCTACTGGCTATTTAGATTGGGTCGTTTCTTCACTCGTTAATTACTTAGTGAAGAGGTAGCTTGAGTTAGTGTTTTCTCGGCGTAGATCATCTTCGGCCTCGAAGACTTCAAGCAAGCTTGTTCATTTTATCTTGTGGAGCCTCACTAGAGTCCGGGAGATCACTACTTGGAGCAAAGGGACTACTACACGGAGCTATTGAAGTGAAGGACAGGGCTACAAAGGTTGTATTCCTTATTCACTTGTATGTAAAGTTGTTTGCATGTTTGTTCGTCTAAATCTCTAGTTAAGATTCTAGCGTTAGGGTTCTTTAGCGCGCTATTTTTTTGAAAATGACATGGTCGATGCCTCCCGAAACCCAGTAGCGACACTAGGGAATCCAGCACAGAGATCGTTCGGGATTTTCTTGATGTGTTCCCTGAAGATCTACCTGGTTTACCCCCGCCTCGTGTATTGGGCTTCTCGATCGACCTTATTCCAGGAACGGTGCCAATTTCCGAAGCTCCCTACAGGATGGCGCCAGTGGAGTTGGCAGAATTAAAGAAGCAGATAGAAGATCCTTTGGACAAGGGATTTATCCATCCAAGTGCTTTCCCGTAGGGTGCTCCTGAGTTATTAGTTAAGAAGAAGGACGGTTTCTTGTGCATGTGCATTGACTACCGGGAGTTGAACGGGGTGACCGTGAAGAACAAGTATCCCATCCCCCGCATCGACGACTTGTTTGACCAGCTGGGTAGTGCTCGGGTATTTTCTAAACTAGATCTTCGATATAGGGCACCACCAAATTAGGGGCAGAGGATGTATGCAAGATGGCTTTCTGAACCAGATATGGCCACTATGAGATTCTTGTGATGTCGTTCGGTGTTACCAATGCACTGGCCATATTTATGGACTTGATGAACAGGGTTTTCTCCAAGTACTTGGATCAGTTTATCGTTGTATTCATCGATAACATTCTAGTCTATTCGAGGAATCGAGAGGAGCACGCCGAGCACCTACAAATTGTATTGCAGGTTCTACGGGAAGAGAAGCTTTATGCTAAGCTAAGAAAGTGCGAGTTTTGGCTCGACAAGGTGCAATTTCTAGGGCATGTCATTTCGAGTGACGGCATTTCAGTGGATCTGACGAAAATCGAATCTATCAAAGACTGGCCAACACCAAAATCAGTTGCTGAGATAAGAAGCTTCTTGGGATTTGCTGGGTATTATCGACGGTTTGTCCAAGATTTCGCCAGAGTAGCGGAACCCTTGACGAAGCTCACACAGAAGAAGGTGCCTTATGTTTGGTCGGAGGAAGGCACCCAGGAGCTATTGAAACTGAAGTTGACCACGGCCCCGATCCTGACTGTGCCAGACAGCTTGGGTGGCTTGGTTATTCATAGTGACGCGTCGGGAAAAAGTTTAGGCTGTGTTTTGATGGAGCACGGTCGAGTGGTGCCTTACGCCTCTCGTCGGCTGAAAATTCATGAGAAGAACTACCCACACATGACCTGGAATTAGCGGCCGTTGTGTTCGCTTTAAATATTTGGAGGCATTACTTGCTAGGCGAAAGAGTGGAGGTGTACACGGATCACAAAAGTTTGAAATACGTGTTCACCCAGAAGGAGCCGAATATAAGAGAACGCAGATGGTTGGAGTTGATGGAAGATTACGATATTGATCTGCAATATCATCCGGGGAAAGTGAACATCGTTCCTGACGCTCTCAGTAGCAGGCCATCAGCTGCGTTGCTGACTTTTCAGAAGGGGATTCTCGATGACCTTCAGAGACTCGAGTTGGAGGTAGTTACTCCGGGTATGCCTGGACAACTCTAGCAGTTGCAAGTTCAATCATCGCTTATAGATCTCATAAAAGATGCACAGGCTGGAGACTCTCAGTTGCATAAGTTCAGAGAGTTAGTCGAGGCTGGTTTGAGGACGTATTTGCAGATTCACGAAGATGGTTCTCTGAGATTTGGCAGTCGGTTGTGTGTTCCAAAGGGGGGTATTTGAGATGAAGTTCTAGCTGAGACACATTTCCTCTTACTCGGTGACACCAAGATGTACAGAGTCCTAAGGCAGCACTTCTGGTGGAATGGAATAAAGAGGGAGATTGCTCGCTTTGTCTCCAAGTGTTTAGTATGCCAACATGTGAAAACCGAGCATCAGAGAATAGCTGGGCTATTGCAACCGCTTCCAGTGCCAGAGTGGAAATGGGAGCACATCACCATGGATTTCATGACGGCACTACCATGAAGTCCAAGGGGCAACAATGCTTTCTGGGTTATTGTTGATCGTCTCACGAAGGCAGCCCATTTCATACATCTCCGAGTCGGACAATCGACAGAGTCACTTGCGGAGAAGTATATGCAGGAGATTGTGAGGCTGCACGGGGTGCCCGTTAGTATCATGTCTGATCGAGACACCAGGTTCATTTCCCATTTCTGGAAGAGCTTACAGGAGAGTTTGGGCGCGCGTCTCAAGTTCAGCATGACCTATCATCCGCAGACGGACGGTCAATCCGAGCATACTATCCAGATGCTCGAGGATATACTGAGGGCATGCATGCTTGATTTTCAAGGTTCTTGGGAGGATCACCTCCATCTGGTAGAGTTTTCGTATAACAACAGCTACCAAGCTAGCATCCAGATGGCACCGTTCGAGGCTCTGTATGGACGGAAGTGTCGGTCCCCTCTTTGTTGGGATGACGTGGGTGAATGAAGGTTGTTGGGCCCTGAGCTTATAGTGCAGACGGTGAGCAAGGTTCAGACGATCAGGCAGCGTATCAAGGCGGCTCGGGACCGACAGAAGAGTTGGGCAGATGCCGGCAGAAGGTCTTTGGAGTTTGGTATTGGTGACCATGTGTTTATGAAGATATCGCCCACTCGGGGAGTGATCAGGTTTGGTAGTCACATGAAACTCAGTTCCCGATTCATCGGACCTTTTGAGGTGCTGGAGCGAATAGGAGAGGTGGCTTATCGACTTGCCTTGCCTCCATCGCTAGCTGGTGTGCAATACTTTCCATGTATCTCAGTTGAGGCGCTACGTTCGGAATGATAGCCATATCCTGAACCATTCAGAGTTAATGTTGGGCACCGATCAGTCTTACAAGGAGCAGCCTACCACCATTTTCGATCGTCGGGAAAAAGTGCTAAAAAATAAGGTCATTCCATTAGTTAGAGTTTCTTGGGGTGGTCGTTCTCCAGGAGAGTCTACCTGGGAACGCGAGGAAGACATCCGTCCATGTTTTCCGCACCTGTTTGAGTAGTGTTGTTGTTTCGTTATTTTCGTTCTTTAATTTCGAGGACGAAATTTTTGTAAGGTGGGCATGATGTAAATCCCCAGATTCCGTGTATATATTTTTCTGTATTTTTCCAGATTTTTTCCTTTTTTCATTATATATATATATATATATTATTTTATTATTATTTTAATTATTATTTCCTAATCTAAACCTACTTACCCGACCCAACTCGAACCCGACCCGACCCGACCCACGCCCGCTTCTTCTTCTTCTCCCCCTTCTCTAAATAATGTTAAGTAATAAATCGAACACTTATACTTGATCCATCATGATTGGTAGTAATGAATCGAACCCAATTTGGTTGGTTAGCCCGTATTGATGTCATTTAGAATTTATAAGAATTGATTATCGCTTATTGATTAAGGAAATCTTGTGTTTTCGACCGATTACAAAACGCTTACCTAGGTGTTTGATGCGAACTATAAACGGAAACATATCATAATATGGAGGAACTTGCGATAGTTAGATCCTTTTACTGTTTAAAAATATCGTGTAGAAATCTGGATGCAAAATGTCATGTTTTTAATCATGTAAAGTCGCCCCTTAAGGACGACGCTAAAACTGGAATGCACCGCACATGTCACGTTGGACAACATATATTAAATTCAATACATATTGGAATGTAATATTCTATGGCTCATATCGAAACCGACTCGATAAAATATAACCCTATAAAGTTTACTCTTCAATTATGATAGGCCACTGTAACGAGAATTGACTGGAAATGTGGCGCTGGACTGCAGTCCGGGGCAGCATTTCTCGAGAATACCTGAATTTAAGCATCTTTACACACCTACATAAAACTGAAAATGTACGGAACCCCATATAGTCGTGTAGATAATTTAGTTATCTAACACATGAATCTGGTCCCGTGCAGTTTTACAATCATTTGATATTTAGTTTGTATTTTAGAATGTCGACGTGTTCTGCAGTTTCTGCAGCGACATATCTTATACCTTCACATTAAACAGGACATAACTCTTAGTACTGAAAGGATATTATTAATACGTCTAATGCGTTGGAAATCTAACAGATAGAAATAGATTTTATTCAACTGGGGAAACACCTGAATCTGAACAAAATCCCTAGTAAACCACTTGCGAAGTTGGACTTCCAGTTCTGAAACTGGAATTCCAGCAACTGATCACTGATTTAAAATGATGATAAGTCCTTAACCTGAATTCCGTTTGACATGAAACTAATTTTACTGGTTAGATAATCAAGTGTGATTCGTACATATTTTATATTATTTTAGTCGATTCTATACGTGTGATTTATGGTAAATTTTGCAAGTCATATGGCGTTGGGTGTCATAATTTAGTGAATATCTGTTCAGTGTATTTCTGCCTATTTTTGTGCTTGCTTTATACCTGCTGTATAGTGATCGTTTACATTGAGACCTAGCGACTGTTGTGCATTGTCGATATATAAGTGTTATTGATTGTGTTGTAGCAAGTACGACAGTGATATTGATAAGTGGAAACGTGATTGAAAGTGAAAGCGATACGTTTTTGCTGACAACCTATCTAATACTTGAATACATACTATAACCGGGAGAATGGGGAAATTAAGATGGAATTGAACTCGTATTTAGCGAGGTACAGTGACTTAGAGGATTACCATTCGCTATTAGTGATACACACACACACACATTAGGTCGTGGGCCTAACGGTGCGGCTGCAGGGTTATGTCTAGGACAACAGTGGACCATAGTCTCGGGTATGCACGAGACCCTTGTTAAACATGAGCATCCTTTCCACCAATTGATTTCATTGACCTAGTGACTGTTAAGTATTTTGGGGTCAAAATTTACACCCCAGTTGACCAAGTCAAAGTCAAGATCAACCCCAAGTAAGCGGGCCCAAGCCCAACCAAGTAGGCCCATGCACAAGTTGAGCCCCGCGGCCGGCTTCCCCTATGCCGAAATAAAAAATCATGTAATAAATAATTTTGATGTAATATTTTTTATGCATGAATCTAAGCAAAATGGGCATAAAGCCAAATTTTTGTAAAGCCCATGGCTCATGTGCAAAAGAAATGAGCACATGAGACATGGGATGGGCAAAATGCCATATTGTAAAGCCCAAGGGGCTATATGTAAATGTGTAAGCCTATAAAAGGCAACATGATGATGAATAAAATATAACAATTCATTCTCCCCAAAAATTAGGATCTGTGCCTCCTTCTCCTTCCTCAAGGTTCTAAAACCTTCTTCCCCTTTTGAATTAAATCAAGAGTTTTACCTTTCTTTTTCCAAAAATAAATAGTTTTTCATCACAAAATCCACAAAGGAGAGCTCAGATCTTCCATTAGATCTCAAAAAGGGGAGATTTTTAAATCTCACCCTCTCTTTTTCTCGAAGATCCGTCCGACAGAAGAGGAGGAAGGAGACCCATCTCCAGAGATCCCATTTTGGGAAAGATCCGAGGCTCAGGAGAGAAGAAAGGGGTCCGCTTGAGCATTTACAAGGATTTCTTGGAG
This sequence comes from Agapanthus africanus, assembly GCA_030015575.1. Taxonomy (NCBI): domain Eukaryota; kingdom Viridiplantae; phylum Streptophyta; class Magnoliopsida; order Asparagales; family Amaryllidaceae; genus Agapanthus; species Agapanthus africanus. Next base: position 34,211,841 of record CM057337.1, on the reverse strand, counting down.
TTTAACTCCACAAATCAAAACTTCTGAGAGTTTAACTCCATAAAAAAAGAAGTCTTTCTTTCTTGGAGTTCAACTCCATAAATCAAAACTTCTGGGAGTTCAACTGCAGGGACCAAGTCCTTTTTCCTGCTGTCGCCTAGAGCCCGCGTGCCAAGCACGTAGGGCGCTGGCGCCCGGCGCCCGCGTGCCATGCACGTGGGGCGCTGGCACCCAGCGCCCGTGTGCATGCACATCGTGCTTGCACCCACGTGCCATGCACGTGGGGAGCTAGCACCCAGCGCCCGCGTGCCATGCATGTGGGGCGCTGGCACCCAGCGCCCGCATGCATGCCCATCGCGCTCGCACCCTAATGCCAAGCACGTGAGGCGCCAGCGCCCAGTGCCTGCGTGCCATGCACGTGAGGCGCTGGCCTCCACGCGTCCTTTGGACGCTTTTTCTCCTTCTCATATATATGTATATATATATATATACACACACACTCCACGACACTGTCCCTGTTAGAAAAAAATTTCTAACGGGGAGCTGTCCCGCACCCTGCAAGGGGGCTGCTAGCCCCCTTGACCCCCAGCCCGCTATCCGGATAGAGGGACCCCCGTAAAAACTCTGCGGGCCCCCCGATATATCCAAAACCCTTTCAAAACATACGTACAATGCACATTGAGTTCGCATGACATGTTTGACCTATCAATCGGAGGTTCTCTCGCTCTAAAGGCGAGGGATAATTAACGACAGCTTAGTTCGCGGCTGCCGGAGATTCGGATCCCCACAATCAATAAACCCCAGCCTACACTAGGCAGGGGGAATCTGTAATGCGCTTGACAAGCGCGCGCGTATTCCCATCTCAATGGGGTGACGAAAAACACCCTACAAAGTAGTGACACACACATTGCCTGGTTTTCCGACATGATACTTATATCGCACTGTTCATTACTCTCATGTTCTGCATTCTGTTGCACCTTTCATGCTTAATGGTATTGTATCCATCATATGTATTTATTTCTATATGTGTCGTGCTGACGACCTGAGTGTGCATGCTCATAGGACGAAGTGGACCCAGTCAAGGAGCAGGACCTGCCATTCGAGCTCGTAGAGGTCTAGACCGCAACATCGGCGCCATTACTTTTTTCTTTAAGCACATTGTTTTTCGTTGGTTAGTTATTTCATTCTGCAAAATAAATATATCTCGAACTCTTTTATTGTAATGTAATAAAGTTGTGAACTGTGATTTTCTTTACTCTTGCACCGTTTACTGACTACCATGTAATGCTAGAAGCCGAAATGTGACTACGGCGGGATTATTCCCTGACCGTAGGAGCATGGCTGGCCTAGTCACCCCTCGTATTCCGTATTTTGGGAAGCAGGGCATGACAGACTTAAGGTTTGGTAATATCAAGAATAGAGTAAGGAAGAAGGGAGGGGGCTTCGTGGCGTCGCAGGAGCTCCGGAAACGGCTTCGATTTTCGACGGAAGGAGCTTGGTTGCTAACTATATTTGATTCCACTTGCAATTAAGAAATTTTGAGATGATTTTGCTAGAAATTTTTAGAATAGAGGGGAGCTAGAGCATTGGGTGATATTTATAGTGGAGAATTATGGTTTGAGAATTAAAATTTTGGATTAAAAAGTATTAAAAAAATGTTAAATGGTGAATTGAAGGGTCTCTATTTGATTGCAGGAAAATCAAACAGTGCAGGAGAGTTAAGGGAAGTCGAAGTTTGTGTGTGCATAGCACGGAACCATTTGGGCTCAATCTAACCGTTAGCACCGGCCAATTGAGGAGAATGGGCGGTCGGATCTCAGTGTTCAGACTCGATATTCGTGCCATGTGTGTATTTGTGTGTGTGCCCCTCATTGCGCCTATTTGATTTTTTCTGAAACTTTTCATTTCACGTGTATTGTATGTACAACTCTTGGGCTTCCAAAAATTAAAAAGAAAAATCTAAAAAATAATTAGGTCTGATGGGAATCGAACGCACAGGCTATGTCACAGCAGTGTAGAGGCTTTACCAGTTAGCTACAAGTTGTTTCTTAATTTTATTTAACAAAAATAACCTTTAACTCTTACACAGGCTGCAATACCCTTTTCTGTAAAATAAAAAGAAATTTATGTACAGTGATTTTGGAGTCGTTACAAAAATGAATGTTAACACTCTTATCGGGCGCGTAATTAGTCTAAAAAATTGCATATCTGTATGAACATTTTCCCTACTATTGTTAACTACTAAAAGGTATTAATTGTAAATAGAGAACATATGTAGGTTTATTTGTAAAAAGATTATTATCATATATTTCTACATTATAATTAATATAATTAGGGAAAATATATGCATATAATATTTAAATGAAATATTAGTAATTAAAATATGCATATCATATCAAATATTCCTAATCAATATTTTTAAGATATTATATTATTTAAATGGTTGGAATAATATCTCAAAAATACCAAATACTACTAACACTTAATTTAAGATATTGTGCAGGTATTAGCTCAGGTCTAAGATCCAAGTAAGAGATCCAAGTCAAATTGGGATATCGAAATCGAATCAGCCAAATTTTAGAAGCAAATTGAGGAATCTATAGACTCAGAGTATTATTTTCAAAATCTAGATATCAAAAGGATCTCCAAATATCAACACAAAATACCAGAAAAAATATACAAACCTAGTTCCACCAAGTTGCGGCGGATCCGCGACCATACGTGGCGTTATGCGGTGGAAGTGCGGCTCTTTGGTGACCGTTGGATGTGGGATTTTGGTGATGTGTTCTTAATTGCATATATTCACATATGGAATCTAGAGTTTCTGGTTTTAAGAATTATATAAAGGACCGAGAGCTGTACATTCAAAATTATCATCGAAGAGATCAAGAGATCCAAGTATCCAAGTGATCACATAATTATCTATTCATCTATCTCCATAAAGACAGAGATCTTGAGCAAGCCAGGGTTCTTTTAATCTACTTTCTAAGGAGAAAAGTTGTGAATGCAATAGTTGATTAATAAAACTGGTTTTTATTTTAATTCTTTTTGCACTTACTTTTACACATTACTTTTCTGCATCTTAAATATAGTTTCATTCATCTTCAACCTCTCTTCTAAATCATTATTAACCATGAACGAGTAATTTCTTGCTTGTTAGGGGTTGTAGAATATGGTAGAATAATGAATGAAATATCTTTTAACTTCTTTTTAACATTTTAAAGTTTATAAAGTTTAGCAAAATAAATATTAACCTTCTTATCGGGTGCGCTATTAATTTATTGATAGCCACGACCGCGATTTGAGATTGGTTAAACACTTGTTTTGTTAAGGGCTTAACATGAATAGAGATCAATGGACGGACAAGGGTCGGTAGTGGGAAACTCTAATTCTCTCCAAGAACCCTAATCTACATTCATAACTATCGCTCTAGTTTTAAACTATTAAAAGATAAAAAGAGTCATTTTTAAACATTCATCCATTAAGTACTAAGTTCTATGAACCCTACAAGTCTTTTTATTAAAAATTTGATATCCGTCTTAAAATAGAACGACAACAAACCATCTTATCTTTTATCAACTCGTCTAAACCAAAAAAAAGAGTTCACGTTTCCCAGCGAACGACCCGTACTCATCGCGGCTAGCTACTTGCGACACCGTTTTGATTTCGGTTATTTACAAAAAAGCTTCTTTCTTCACTTACAACCAATCAAATGGTTTCATTGCCGGGTAAACGGTCGTAATTTTTTTCTTGTTATTCGGGTTGATTTCTTATAAAATCCAGCAAACATAACATAAACGAGAACCAAAACCGCATCTTGCAATTTTAACGATTATTGTGCGAGTTTTGCAGGGGAATCTGGAGTAACTGGAGCAAGGAAAGAGAGATTCAGAGATTTCAACTTAGACCAGAGGAGTATAGGAGGGCCCTGAAGAAAATTTAGCAAACGAACACTCCACATTGCGGCGGAACCGCGACACATTGGTAG